>CANTUR010000695.1:1200000-1658971 GCA_947683625.1 Mallotus nudiflorus
TTTTGAAATGATCTTTCAATTCAATTTGAAATGAAAAATTTGGGTGATATTAGATGCTTTCTTGGTCTTGAAATTGATAAATCAGATCAAAGGATATTTTGTGTCTCAAAAAAATTATGCTAGAAGTCTCTTAGAGTATTTTGGTGTAGTGGAGTCAAAACCAATGTGTAGACGGCGAGGTTTAGCGCGCGTCCAAGATTTTAGCAACCATGACACTGTTTGAGCTCAGGGCTCTAGAGAACACACTAACCACTATCACAAAGACATGGCGTGGAGATAAGGAGTCGCCACCCAGGATAATAACTGGGACAAATCGAAAAGGTGGTACTCGATTCCTTAAAAGAAAGCTAGCACCACAACCAGGAGATTCTGGATACGGAATACCGACTTCTTTCAGTCTTGAGTTCATTTAGAATTACTTTATGAATTATTATCTTATTCTTTATTTACATGCAATTTCATATAAACCCAAAACAATAAACTCCAAGGCAAACTAGTCATGAAATTTACAAGTAAATAATGCATTCAATCACATAACCCTTAAGTTAGTCTAATCTACATGGATTTTAAATAAATGAGTTAAATCTACATATTTTAATATATAAGTGAACCTAAAGACCTAATTCCTTTTGATTGCAATTAAATGAACCTACGTCTATGTATTTTAATTCTAAAAATGGGCCTAATTCTTACATGTTATGAAGGTATTTAAATTAGTGAGCTTAATTCTACATGTTTTAATTAAATAATGATCTTAAATCTACAAATTATGAAAAAGGTTTAAATTAAGTGAGCTAAGTCTAAATTAATTAAACTAAATTAGGTGGGTCTATGTCTAATTGACTAAATGGGTATAAGGATATTTCTAACCTAAAATCTAATTAATTATGGACCTAAAAATATATTTTAATTAATTAAACCTAATTAATTATTAAGTGATATAAGCTAAAAGAAATACCTAACCTTAAATAAATAGATTAAGACCTAAAGTGGGCTTAAAACCCAAAACACACAAAAATAATAAATAATCCCAAAAACAAATAAAAAAACATAAAGAACAATTAAATAAGATCAAACAAATATTAAATTAATCCTTACTAAAACCCTAATTTTTATTAACATGCAACCTAAATTAATCTACTTCCTCCATTGATTTTAAATGATTACCAAATTGAAACCTAATTTTACTAACCGATTCGATCAAAATAAACATGCAACCACACATATAATTTTATTACTCCCACTATTGGGGCTATTACATTAGTTCCTAAGACAATTAATAAAAATAAAACATAAAAATAAAGACAAATAAAAAATAAAAATAAAACCCTAGAAACTAAGTCTCTATGAGGCTTTATCCATAGTCTTCTGTGGATTTCTAATGAAATTCATCTCCCTCATATGATCACCATGCGTTTTCCTCCACAATCATCACAAAATATAAAATAAAATAATAATAATTAATGAATAAATCATGATAATAGCTAAAAAATAAATAAAAATAATAATGTAAAATAATTGAAGAAATAAATAAATAAAAGAAAATAAGAAGAATATGATATGATTATGGATGATTTAGAGTGCTCCTCAGATTTGTGATTCATCGTTCTTGATAAATCTTCGAATCTTTCTTCTTAAAAATTCTCCACAAGTCTTGAATTGATTGATGAATCAAAAGGAATTTTTTGATTAAAAATAAATATAAGAAGAGTAAAATCACAATTTTCTCTCTTCTCCTCTCCTTCTTTTCTACGCTCTTCCTCTTTCTTTTCTCCTATTCCCCCCTTTTTTCTTTTTTTACGCTCTCTCCTTAGCTCCCTTTTTATAGTGGAACTAGAAAGCCTAACCCTAATCCTAATGTGATTCTCATTCCTAAAGTGTATTTAGGAATTTTGAACCAAATAGGATTGAATTAATTAGGAAGTTTAAACCAATTTAGGATTGAATTAATTAGGAAATTTAAACCACTTAAAATACTAAATTGGAATAATTAGAAATAGGAAAATGGAAGAGTTCAATTCCGACTGGGATTGTGCAATTCTGATCGGAATTGTACAATCTCGATCGAAATTATTGTAATTCCGATCGGAATTATGGAATTTCGATGCGCGCTTTTTTTTAACATTTAATTACAAAAAGGCCCCCAAAAAAATTTAAATTTTGTAATTAGGTCCTAAAAAGAACTTTACGATTTAGTCCCTAAAAACATTAAATTCTTCCTTTAAAAGCCCTTAGAATTTTTAAAGATTAAGCATCGAAGAAATTTTCATCATTGGAGTCCTTTACTGCATCCATAACATATCATCTCGAAATTAGGTGTCTACATAATGGCTACATCGATAGAGCCATAGTTGAAATTGAAGAAAGAATCAGGAAAGTTACTAAAAGATGCAAGGAAGTTTTAATAACTTGATATTACATATTTTGTAAATATAATATCTCAGTTTATACAAGATCCTAGAGTTCCACATTTAGCTGCCGCCAAAAGAATACTAAGTTATGTCAAGGGATCTCTTGAACATAGGCTTATATACAAGAGAAATGAAACTTCTTCTTGAGTGGGTACACTGATACAGATTAGGGTGGGGATGTTAACGATCATTTTTTAACTTTTGGTTACTATTTTAGCACTGGTTCAGCAGCAATATCATGGTACAACAAAAAGTAATCAAATGTTTCTTTATCAAGCACTGAAGTGAAGTATGTAGTAGCATCTATGGCTACTAAAGAGTGCATTTGGCTAAAGCGTTTGGTGAGTGAATTTTTTGGCAAGGTTGATTGTGCAGTGCATATTCAATATGATAATGAAAGTGTAGTCAAGCTTACTTTAAATCCTATGTTTCATGCAAGGACAAAGCCTATTGAAGTTCATTACCATTTTTTTAGAGAAAAAATGTTGAGTCAAGAAATAGAGTTGAAGACCATTGGCACAAACTAGCAAATTGCTGATACTTTCATAAAAGCTTTAGCAAAATCCAAGTTCAAAATTTTCAGAGCTAATCTTGGTGTTATTGATCGAGAACATGCACTAAGGGGGAGTGTGAAAAATTAGTGCATGTTACTTGGAGTTTCAGTTCATGTTTACTTAGTCAATTTCTATTCCTATTTTATCTGCATTTGTTAATGAAATTATAAAGTACTTTAGGAAGTAGTTTTGTTTCAGTTTGGATTTGTTAGAAATAATAGGCAAGTGGTTAGAATAATTTTAGGAAAGTTGTTGATATATAATCCTATATATACTGAGTCACTTATAATTAAAATGCAATTCAGCAGAGAATAAAATTGAATTTTCTTTTTCATTTCTCTCTATTTTAGTTCTAATTTTTTTTATAGAGCTTTCCACCTTATGCGGTGCTAAAATTTCAGTTATGCTCTTTTCAGAACATGGAAGAGTTCTTTCTTGTGAAAATCGGGATGTCGACAAAGTTCTTGATTGATATCTTAGAGTGCTAGAAGCGAACAATGACAATTATTCTTTAGTGGAAAGTAGTAGTAGTAGCAGCAGCAGTAGTAGTACTGTAACCACCCAGACTTCTCCCTAAGAGCGAGAATACAATATGTCTGTGATGCGATTGAAAGAGTTGAAAAGGGCCATGAAGGTGAATGGGTAGAGTGGCAATACGGTTAACAATGGAGAATTTTGGTGGGATTTGCTTGTGGAAGTGATGGAGAAGGAAGAGCTTGAAGGTTACAAAGAATCACTTGAGGAGTTGAGGAAGAATGTCCTTACAAGGATTGATGTGATGGCTGCAAATGATGCTATGAACAAATCGAAGATTATTAGCCAGTTTATTTACCAGAATGGAGGTTGGAGTAGTGAGTTATTTAATTCTGACATTAATAGAACTCATTTTTAACTTATAATTAGGTAAAAAAAAAAAATCTTTCTTTAAGCCTTGTTTCAAATAAATCCTTTGTAAGAATTCAAATGAATTGAATTCTAATTAGTTGGTTTTTATGTTTGGAAAGTTCATGGTTACACTATTTGCTTACTGCTATTGATGTTATATATAGTAAAATAATTCAAAACATCAATATATATGAGCATCAAAGTACTGTTTAGGGTTTGTTTGTGTGCTTTGTTTATCTTTAATTTGTAGAAATGCAAAATTGATGTTTCTTTCTTGGATGCTAATGTGTGAAGGGATTGCCGAAGTTGCTACAAAAATCCTATTGTCTTAAATTAATATTTGGCACCACTATTTGAGAGATTTTCAAGTTGAAGGTTTTGTAAGAGCTCACAATATCAAAGGACAAGGGGTGCAATCCTTTTTTTTTTTTAAAAAAAAATTAACGATAAGAAAATTTATCATAAATATAATGAATTAAGTATCTATCTTAGAGTTATATGAGTTAGTAAGTTTTTACAAAATTGTCATGATTTTGTGAAAAAGTGTATTGTATTAATGATTAACTGTGTATTTTAAAAGAAAAAAAATATAGATATTAGAGACATGTTTCCAATATATTATATGTAATTGCTTGGCCGATGCACATAAATGACGAAAAGAATATAACATCAACTTTCAATTTATTTCTACTAATTCATTTCAGAATTAAGTTAATTATTTTTTGAAATTTAGAATGTTATGAAAATTTTTTATTTTAATTAGATTTATTTTTATATACAATATTATATAGCTCAATGGTATACATATTTTAATTGATTTTTTTAATTTATACAATAAAACTATTATAACATTGACATTCGTAGTAAATTTCATTAATAGTGAAAATAACCACGGTTTAAAAAAGTTGGTTAAATATGTAATTTTTAAAATGATAAGAGTGTTTTTATTTTCTAGAAATCATCAATTCCAATGTCATATTAGGTTAAAATTTTGTAAACTAGTTCGCAGTAGTCTCGGGTGATGTGTAGGCTATCATTTAATTTTTTATATAATAAATTAATTGTAAAAACATATATATACATACATACAAACATTAAGTGTACATAAATAAAATAAATACTATTATAAAATTAAAAAATAAAAATGAAATAAACATTTTGAAACATTTAACCTCTTATTGAATTCAATTGGAGTACATTTGCTCATCTCAGACAACCAAACAATGCAGTCAAAATATCTGTGAATTGAAATTGCTACACTAATTAATTAAGCAGATCCAGTTCAAATCCAAGCTCATTCAGTACAAACTATAATTAAGCTGAAAAAGAAACTTTTAGCAAGCAATACATAGATCACTAAACTAGATAATATTAGTTATAAGACATGCTTTTTAACATTTGTTGGTCCTCTTAGTATCTTGCCAAGAAATTTGGAGTTAAATTTTTCAAACAATTTCTTCATGTGTTGACTGCATTTTCCAGCAAAACTATCCACTTGATCTTCATGTATCTCATACAAAGTTGGCAGTGTTGCCATGCCCACATACACTACAATCCAGTAAGTAAATAATAAATGTGAAAACAGAGAAAAACATCATAAGTTTATCTGAAAAAAAGGAAGAGCTTGCCCCTTATGAGGTCCACTCATCTTGGTTTGGCTCGGTCAAGTTCTTTGTTCTATAATTACAATAAAAAAAAAGGCTTAATCAACTTAGGTTCTTTGTTCAAAAAAAAAAAACTCAAGTTCTTACCAATGTACATAAGAGTTAAAGTATCACATAGAGATCCAAAAGTTGATAAAATCTATAGACAGAAGTCAAGTTCTTACCAATGTACAGAAGAGTCAAAGTATCACATAGAGATCCAAAAGTTGATAAAATCCATAGACAGATTATGGTCTGAACAAGAATTAAATATAATTGGCTTATTAGGAACATAATATGTTTGATTAAAAATGTATTAAATATTTGAAATGGAACAGGGGACAAGAAGATTAATTGGCATACCCAAAAGAAAGTTACTAAATCTCTGCGATTTGAAATATAATATAAACTTGACATCAACCAACTGATTTTCACAAAGAAGTATCTCAATATAGATTCTAGCAACTCTATGTCATCAATAGTAGGAGGATCCCTGGTGGTATTTATGAAAAACAAAATCATTAATAAAATAAATAAAGTATCTGTCTCATGATACAAAAGATTTTAATACACATATATAATGGAAAACGGAAAAAAAAATAAAATTGACTATGTGTATATTAAGCCTAACATTTTGATTTATCTGTCATTGTTAAACCATATAAAGAGGATGATCAACAAAATCAAAAAACTATACAAATGGAAAGAAACATTAGTGCACTGCAGATGGAATGACAATAGTGCTTCATTGAGTAGGTCAAATATCATCAAATCATGATAAAGAAACCCCTTGTAAAGACGAAAAGGAGTCTTTCTCCTTCTATCTGAATGTCAACAAAAATATCTCCTTGTATACTAATGCATGAAAAAGGAAGTGAAGTTCTTTAACAATTAACATCTTCCCAGATCAATGTTTTTAAAAACTAAACAAAAATCATCTAAATATTTGATATGCAAGTTGATTTTAAGAACTACAGTCCATGTGGAGGCATGGGTTGTACAGACAACTATTTAAACAGTGAATCCAAGTAAACCACCCAACACCAATCTATAATTAGCTAGTTTTGTCTGATGTATGTTTACAAAGGAAAGCAAAAAATGATGCTTGGATAAAGAGAGAAAGCATCATGGAGTTAGCAATTCAAGTGATGACCTCTTAAATGATACAAAAATGTAAAAATAGAAGGCTATCAACAATGATAAAGCTAGCAGAAGGCAGGATAAACATACAACAGGCAAAGAAATGCAATCATTAACTTCACAACATTTAGCCAACTCCATTAGAGCAACCTTTGTAGCTGAATGCTCTGCAGCCTTTCAATTGAAAAGTCCAAGAAAAGAATCATATCTAAAATCTTTAACAATCACTGTGGACCTGAAGGAAGGCTCATGTGAAGGGCCTTCTTTGATTGTCTCATACAAAGTGAAAATTTTCAGTCTTATTCTACTAACTTTTGCAACTAAATAGTAAATAATCCTCCAAAAGAAAAGTGTAAAACAAAATAGACACTAACCTCTAGTGTCAGTGGACTTCAAAACACTGAGTAACTATACCATACATAAAACAACATTAAGTTCATAAGAAAAAAAAGCAAAAGAATAAACCTTGAATGCTATCAAAACACAAAAGCAACCACAATCTTTTCCTGTATTAGTAATTCATGCTAAAGCTATGAGACTATTGGCAGCAGACTTCAAGTCGTTGAAGAAATAAAATCTTATACCCTTTGTCATCGCAATTGCTTTCATTATAACATCATTCAATGGCTTGAGAAATTTAGCCAGCCCATCAATGTCAGGTTTCTGCATCAATTAAAAATTAAACAATTTAACATCGCGAAAATCCTTTGCACATAACAAAAATGAACGTCACAAAACATAACCAATTCTATACTTGTAATTTAGTAATTACAATAACTTTAATATACTCCTATAAAATTCAAAGTTGTAATCCAAAAATAAATAAAGAAATAGTACCAACAAATGCAAAATAGATCAGTTGCCTCACAAACACATTAAGATCCAAAATATTTATATAAACCACACCAATAATCCGAATCAAATTAATATAATTTCCTTATAACAATGATTAAGAGGAGAAATAATAATAAAAATGATTTGGAGAATAAAACCTTATTAGTTAGCTGTTGCTTTGTTGCATTATGGGCATTCTTGTGGAAAAGATCTATAAGGAATGGTCGCAGAGTTGGGGATTGAAGGGTTTGCATGGTGGTGGTCGCGGCGACGGTGGTGGTAGTGGTGGCAGAGAAGATATGGAACTGATGATAGAGAGGAGAGGTGCCTGTAGGTAATGCTGAATTGTTCTTCCTACATTTGCTTATTCCCACCTTCAAAGAATCATAGCAGAGATCATCATCACCTACAAAAGTTCGGTTTAGATCTTCAACCACAGTTGATGTCAGATTTTGATAAGAAAACATTTCAATACTCATACTACTTGAACAACAAAAATTGGTTACATTCAAAAGAAATTCTTCAAACATCAACACAATTAAATACATACCCCAATTCTACAAGCATTGAGAGAAACAAAACTCAAGAAAGCATCTTTTTTTGTTTATAATCACCATTACTGTCATAAAAGTTCGCAAGAAAATATAAAAATTAATGGAACACTGATTTTCTAGAGTCTGTTGACCTCTAATTTTTCAGAGTCCACCTCTGATAACCAATGAGATTTTCTCTATGAACACTGTAAGGGAAAAGTAGCAAATCTCCAAATGCCATACTTCAATTGCTCAATCATCAAAAAGCATAATCTAATAATCATCAAAGTCAACATTAAAACAAAATTAAGGACATTTAGAGGGTTAATTGAGCAGAAACACGAAAGAATGAATGGCACAATCAAAAACCTAAAATAAATGGCACACCTGAATTCCGTAACAGAATTACAAAAAATTAAAAGAAGAAAACTAATAATAATAAAACTAAAATATATTAATGGTTTGTTTGAATGCAAAGAATTTGGCCCATGAATTTAGATTTGGGCCAAATCCCTCGTTTCGGACATAAATAATCAGTTGATTTGGATTTGAAAAAAATTCATAAAGGATTTGAAAACCCAAATATTGTGGATTTCAAATAAAATTTAAGGGCCTGTTATTTCAAATCTAAATACTCGTGATTGAAGAGAACTCCGACCTCGCTACAATCTTCTTATTTTTCGTCTTCTCGCATCGCCGCAATCCTCAGAGCAACCAGGTATGTTGATGTTATTTTCAATTTCACTTTTGTTTATCTGTGTAATTATTTTGTATTTATACTTCAAAATAGGTTATAAGAAAGTTAAGGTTTCTAGATTGGAGATGTTGATTTCGTATTTTGAATTTTGTTTACTTGGCATGCTTATCTCATGTTTGATTTGCGTGTGTAAATATATTTAAGTTGGGTACCTTGAGGCGTAGTGTTGCGTTTGAGAAGATTTGAAACTGATTGAGTAGTTAAGAGTGGTTGAAGAAGTATTGTATTATAAGAGTCCCAATTGAAATCCTGTCTGTTCCTGGGAGCCTATGGTTAACCAATACTATACAAAAGATACCCATCTGATCATCATCTTGTTTTCAGATGGCTGAGAAATTGGGATTGAAAAGAGTACAAGAACATCATGCAGACACCGAGGCATGCTCGAAGAGACGTCAAATAACAGACAGCACAACTGATAGAATCTCCCAATTGCCAGAGAGCATTATCCACAACATTCTGTCTTTTCTTTCAACAAAAGATGTTGTTCGTGCTCGTGTCTTGTCCAAAACATGGCAGTGTATGTGTTCATCTTTTCCTATGTATGATTTTTCTGATTCTTTATTTGGGCTTCACTCAGTACCATGGTGTTACGGGTCATTCCAAAGTAAAGCTCTGGAGATCCGAAATAAGAGAGAAAATTTTATGAATTTTGTCAACTCTTGTCTGTTAAATCAGTGTGAGCAATATGCTACCATAAGGAGATTTCGCTTATCTATGTCGGTCCATGACAACTCGTCTACAAGCGAAGATATTAGCATTCAAAAAATTGAAGATTTGATAGAATTAGCTGTTCAAAATCATGTTCAGGAATTAGATCTTTACATCTCAAGAAGAAAGTACGAAAGTTATATATCATTCCCACGTAAGTTGTTTAATTGGTTGCCTCAGTCTGTTTTGTCTTCGAAATCTTTGGAAATTTTAAGATTAAGGCAGTTGGCTGATCTAACGATGCCATTTTCTGGAAATTATAACATATATTTGCCATCTTTACGGGTGTTGTCTTTAAAAGACTGCACGTTCGACAATCAATTTATAGGAAATCTTAGCAGCAGCTGCCCCATGTTGGAGGATTTTGCTTTGATATATTGTTTCGAGTTAAGAAATTTGCAACTTTCTGGGTTTCAGAAACTCAAGAAATTTGAGATGTATGGTTGTCGGATTCAGAAAATTGAGATTGCAGTACCAAGTCTTCAAATTCTCCGCTTAGATGGACAGGGGGACTCAGATCAATTTGAAGTTGATGTGGGTGCTTTCAATAATCTACAATTTCTAAAGTTGAAGTTTCCTGACTTGCCAAACCATCTATGCCAAGAAATTGGCACAAAATTTCCATTGCTTAAAGTTCTTTGTTTGGTAGTTAACTTAAATTCCATTAACATTTCAAGTCCAAGCCTTGAGAAACTTGTTTTATTAGGTACGATGAATTCCATTGAAATTTCATGTCCCTGCCTTAAGAAGTTAAGTGTGCATTCAAAAGGCGCACATGACCTTGTAATTGAGACTCCACTTTTATACTTTTTCAAATATTTCATTCATGAAATTCCATCCTTCTTTTCCATTTATTCTCCAAAGTTACAGAGGCTTGCAGTTTGTTTGGGCATGAAAATGTATCTCAATCCTACTCATCATTTCCTCAAGATGAGGGAATTTTTAAAAAAGTTCAGCTGCGTTGACTGTTTGAACTTGATGATTGAAGCTATGGAGGTTTGTAATATGAAAACTTTACAAATGGTTTCATTTTATTAAGTTTATCTTTGGACATTAATCTGATTTCCATTCAAATATAATATGTAATGTTTGTGTGCATTGTGCTTTTAGGTCCAATTTTATCAGACGGGGCATTGGAATGATTTGTTCATCCCTGATGAAGGGTGTTTGCAGCTGTGCATAGTTTTTCCTATGATAGACAGAAGAACTTGTTTTGACAATTTAATTGATGGTTTATTTTGGAGTTTTCGACCAAAATCTATCACTATGGTATCCGTGGACGAGTCTCATTATGAATTCATAAAGGTTTGCGTTTGTTTTCAGGAAAATTTTATTTCTAGTACCAGAGCAGTTTTAAAGGCTTGAAGTAGTGACCCTGCATGCAATCTGAGAAATGCAGGTTCTTTATGAGAAGCTAATGCATGAAAGTAATATAGAAACTTGTTGCAAGAGCTGCGCTACCAGATGCTGGCGGCATTCCTTGAAAGATTTTCAGATTGAAGGCTTAGGAGCTGCAGCTGGAGATGGGGCACAGGCGAAAGGGCTCAAGAGTACTCTGCTTTATGACAGCAATTGCTCAACTCTGCCACGAAGTACTGATATTACTTTTCTGTTGAACTGGTGAATGCTTTCAAACTATTATGAGAATATCTTTCTTTAGAATAAATGTTGTTTAGAATTTCAATTATGCACAAAAAATGCCACTAGTATGTCGGATTACTTTATGAAAATCATATTAAATATCAGTATATTTAACACAAAATTGGACTTTTCATATTGACCAGTTTTTCACATTTGACACAAATAACCAAATATATTAATAAAAGTAGTAATAAATATTTTGATGATTATAGTAATCATTTATGCATTAATTGAATATAAAATGTTTTAACCTAATAATTAATATTTTTTTAGTGCAAATATACTTGTGACAATCTAAAAATTATATATTGAAATTCTATTTATAAATAATATTTATTTTCATGGAAAATTCTATGGTAATTTTGTTTTTTAATTTCTTTTCTCTTATTTTGTGGTTATCACCGTTAGATAAAAGTGTATTTTATTATATAATGGTGATTATTAAAAAAGTGTATATTACTTTATAAAAAACAAAGGAAGTAATAACTAATGATAGAATACCCCTTATTTTCATGGTTACTCGGAATCATGATTTTTGACATATATAAATAATATTAAATATATATAAGGGTGTAAAAGACATGAGCTAATTAAGGCCCATGTTAACTACTTTAAACACTCATCTTAATTATCACTCATTTTAAACTTTCCCTCTCAAAAAAAAAAACCTAGTTTAGACTTGATTCATTTTATTACCAAGTTGAAGTTGAGTCAAGTTTGTTCTGTCATTTGTTAAATATAAACTATTTCCTCCTATTTGACATTTTAGAAAACACGTAAAATTTTATTTAATTGTACAATTAATAAAATTTAATTTTTTTGGCCAATTTTGTCCTTATCCTTATCAATCCAATATTATTAATGCTCTATACAATTCCAATGCTCAACCAATCAACAAATTTTTAATCTTTCAAAAATTAAAAGTATTTTAATCTCTCAACTCATTTTTCTCCTAAATTTAAAACTAATTAATTGTTTTTCAATCTCAGTGAAACTCTCTAAAATGATAGATTTAAAGGGAGAATACATTAGGATTATTTATTAAAAATTACAAATAAATTATAATAATTTAATAAAAATTATTAGTATTACAGAGAGTACATACCTCTTCCGCTCGTTGTTTACATCTTTTTACAATTAATCATCAACTGTTTTGAGAGAGATCAAATGATTGTGTTGAGATAAGTACGTTATTAACTTAATGTGACCAGAAAATCAGTTAGAAAAAAGTTTAGATCTATCAAATCCAAAAAAATATTTCAAGAACCAAAATAAACAACTTTGAACTTTATTTACTAAATATCATAAGCAAAAGGAATAACACATATTTAAGCCCCTGAACTTTGACACTTTTATTTTACTAAGCCCCTGAGCTTTTATTTTGTTTTAAAAGTCCCTCAAACTTTTATTTTTATTTAGTTTGAGGACTGAACTAACAAATATTTTATTTTACAATAAGAAGATCAGAACGCCGTTAATTGAATATGGAACATTGCCTTATTTTGTAAAGAGTAATAGACCTTTTGCTTGCAAGGTGTCTTCTGAAGTGGGAGCTAGTTTTAGAAAACGACGAAGAGTAGATATAATCAAGTGACTGAACCCTTCATAATACAGTCCTAAAATTGATAGGACATGCATGCATTGAATAACGAAAGTGGCAGGCCCAGGTTGAGGAGAATTATTTAGTACCTAACGAACTTGTTGCTGAAGAACTTTGAACTTTTTGGTTGCCTTAAAAGGGCCTGGGAAATATAATTATAAGAATCAGTAAACGAAGGCTAAAGATTGGTTCTGATTCACAAACAGACATAATACTCCTAAAAAAAGTGATTAAAAGCATGGATTAAAACAATAAAAATCTGTTGCTTTTGAAGAGAAAAGAAAAATCCATAACGGTTATCATGAACATAGCATTCTTTGAGGAGGTACAAGAATACCACAGGAGAAACATAAGTTAAGTAAGAAAAAGCATGGACATAAAATGGTTAATGTTTGATAAGTTTCACCATCTTTCTTGTTGTGCACCTTTACAGCTCTCTCCTCCAAGCCCATGCCAAAACAAAATAATTAAACAGCTGCAACAGTTATGTTCAATAACACAAACAGAAACATGGGTAAAATGATATGAAAAACAATAAAAACAAAACAAAACACAGAAAAGATAACAACTTTTTTACAAATAACAAGAATGTGTGAATGATTCAGTTCATTGCTTAGAATTTTTTTTTAAAATTCCATAACTAAGCCAATAATCTCATGAATAAATAGAATATTGTTGTTAATTCGTAGAATAATAAGATTTTACGTAATAAAAACATTACTAGTAAACGACATTGAAAAAGTTACAGTGGCGGCAATAGCATTATTTTGATAGTTTATTAGTTGTTTGGTTGCCGAGAAAAGGAAAAGGAAACTGTTTTCTCGGCAACCAAACAGTAGGAAAAACTTACTAGAATGGCGAGACTATGTGGCGATCCTTTACCTCTCTTAAAATTGCTGAATGCGTGCTTTGCTTGGCCTTGTTTTGTGTGATAGAGATATATATTCATGACTTTGTCATTGGAGAGAGTACAATAAAAAAAAGGAAAAAAATTTAAAAAAGAGATGTAAAGAGAAGCCAAGGACTAAACACCTTATTCTTCAACTAAACAGGATGGTAAATCACTTTTTTGGTGAAAAATAGCAAGAGTCCTATCCCATTTCTTCCTCTCTCTTGCTTCCCAATAACCACCTATATAACGATAACAACCTTCCTCATCCTTATGGAACCATTTTGGCTGCCACCCCCTTTCTTGCAATTTCCTTGCTAGTGCCACAAAGAAAGCAGAGGTTACTTTGCTTGTTCAAGAGAATTAAATATGCATGTGGCAATATTAACAGGGGCAGAGTTCTGAATTAGCACATTATCATTCAAACTTCTAAACAATTTTCAGTGACAATAAACCAATGATTGTGTAAATTATGATCTCCTTTAAAGATGTCAGCAAAATGTAACATTTTTACACTCTGCATATGTTAAAATTATAGTGAAGTTTTATTGCAAACTCACAGCTCTATTATGTATGTTAGTTCTACATATGTTCATCGTCTAACTCAAAGATAGATACGCTAGTGAAGCCTGCCTTTGTAACTATTTATTGCCTTTCTTGGCATTTTATAAGTTTCACACTATCATTACAAGCTGTTGTCTTTCACTTTCTACTTCTACAAATTTGAGACTTATTTCTAAATATCTTTCTTGCATTTTGGCTATTTACCAATTTATGGTAAAAAATCTAACAAATTCCCAAATTGTGGTACTTTTCAAAGTTTTTCTCTTTTTATGGTAGTTTTTTTTTTTTTTTTTGTAAAAAATTATTCATTTTGCCTATATGAATGGCGAAATTGGTTGTGGACAAAAATTCAGACTAGCATTTCATCAACCTTATTGGCAAAATGAAAAAAAAAAAAAAATCAGAACTAGCGGTACTGGCAAAACGCATTAAAATAAAAAAAGTTGGCCATGCAAAACAATGTTATAATCATTATAATATTAAAATAAAAACAAAAAATTAACAATTAACAATTTTACATGGCCAAAATTGTTATTAGTCTTTAATTTTTAATTTTTTAATAATAATAATAATAATAATAATAATAATAATTTGGGCCTATTTCCCTTGAATTGAGGAATGTTTGGGCCAAGTATCCTAATGATTATGCTGTGCAAAGAAGGAATTTTTTTTTAATTAACTTGTTGGAATGGTAAAATGGACAAGAGCCAAAAAAAAAAAAAAACATAAAATTGCAAAGCCATTTCCCCGGTTGGACTGGCGTAATGGACATTAATTTTTTTTTTTCTTTCATCTCATCTAAAAGTATCATAGATTGAGAAAATATTTTATAATTCATCATAATAAAGGAAAATACTTTTAAAAGTACTATAAAATGGAAATAATTTGTTTTTTTAACTATAAATTGGTAAATAACTCTTGTTTTCCATTGATTTGCTTCTCTCCTTTAATGATTCTAATTCACTCAATAACTTGCTATCCACCGAAAGAGGGAAGAACCTGAACCTCATCACTACCATCCTCGTCGTCAACGCCTTCATCGTCTTCATCTCCATAAAGTGCTAAAGTTTAGGAGATTAAATATGGGTTATTTCTAAGCAAAATAATATAGATCTACCATGTATCTATGAAGTGAATGGCAAAAAATTCAAGAAAAGAAAAAGCATGAGTGATTTTGGCATAAAATAAAGGGCCAAAACTACCTCTAGAAACAAGAGGTTTGGCATAGAGGAGGAGAAAAAAGATAAAAATAAAAAAAGGTTTGTTTTTATATCCTAAACATTTCCTTACTGTCCTTCTCAATTGAAAACCTAATCCTACATAGAGCACTTACCTCCTCCTTTCGATCTTAACATCTTTTGACAATTAATCATCGTTTGTTTTGAGATGGATGAGAAGAAAAGAGTAGAAGAACATCATTCAATTTCTGAGTCGTGCTCAAAGAGATCATGCCAAAGTAGAGATTATGTTGCAATTGATAGGATCTCGCAGTTGCAGGAGAGCATTATCCACAAGATTCTGTATTTTCTTCCCACAAAAGATGTTGTTTGTGCTCGTGTCTTGTCCAAAACATGGCAGTGTCTGAGTTCATCTTTTCCCATATATGGTTTTTCCGATTCTTTATTTGGACTTCACTCAATACCATGGTCTTACAATTCATTGGAAAGTAAAGCTCCAGAGATCGGAGATAAGAGAGAAAAGCTTATGAATTGGGAAATTGATATGATATATCCTCAATTTTAAATCAATTTTCAATTAATCCTACTTTCAAAATTGTTTCAATTTGGTCCTCCAATTTTTAGATTTGTACCAATTCTATCCAAACGGCAATGGACATGGGAAAGAGCTGAGGTGACTTTCCTACATGGCTTAAGAGTGTTTGATATGGCAAAAAACATCTTATGTGGTCATCTCAAATGATTAATTATATCATTAACTTTTTGAGTTGTGTCAAATCTATTCAAACGACAAATAAATTTTGAGATTTTTTAAAATCTCAAAATTGAAAATTATAATTTTGAAAAATAAATTTTTAAAATTATAATTGAAAAATTAAAATTAATTGACTTAATTTAGTTTTTAGTGTTGAATTATGATAATAAATTATTTTCTTTTCAAAATAGAAAAATATTTTTTAATTTGAATTTTATTATTTTAAATTTTTTTAAGGATTAAATATAAAAATTAATAAAAAAATAAAGGGCATTTTGAGGTGTAAAGTTAGAATTCTATTGTCATCAATTTAAAGGGAAATAACTACCCCCATTATACAGTCTATCAATATTTATGTCATATAACTTCTCTTTTAAAAAAAATTAAATATCACTTTAAACATCCAAAATTATACCAAGAAACACATGTTATGCCCAGATAATTTAAGAGCTATTAGTAGATTTATTTCATTTTAAGGTGAAAAATAAATTACTTTTCAATTTGTGGTTATTTTAACATAAATATTCAATTTGTAGTTATTTTAACACAAATATTCAATTTGTGGTGATTTAGTAAAAAAAATTTCGACTTTCAAATGGTGAAATAAAAAACGACAAATTTTTTTTTCTCATTTCTCTCAAAAAAAAAAAAAAAAAAAAAGAAAAGAAAAAAGAAAAAAAGCAAAAGTGGTTGTCACATAGACATTTTGCCATTTTCAATGGCTAGAAAGCGGGAGGCCTTTTTTTTAAAAAAAAAATTAATAAAGATTCCTTTATTTTATTTATTTTGTATTTAATCATTAAAAAAATATTAACTAAATAGTCTTTATATGCATAATTAAACAATTATGAACATAATTTTAAAAAATTTTAAAATTTAATTGTCATCTGCATAGATTTGATACAATTCGAAAAGTTGAAGATAGAATTAATCATTTGAGATGGACATGTAAGAAATTTTTGCCACGTCAAACGCTCTTAAGTCACATATGAATGTCACCTCAACTCTGCTCTAAACCCATTGTGTTACAAATTTAAACATTGGAGTGCTAAATTGAAACAATTTTGAAAATAGGTTTAAATTGAAAATTTGTCCAAAATTGAGGATATATAAGATCAATTTCCATTAAGCCACCAAATAATGATATTACTTTTGATTGAAATGGTAAATGCTTACAAACCATTAAGCCTTGTTAATTTGGAATAATCTTGTTAAGAATTCAATTAAACTCTTGCAGTTATTCAAGGTGTAGTAATTTTTCTCACTCAGAAAAATCTGACGTAACTCTTTTGGCTTAAAAAATGACAAATTCTTTACATTTGATAAGTGACTTGTGTGCTTTACACATAGAATAGTGGTGAATCTTTTGTGTCGTGGGCCGCCAAAATGATACCTCTGCCCTCTATTTCATGATTTTGCCACCCATTTTGTGGGACAAAATAGAAAAATAATTTTTTTTTATCGTGTAACAATAATGACTCACTACACCCATTATTCTGCATAGATAAATAACCAAATATATAGCAATCGAATGAGAGACAATTATACATTTATTTACTTTATTATTTGAATAATAAACAAGTGACATTATTTTTATGATCATAATTACTTAAATATTAGTTGAATATAGGACAAAAAGTACAAATTTATCTATATCTCTCATTTTCACATTTAATATTATATAAAAAAATTTACAGAATTAGACACATTTTTTTTTATCTAAATTATATTTATTTACCTTATCTTTTATGTAAATTACATGAGTATCTTTTTTAATTTTTATACGTGTTCTATTTTTTGATTTTGTTTTCAAGAGTGTCCATTTCATTTTTTTTTCTTTATTTTTTTTAAGCTTTTGTAGTTTTTATTTTTCTTTATTTATTTTTTCTCTTTATTTTTCACTTTTATTTTTATTTTATTTTATTTATTTTTATTTTCTCCTTATTTTTTTTCTTATTCTCTGTTATCTTTATTTTTTCATTTTTATTTTATCCTTATCCTTTTATTTATTTTTAATTTTATTTTCTTTTTTATTTTCATTTTCATTCCTTTTATTTTCTTTTTTCTTGTTTCTTTTTTATTTTTATTAATGTTTTTCATATTTCCTATTATCCTTATTTAATTTAATTTTTAATTTTCTTTCTTTTTAATTTTTAATTTTTTCTTATTCTCCGTTATCATTATTTTTTTATTTTTTATTTTATTCTTATATTTAATTTTTCCTTATTTTAAATTTTAAATTTTTAGTTTTAGTTTTTAATATATATATATAGGTGGTTCATATATTATAATTAACATATTTAAATTATACAACTCATAATAAAAAATTAAAGTTTCAAATATTTTAGGAAAATATTTTAAAATATAAATTTATTTATATATATTTATTAGGCTGATATTATTTTATTTATTTTATACAAGAAAATAAACTAAAATATACAAATAATAAAATAGAAATAAATGAAAAATTTATCAAGTTTCATGTATTTGAAAAAGGATGGACACTTGAATTCAAATTAATTGAATTGAATACAATTATATTTAAAATTTATTACTATATTTATGAGTTTGAGATACCATTTTTAATTTTTAGATACTGTTTTAAGTTTCTGATACTGCTTGAAGTTTTAAATACTATTTTGAGTTTAAGATACAAATAATATTCATAAAACATACAATATTTAATTGTATTATATATGAATAATATTTGGACAATGTATTGTATTTATGAGTTTGAGATACTATTTTAATTTTCACATACTGTTTTGAGTTTCAAATATTGTTTCGAGATTTAGATATTATTTTAAGTTTCCGATACAAATAATAAAATATAAATAAATGAAATATATTTCAAGTTTCATGCATTTGGAAAAAGATGGGCACTTGGATTCAAATTAATTGATATACATATATCAATTATTTATTTATTTATTTTTTAATTTTAATTAATTGAATACAACTATATTTGAAATTTATTACTCAAGATCAACTATTTCTTTGATAGTTTTGCTAACAATATATATTTAATCAAATCATCATATTCAAATACTATTTTGACTCTCATATATAAATAATATTTAGATAATATACTTTTGTTGGAGGAAACTATTTTAATAATATTCATCTAATTATTTATCATTTTCATATAATGTTTTGAGTATTCTATGCGAATAATATTTAGAAAATATTTTTTTTTGAGTTTCAGATACCATATTAAGAAAATATATTATTTTGAGTTTTCAGATTCTGTTTTGAGTTTCAGATACTTATAATATTAAAAAAATATATTATTTTAATTGTATCATATACAAATAAGATTAAGAAAATATATTGTTTTTAAATATCATTCTTATTATTTCTTAAGTTTGTTGTGTAACAAAAATTTTAATTAATAATTTTTGTTAATTTTTAACATAATTGGACAATATAGACCCAACTTTTTTAACAAAATATAATTTTTATATTTTTTCAATAATAATACACTGATCTAAAATATTAAAAATTTTAGAGATACTAATTTCTATACAAAATATGCTCTTAATTTGTGCTAGAAATGAGAGCTTTTGATTTTTTTTTTAAGAACGAAAAAAAGATGAAATGTGTTCACCAAACTTGTTCTCACAACATTACATTATTAATTAAAAATATTTAAAATAATAGTCTCAAATTAAAATAATCTAATTTATCGGCTGATTAATGCACCAGTCAAATAATATACTATATTTTAGTATCATATGCAATTTTGAATTTTCAAATACATATAGTATTCATATGGTATACTATATTTATGAGTTTGAAATACTATTTTTAATTTTGAGATACTGATTTGAGTTTTGATACTTATAATATTCAAATAATATATAATTTTGATTATATCATATACGAATAATATTTAGAAAATATATTGTTTAAAGTATCATTTTTATTATTTCTTAACCTTTTTATGTAACAAAAATTGGTAATAAAAAAAATTGGTGAAATTTTAATTAATTAAATTTTTTTATTCACCAAAAATTTAAAAAATTAAAATTATAAAACTACATAATAAAATTGAATATAGGATGACTTTTACAAGAACAAGTAAAAACTATCAAGAATGACAATAAAAAAATAATTTCCTAATAGTACAATTTAGCAAAAAAAAAAAAAAATTCTAGACAAAGTACAAAATTTCACAATTCATATACAAGTTCATATTCATGCAATCGGCATTGTTGTTCAATATTTATTTCTGGAACTTGTTAAAAATTCTAAAAAGTCGATGATAATAAGCATAACAATATTAATAAAAATTAGGCAAAATATGTACTTTCACTCCTTTTTTTTTAAAAAAAAAGCCAATGTATTTTGGTGAATTCTTACACTGACAAATATACTAAAAGAATGTGCGTATGCAATGGGGATTTCATGTGGAGCATTCACCGACCATATGAATTGAGTTGGCTTATCCAAAACAGTATTTGCTAATTTTATATAAAACATTAAAAGAATCTCTTGTTTCTATTATTCATGGAATAGTTGACAAACATCAAATAATAATTGAGCAAGATATTTTCCGGTTCATATTTCCACTATTGCATTCCAAAGCTAGCCCTCTGTCTGGGACAGGGTCAGTTAGCTTTTCTCATCAGTATAACAATATCAGTTATTGGCAGGGCCTTTTCAAAGTAGCAAATTGCTGTCAAAGGACCCTAAAATGGTGATGAGAAATTGTGATCATTGTTCAGGAAAATGAATAGCTGCTACAAGCCATATAACAGATGAATTCATCTATTCGTAATATCTTCTGATAAAATCCCTAGTGCTACCTGATCAGAAGCCATTCTCCCTTTCCCTGGAAAAGTTATGTTGTTTAGCACAAGGTTTCCTAACCCATAAAACCTGAAACCTGAGACATGCGTGTGATATTTTGAAAACATGAGACATTCGATGTTAATGTCACCTATTTTTTGAGCATTAATGTAAAAAATCCATTGATATAATCTCATATCACTTATTAATATTTTTCAAATACAAATACACATATAGTTATTTTAAAATTACATATTTAAATCCTTTTTTTTACCAAAAAAAATCACATATTTAAATCATGTTTATAAACAATGTTTATCTTTTGATAAATATCCTTTTTATAAATATTTTGAGACAAATTTCCTCATTATGAATATTAGAGGTACTCTTTTTTTTAATAAATGTTAGAAACCGTGGATTTTAACAGTGAAAATGACAATAATATGTTTATTTTCTAGAAATCATTAATTGCAAATGTGATATTAGGTCAAAATTTTATAAATGTGTCTTTATTTAATTAGAACAATTGATTAATTTTTGTGAAATTTTAATTAATATCAATGATTATAATTGTTCTCTTGTGTAGCCTAATTAACAGCTATGGTGTATGATATATGTAAGTTGAGGATGCAGGTTCAAATCGTCACTACTCTCCATGCGCTCTCTTATAATGTGGCATGAGAACAACCACCATGTCCAAAAAAAAAAAAAAAAAAATCAATAATTATAATTAAACACATATTAACGTAACATTTCTAATTTTATTTGTATAGATATACAAATGTCCATTTATTAAAAGGAAGGCAAAGGTCCCTTAAAAAAAAGTAAGACAAAGGTGCATTTATGTCCCTAATATTTAGGCCAAAGATCATATAAGCTTTTTATGTTTTTTCTGGACTATTTAAACAGAAAATTATGCTTTATTGTGTTTTTTACCCCTTTGATAACAGCAACATTAACAGCCATTATATCAAAATGACATGGCAATAATTCATAAAAAAAGTCCCACAATGTAAAATTAAAAGGACCCTACCACCATGTATGAGAGCCTCATGGTGGTTCACCCGCTTCTTTTCTTCTTTTTTTCAGTATTCATATAGACCTCCTCCTTGACCATTACCATTTTTTTCTTCATCTGGCTACACTGGGAGATCAAAGAACACTACTTTCTTCATCTGGGTACTTTCGCATATTAAAAAGCTAATGTGGTTCTTTATTATTTCGTCTTTATGTTTAGATTCGCCATGCTTTTATTTATTTTATTTTTATGTATTATTCTTGAGCTTTGATTTCTTTTTAATGCGGAATTTTGAGGTTAACAATTTGAGAGATCTAAAATTTGCAGTCTTTAGCTGATGCTATTCGTTTAGAGTTTATATCGCTATATATTGCCTTTTATTGCCTATGTTTTAGCTAACTCTTTTCAATTGAATTCTATGTTTTATTAGAAGTCTATGGATTTTAACTGCATGTATCTTGTTTTTGTTTTTAATTGATATCTATGCTGTTTCTTGATAAAGCTGTGCAAAGAATTGATCGTCCTCTGAGAAGATGGATTTTTAGTTGATTTCAAATTCAATTCCTCCTTTGTTATCATAATAGCTGTTCTTCGTTCTCCATGCTCTCTGATTTTAGTGTGTTTCTGATTGAGTCTTTGGCGGAGCAATTCTGTGTAGCCTTTTTCCTTTGTGCATAATTTTGGTCTTTTTGATTGATATTAATATTTCATGTTCTTCTGTTACATTAGCCATAATAATGCGAGGAGCAAGTTCAGTTAATCCCAAAGGAGAAATCAAAGTAAGTTTCGGCTATCATTGTAATGGCAACAGTGACAACTTACTTTCCGATGGATGCGACACCCTGCATGGCTCTAAACTCCCTCGGAATAGCAGCTTCTCTTGCATATCTGGTGCTGCCTTAAATGCTAAAGCCACATTAGCCAATACCAATATCTGCAATGCTGTGATAGGAGCTGAAATACTTCCCAGCTGGAACTCACCTAATTCATTCCGAAAAGTCGTCTCTTCGCCAACTCTTTCAAAGTTTAATATATTGCCATCTTAACTTCCAAGTTGTCATACTTAAGTTGCAGTCCATCCACACTGAGTTCACCTAAATGTGATTCCTATTTCAATTCCATGAGTGCTCCTTCTAAAAATGAAGGTTTTCTTAATGCCATGGAAGTACAAGTGGCAGGTGGAGCTGCCGGTGAAGACAGGTTTCAAGCTGCCTATTCTGAAGAAGACCTTTTTTCCATGAATTATTGCCAGGTCATTTTGATATAACGGTCGATAATGTTGCTGTTATGAGAGGGGCCAAAAACACAGGAAAACATAAATTTTGTGTTTAAATGGTCAAAAAAACATAAAAGGCTTATATGCTCTTCAGCCTAAACATTTGAGGGTGTAAATGCACCTTTGCACTTACCAAAATAACATCGATCTACCATAAATATACGAAGTAAATGACAAAAAACTGAAGGAAAAGAAGGAGATAATTTTGGCCAAAAATGGCTAAAACCACGTATAGAAACCACTATAAGATGAAGAAGGTTTTGTAGAGGGAATGAGGAGGAAAAAAAAAAAAGGTTTGATTTCATATCATAGCAATTTTCTTATTGTCCTTCCCAATATGAACCCTAATCCTAAGGGTTATTAGTATTATAGAGAGCACATACCTCCTCCCCTCGATGTTAACATCTTTTTACAATTAATCATCACTTGTTTTAAGATGGATGAGAAGAAAAGAGTAACAGAACATACAATTTCTGAGTCGTGCTCGAAGAGATCATGCCAAAGTAGAGATATTATGTCGCAATTGATAGGATCTCGCAGTTGCAGGAGAGCATTATCCACAAGATTCTGTCTTTTCTTCCCACAGAAGATTCTGTTCATATCAGAATATCCAGCATTCAGCTCCAAACAGTCCTCTGATCATCATAATCACAGCTCAGATTCAACAAATCGCATGGCTCATGGTTGTTCTTCTTAGCTTTATGTATATACACAATGGACACTCTTATAACTAATTTATACAGGTGTCATTACCTGATTTGTTGTAAGTAGCAGAATTGGTTATTTGCAGCTGTGCAGAAAGCTTTGTATATAAACAACTTTGTGAAGCTCATTTTATAAAAGTTCAAACGATCTAATTGCCGCTCAACATTTTACCCTAATTACATATTGGATCTAAAAATGATTTTTGAGCTAAATTAGAATTTCATGTGTGTAAATTCTTTTTATATTGGACCTTTACGAGCACAATTAAGTCTTGTAATTTTTTTTATTACAATTAAATCCTATAGATTAATCAAAAATTAATTTTAAGGGTTATATATATATATATATATATATATATATATATATAATTTTTTCTTGAATTTTAAAAATTTGACAATTAAGTGATATATTTTACATGTTTATACATTTGTTTCTTCTAATATCATTGTAAAGTTATTAAAATTCAAGAAAAAATTAAAAAACATATTTTATAGGTTTAAAAGCTTTATAATTATTATGTTATATATATATATATATATATAAATTGATCATTTTTTATTTGCTAGTAATTCTTAAAATTAATTTTTTATTAATCTACAAGACTTAATTGTAATAAAAAAAAGTTATAGGACTTAATTGTACTTGTAAAGGTCCAATATGAAAAAAATTTACATGTAAAGTTTTAATTGTGGTAATTTTTTTTTTTTGGGTCCAATATGTAATTAGGGTAAAACATTGACAGGGCAATTAGCCTTATATAAAATTTGTTATGGTATCAGAGCATTCAAGTTCTTTCTCGCTAAATTTTTTTTCTTAGCAACCAAACATCAATTTTCTCACTAGCCAAATAGTATTTTTGCTTCTTGAATTGAATTTGCTTACATAGATTTCACTTGTAAAAGCTTCAATAATAAAGAAACCAGAAGAGAATCCTTATAGTCCATACTATTTGCATCTAAACGAAAATCCTTTGCTCATGCTTACTTCCTCTGTACTTACAGGGAATAGATTTCACTCTTGGGCACGATCAATGAAAATGTTGTTGATTTTACAAAATAAACTTAAGTTTGTTGATGGTAGTATACTGGTACCAAGTGATGATGATCCAGTCTATTCCGCTTGGGAATGCTGCAATACGATGGTTTTATCTTGGCTGGTTAAATCACCATCTTCTTCTCATGCTTACTTCCTCTGTACTTACAGGGAATAATTTTCGCTCTTGGGCACGATCAATGAAAATGTTGTTGATTTTACAAAATAAACTTAAGTTTGTTGATGGTAGTATACTGGTACCAAGTGATGATAATCCAGTTTATTCCGCTTGGGAACGCTGCAATACGATGGTTTTATCTTGGTTGGTTAAATCACCATCTTCTTCCATAGCTGAGAGCATTATTTGGATAGATCTTACAAAGGATCTTTGGAAAGATCTTCATGATCACTTTGCACAAGGTGATGTCAATTAGAATTTCCGATCTATAAGAAGAAATCTCTGCACTAAAGCAAGGTAACATGTCTATGACTAATTTCTTTGCCTAACTGAAGATACTTTGGGATGAATTGGTTAATATGAGGCCATTACTTGTTTGTATGTGAATTCTTAAGTGTAACTGCAATGCACTAGAAATTGTTTGCAATTATAGTTATCAAGATTATGTGATACACTTTCTCAAATGCTTGAACAATAATTTTTTAACCATAAGATCCAATGCCTACCATCAACAATGTGTTTGCATTAGCTTTGCAACATCAACGAAAACTTACTAGCAATCTCGTTGACAAAATTAATGAGTCTGTAGTCTTGTATACTGGTAATATTGAAAAATAAACTTATTTTAACCAAGTCCACTGAGGAACCTTCTAAGTTAGGTGAGAAATTATTAAGATTAGTTGGTATGAGTTATAAGTATATGGTAAGGATTTGATTGTATTTGTTTATTTATTTATTTGAATGGTTTGGATTAATTCTCTAGCAGAATAAATAATGCCTCTTACAAAGAGATTTATGCATCAAAGAAAAAGAGTGAAGAAGAAGTGTAAGGAAGCAAAACTTCTAGTGTGTAAGAGTGTTTGGAGAGAGTTTAATAAAAATTATTTGAGTCTTTAGTATTTAACAAAGTGGTATCAGAGCCAAATATCGACATGTATTATACTAAATTGAAGCTCTTGGAAAGATGAATCCAATGCTGCCAAAATCACTCAGATCGGAGGTTGGACATGCTAGAAATCTCTTTCAGAAGTTTGATGCCAGAAACTTAGTCAACTCACTGAGTTGAAGTCGAGTCATGAAGGCGAGTCAAACCGAGTCCAGTTAAGCCATTAATTGAGCCATAAAGCCGTGTGACTGAGCCATTTAGCAAGTTGTTCATCCAAGCCATTGACCGAGCTGTCAAGCCATTTGACTGTGCCGTTTCACCTAGTTGTTAAGCTGTTGACTGAGCCGCTAAGTTGTTTGATCAAGCCGTTAATCAAAGTTGAATTTTTAATCAGAGTCCATCTTAAGGTTTTTCGATGTTCTGGATCCATTTGTGAAGTTAGATTTTGTAAATTCTTATCAAATTAAGTAATATGGCAAATAGTGAGGCATACTTCTAAGTTCCAACACTCAACAAAAATAATTAAGACAACAAGAGTATCAAAATGAAGGCTTTCCTTGGTGCACTTGATGTTTGTGATATCATTAAGAAAGGCTACAATGAACCATAAAATGAGGCATCACTATCCCAGTTTGGAAAGGATATTTTAAAAGATTCAAGAAAGAAGGACAAAAAGGCTCTCTTTTTGATCTATCAAGCCTTAGATGATGATAATTTTAAAAAAATTTCAAATACAATCTCTACTAAACAAGCATAGGAGAAGCTGTAAACATCATATAAAGGAGAAGAAAAAGTGAAGAAGGTGCATCTTCAAACCTTAAGAGAGTTTGAATCTCTACACATGAAAGGAGGTAAGATTGTTGCTAATTATTTTTCTAGAGTTTTAGCTGTCACTAATCAACTAAAAAGAAATGGTGAAAAGTTAGAAGATATGAGAATAATGGAAAATATACTCCGCTTATTAAACCCGAAGTTTGAGCATATTGTTGTAACTATATAAAAGATGAAAGACTTAGAGGAAATGAAGATTAAACAACTTTTAGGCTCATTACAAGACTATAAATAAAAGTATAAGAAGTAGCAAGGGCTGATTGAGAAACTCCTTAAACTATAGCTTAAAGATGTGCATAAAAGCCAAGGTAATAAAATATATCAATGTGGTTGAGGCAGAAGTAGAAGTCGCAAATGAGGTGGAAGCCGTGGTCATGGACGAAGTTGGAGTTCTTACAATATCAACTTCAATAATTATAAGAAAGGTGAAAGTTTTACAAAAAGTCATGGGAGAGGCAATCCAAACTCAAGGTATAATAAATCCTAAATTCAATTTTATAATTATTAGAAATATGGGCAGTATGCATCAGAATGTAGAGCTCCCAACGGTAAGATTGAAGAAAAGACCAATTATGTAGAAGCAAAAATCGAGGAGAAGACAGTGCTACTATCTTTTAGAACCAATATTGAAGATCAAGGAAGTACTTAGTACCTTGATACTGGTGTAAGCAACCATTTGCATGGAAAAAGAAGTATGCTCATGGAACTCAACGAATCAGTGGTTGGCAATGTTTCCTTTAGTGATGATTTAGAAGTATCAATAATAGGAAATGTAACATTCTTATTCATACTAAAAATGGTAATCATCAATTAATTTCTGATGTCTATCATGTGCCTGATATGACATGTAACATTTTGAGTATGGTTTAACTCTTAGAAAAAGGCTATGATTTTTACTCAAAAGATTATTGTCTTTTTATAAAAAATGGCAAAGGAGATTTAATAGCCAAAGCAAAAATGTCAAATAATAGACTATTTCCTTTGAATATTCAAAATGATGTTGTAAAGTGTTTAAAAGCTTATTATAAAGACGCATATTGGTTATGACATATTTGATTTGGGCACCTCAACTATAGAGCTTGGAACTATTATCAAAGAAAAGAATGGTGAGAGGACTAACTTGCATTAAAAATCCAAATTAGTTTTGTGAAGGGTGTTTACTTAGAAAGAAGTTTAGAAATATCTTTCTCAAGGAATCATACTCAAGAGCCAAAAGCCATTAGAGCTCATTCATACTAATGTGTATGGGCTAATTACTCTAAGCTCTCTCGGTAAAAATAACTACTTCCTTCTTTTCATTGGTGGCTTTTCAAGAAAAATATGGCTATATTTCTTGAAGCAGAAATAAGAAGTCTTTGACTCATTCAAGACATTTAAAGCCACTGTGGAGAATGAGAATGGTCAGAAGATTAAAGCATTGAGATCAGATGAAGGAGGAGAATTCACTTTAAAGGAAGTCCAAGAGTTTTGTGCAACAAGTGAATTTAACATTTTCTCATTATTTTGAGATCTCCATAACACAATGGCATTGTAGAAAGAAAAAATAGAACCATCCTTAATATGGCACAAAACATGCTTAAAAGCAAACATTTACCGAAAGTTGGGCTAAAGTAGTAGCTACTGCAGTCTACCTGTCCAACCGATCTCGAATAAGAAGTGTTTGGGGACAGACTCCACAAGAAGCATAGAATGAAAGAAAGCCCAAAATTTCTCTCCTTAGAGTATATGGATGTTTAGCCTATGTTCATGTACCAGATGAAAGAAGAACCAAACTTGATGAAAAAAGTGAAAGATACATTTTCATCGACTATTCTACAAACTATACAATCCAAACAATAAGAAGTTTGTGATAAGTTAAGATGTGATGTTTGATGAAAGAAAGTGAATGAGACTTCAACTCTTCCATATATGAATTCAACTTCATTCCTAAGATTAATGAAATAAAACAAACACCAGTGGAGCAGTTAGGTGAACATCAGCAAGAACACGCAACACCACTTGCCTCACCAATATAAAGTGATAAAAGGAAACTCTCTGCCATCTTTCCTGGCTGAAAGAAATGAAGAATGCATAAAAAGTCTTAAAGATCTCTATGAGGTAACTAATCAACTTAAAAATCTTACTCTTTTTTACTTTTTTACTGATTGTGAACTAATGAACTTCCAAGAAGCTTTACAAGATAAAGAAATACAATGGATGATAAAATCAAAGCTATTAAAAAGAATTACATATGGGAACTAACTGCTCTTCCAAAAGGACACAAGCCAATTGGTGTCAAATGGGTCTATAAAATAAAGTAGAATGCAAAAGGAGAGGTCAAAAAGCACAAAGCAAGGCTAGTTGCTAAAGGCTTCAATAAAAAAACTGGAATTAAATATGATGAGGTATTTGCTCCTATTACATGCTTAGAGATTGTGAGACTAATTATTTCTTTAACATCTTAAAATAGGTGGAAGATTCATCAGATGGATGTAAAGTCTACCTTTCTAAATGGAGTTCTTGAAAAGGAAATCTATATTCAACAACCACTAGGCTTAAAGTCAAAGGACAAGAATCCAAAGCCCTAAAATTGAAGAAGGCTCTTTATAGATTGAAACAAGCTCTCAGAGCATGGAATAGTAGAATTGACATGCATTTTCAACATAGTGGTTTCATTAAATGTCTATATGAATATGCCTTTTATTTCAAAATCAAAGATAGAGATGTCTTGATCATGTTCCTGTATGTGGATGATTTGATCTTTACCGGGAGCAACCCCAGCATGTTCAAAGATTTCAAAAAAGAAATGATAATGGAGTTCAAGATGATGGATATTGGATTGATGGCATACTACCTCAATATTGAATTCAAGTAAAAAGAAGATAAATTTTCATCTCGAAAGAAAGTTACACAAAAGAGATCCTCAAGAAATTCAAGATGGATGATTGCAACCCAATAAACACACCGATGGAGTGTAGAATCAAGTTGTTCAAAGACGATGAAGTAGAAACAGTCGATCCAACACTTTTTAAGAGTCTAGTTAGATGTTTGCAATATTTAACTTGTACAAGGATTGACATTCTCTACACAACAGGACTTGTGAGTCATTATATGGAGACTCTAACAACCACTCATTTTAAGGCTGCAAAAAGAAGTCTTTGCTACCTCAAAGGTACAATAGATTTTGGCTTATATTATTTGATTTCTGATGACTACAAGCTCGTTGGATATAGTGACAGTGATTGGGTTAGAGATAGCAATGATAAAAAAAAGCACCACTGGTTTTGTGTTTTTCCTAGGAGACACTACTTTCACTTGGATGTCAAAGAAGCAACCAATTGTCACTTTGTCATCATGTGAACTAAGTATATTGCTGCTACAATATTTGTATTCATGCAATTTGCTCTGAAATCTGTTAAAGGAATTGAACATGTCATAAGTAGAAAACCAACAAAGATTCTTGTTAACAAACAAGTCAGCAATAGCTTTAGCTAAGAATCTAGTGTATCATGATTAGAGCAAACACATCGATATTTAGTATCATTACAGAAGAGAATGCATTATGAAGTAAGATGTGAAACTAGAATATATGAAGTCTCAAGATCAAATTGCAGACATCTTCACCATGTCATTAAAGAAAGAAGACTTTGTTAGATTGAGAAACATACTTGGTATTGTAAAATAAGTTTAAAGGGGAGTATTGAAAAATAAACTTATTTTAACTAAGTCTACTGAGGAAGCTTCTCAATTGGGTGAGAAATTATTAAGATTAAGTTGGTGTGAGTTATAATTGTGTGGTTAGGATTTAATTGTATTTGTTTATTTGAATGGTTTGGATTGATTCTCTAGTAGTATAAATAAAGCCTTTACAAAGAGGTTTATACATCAAAGAAAAAGAGTAAAGAAGAAGTGTAAGGAAGCAAAGCTTTTAAGTGTGTTTTAAGAGAGTTTAATAAAGATTGTTTAAGTCTTTAGTGTTTAATAGGTAAAAGCAGGACTAATCAATTTTACAAAGGGAATTCAACTTCATAATTCCATAGCTAGTTCATCAACTACATACATAGGCTCAAGGAAGTTTAATAGTGTTAGGTATGAACAAGAGGCTAACTTGTTCCTATTGTGGTCTCTATGGTCACTCGGTTGATAAATGTACAAACATTATGGATATTTGCCTAGTTTTTAAGTCTATGAACTGATATTAAAATGCCTCTATTAATCAAGTTGACATTGGTTTTTTTCATAATGTTGGTGTTCATGCTTATGATATAAAAGGCAAGTAGCCCATGAAAGAAGATGTTCAAGAAAGACAACATATGAAGGACATTGATATATGCAATATGACATTCACTAAAGAGCAATAAACTCAATTGATGGCTCTTATTCAATCCAATAATTAGTTCAATTGTAGCACTTTAGTAAACATAGTGTTAACTACTTTTGGTAAACTACTCGAGACAGGTATTTCATTTTGTTCCAATATTAAATCAATTGTTATAATGATTTCTCCTTTTGCTTGGATAGTGGATATAGAAGCAAATGATCACATAGTTAGCTCTTTAAACCAATTTACTTCTTTTAAATATATCTTAGATTTATTTGTTAAGTTGCCAAATTCTAAAACTATGATAGCTACTCATATCGGGGAAGTTTAACTCTCTTTAGACCTTATTTTACATATTGTCTTATATGTGCCAACCTTCACCTTTAATTTGATTTTAGTAAGCCAATTGATTAATACATCTAATTGTGTGGCTCTTCCCAGTTCAAAGATAATTGGTACAACTAGAGAATGAAATGGACTTTATCAATTTCATGTTTCTGGTTTAGTAGCTTCACAAGTATCTATATTATAATCATCATATCTTCACTCTCTTCACCAAGTTTCATCATAAAAACTTTAGCACTATAGACTTAGTCATCTTTCTTCACCAATACTATGAACTCTTAGTCAGTGTAGACGATGGGTTTAGCGTGCGCCTAAGATCTTAGCAACTGCGACACTGTTTAAGCTTAAGGCTCTAGAGAACACACTAAACACTATCACAAAGACATGGCGTGGAGATGAGGAGTCACCACTCGGGGTAATAATTGAGACAAATTAAAAAATGGTGGTACTCGATTCCCTAAACAAAAGCCAGCACCACAACTAGGAGATTCTAGGTATGGAATGACAACTTCTTTTAGTCTCGTGTTCTTTTAGAATTACTTTATGAATTAATATTTTATCCTCTATTTACATGTAATTTCATATAAACCCTGAAAAAAATCAACTCCAGGCAAACTAGCCATGAAAAATATAAGTAAACAATGCATTCATCACAATCCTTAAGTTAGTCTAATCTACATTGATTTTAATTAAATGGGCTAAATCTACATATTTTAATTTACAAGTGAGCCTAAAGACTAATGGGCCTAATCCTTATTCAATTTTAATTAAATGAACCTAAATCTATTTATTTTAATTCTAAACATGGGCCTAGATCTACAAATTATGAAGTATTTAATTTAGTGGGCCTAATTCTGCATGTTTTAATTCTAAAGTGATCTTAAATCTACAAATAATGAAAAGCTTAAATTAAATGGGCTAAGTCTAAATTAATTAAATTAAATTAAATTAGGTGGGCCTGTGTCTAATTAACTAAATGGGCCTAAGTTATCTCTACCCTAAATCTAACTAATTATAGGCCTAAAATGCATTTTAATTAATTAAACCTATAAAAACCTAAATTTTAATGAGTTAAAGCCTAATGTGAGGTAGGGCCCAAAACACATAAACATAAGCAAATAAGCCTAAAACAATAAAAAATATCAAATTAAGCAAATAAAAGATCAAACTATTAATTAAATTGATTATAAAACCTTAATTTAATTAAGGTAACCATAAACAAACAAATAAATAATCAAGCAAACTAATTTTACCAACTTAAATCTAATTCAATTTTAATTAAACAATCCAAAGATTTCGATAACCATTAATTTTAATTAATTACCCAATGAAAATCCTAATTTTACTAACTAATTACTTAAAATAAAACACACAAGCACACACACTAAATTTCATTATTCCCACTATTGGGGCTATTACAATGAACTATTGGAAAATAAGAAAAAAATAATACAACACAAAAAAATGATAAACAAACTAAATAAAAAACCCTAGAAATATTGTTTAACTACACGGTTCCATCCATGACATTCCATGGACCTTTATGGATTTTATTCTTTGAGCAAACTCATTAAGTGATCTCCTCTATAATCACCAACACAAAAATAAACGATGATTAGTGATTAAACATAATAAAAAAATATTCAAGTAAAACTAGAATTCAATAGGAACAAAAATAATAAAATAATAGAAAAATAGAGAAGGAGAAGATGATTATGGATGCACTGTGGTTTGCTCCTCAAACTAGTAAAATCACCATTTATTTATAAAATAGATCTTAAAAAATTTATGGTTATCTTCTCAAAAAATCTCTTGCTCTTTGCTTTTAAGATGAAATAACCAAGAATAATTTTTTGTATGTGCAGAAAAGAGAAAATTCTAAATAAAAGAGAGAGGTTATGAGAATTCAATCCCCTCCCCTCAAAGAGCCTAAGCCCTCCTTTTATAAGGAGAAAAATAAAAACCCTAAGTTATATATACTAAGAGCTCCAATTTTAAAAGAACTTATTTCCTGAAGAGTTCTAATTTTAAAAGGAATTTATTTCATACAGATGTAGATAAACCCCAAAATAAATTAAATTTTTTTTAAACCAATCAAAACTCAGGAAAATATTTTTTATTTTCTGTAAAAAAATACAAAAACAGACGAAAAACACGTAATTCTGATTGGAATTATGTAATTCTGATCAAAATTATAAAATTTTGATTGGAATTCTATAAGTCCAAATTTTTTTAAACTTTTAGTTAAAAAAAACCATTAAAAGAAATTAAAATTTTCAATTATGTCACGACCCAAAACAAGGGCCATGACCGACGTTAGAGAACGAGAATTCTTTCGAATCCGGAACCCGTAGCAAGCCTAAAAATAAAATAAAACATGCCAGTAATGATAATAGTGTTTAATAGCGGAAATAAAATCATAAATATCAAAAATAACATTTACACCAAATGAATTTATATCAAATCCTCATCTCATCTATATAAATCCTTTGATACAAATTTCAGTTCAAATTCTTAAAATACATAACTCGCACAAATATAATACATAAAACCCATAATTTATTTACAACTACTATAGTGGCTCGATTATTATAAAAATAAAACTCAAGACTCAGATAAGCAGTTTACATAAAGAAGCCGAGGCGGAAGAAATTCGACGTACAGGCCTACTACTGAGGTCTGAAGACGATGACTCTCCTGAAAAATAGTCAACGGAGGGGAGTCAGACCTCACTGAGTGAATTACTATAATATATATACATGCATACTAAATGACAATGCATACAATCAACAGTATATATCTAATATGTATATATACAGACAAATACACACAGATGCTGTAAAATCATTTTATATATATTTTATTGAAAATCATCGTTTATGAAGGATCAAATAGAACCCTAGAATATCGTGACCTCAAACAGTGTTAGACAACACTCTAGCCACACAGGCTCACTTATTCCAAAAATGTTCACTTGATCCATTTGGACAGTAGACTGGCCTCGACTAAGTCAACCGAGCTCTAGCAGTCTGACTGTCAGTGTGATTGGCCCTGAGACACTAGGTCAATCGAGCTCCAGCAATCACACCTCCAAACCATATCTCACACACCAAATAATCATATCCAATCAATATCCACAAATGGTTAGTAATATAGCTTAAATGCTATAAGCGTATCGATACGTACTCGGTCCTAGTGTTGCCCACTAGGTAGCACGTTCTATTGATATCCTTTATTTTAAATATAAATCATACATTCATAAAAATAAATGATGCATGAATTTAAATAAAATAGCAACATAAACCATATATATACTGGAAATATACCAAAAATAAACCAGGTATATTTCAAATATATATACGTCAAATAAATCCAATATAATTACAAAATAAACTAAGAATATACCAAGAATATACATAAAACATTTTAAGAATAATTTATTACTAAAACATGCATATAATTTGAAAATATACCAAAATATACCGAAAATAAACTAAAAATAAACTTAAATACTAATCAAATTAATTATGCATATTTAATCAAAATAAAACATACATTTCTAAATCATGCACCTTAAAGCATATATATATATAATAGTAACTCACACTTAGTGCGCTCCTCGAGATGGGTCCGACGGGCCTGGTCCACTAGGCCTCGGTCTCGGCGCAACTAAACAAATAATAAATAACAGACATCAGAATAAACCTAACAGAAAATCCTAAAAACTCGATCTAGAATATTAGACACCAAAACAGAATTAGGGTTTGACCCGACATCACGTTTTACGAGAATCCTACCAAAAATATGGCAAAACCTCCCCTGTAAAATGGACATCTCTCTACTCAAAGAGTAGAGCCAGCCCTGCAAAGAAACACACTTCGAAAAACAGGCATAAAAACACATCCACAACCCCTCGGTCGGACTCCAAATTACAGTCTACCGACCGGGGTCCACAATTCACAGAACAATTAGAAAATACCAAAAATACTCTTATATCACAGAAATATATTTTATAAGTAGAAATTACATAATTAACCTTAAAACACATTAAAAACCAATAAAAACTCATTTTATTAGAAAAATCGTATATTATATTTATAATTGAAAATAATTCACGAAAAATAGTTTTAATTAATTAAAAATACTAAATCATTTGTAGAAATCATTTTTATACCTTAAATAACTATTAAAACTAATTAAATTACATTTTTAGTCAATTAAGGGTAAAATTATCAAAATACCCCTATATATATAAATATACTAAAATTACTCCAAAAATTCACCAAAAATAATATAATTATCCAAAATTAATTTTCTCAACATATTTATCAATAATATCAATAATTAAACTTAATTAACTAATTAATTTCAATTAAAAACATAATTACCCTAATTTTCCAAAATTACATAAACCTAAATAAATTCAAAATAAATACATAGAAATTCATAAAAATTCCAAATAAATTTTTATAATTCATTTCAACACCTATATTTATCATAAAACACAATTTCATAATTTAATTAATTAATTTTCGAAAATTAGAAAATAATATTAAAATATTCAAAAATACCCAAAAATCAAAATAATCTTCAAAAATTCTACAAAAATTCACAGATGTAGATTAAGCTACTAGGATCAACATTTGTTAAGGGACTTTTCATGAATCAGCCATTTTAAGCTCAAAAAAAAATCAAAAACCCTAAGATGGCTGAATTGAAAAATTGAGAAAAACCTTACCAAATCGAGTTTTAAGCTTAAAAAAAGCTTGGAATCATCTTCTATGGCTTCAGGGGAGTCCAATGACACCGGAATGAAGGAATTTGGTGGCCGGAATCGCGAGGGAGGAAGAAAAATGGAACTTTCAGTTTTCTCACGATGACAGAGGCAAATGGCGCCGAAGAAGAGAAGGAAAGGTGGCGGAGCTACTGGCTGGGAAGGGCGGAGCTGCTGGCGGCACACCGACGGCCTGAGAATGGAAGTAGCAGCGACCGGAGGAAGAAGGGGACGATTGGGAAGAGGAAGGAAGAGGGAGGGGCAGAAATGGTAATTTGCCAAAAAATTTGATTTTTGACATATTATATGTATATATATACTTTACACTATATATCAAAATAATATAAAATCACACACATTAAATATACACCACACACATATAATTTAATATTTTAAAAATTAATACACTTAAAAATAATTAAAAACTATTAAAACTAATTAATAATTAATAAAATATTAAGGTAATTAATTAAACCCTAATTAAATAAATAATTACACAAATATACGTTATTTAGTATTTTAAAAATACATATGAATTCATGCAAATCCGGAAATCTATTTAATATAATTAATAATAAATAATTTACGTGAAAATTTCCCCGAAAATAGAATTCTCGGGAAAATTTTACGTAAAGCACTTAAAATAATATACAATAATTAAAATAAGTTTTAAATACATATTAACTCGTAAAATCTCATAATTATATACAAAATTATTAACACTGCATATCCCGATGCAGTATTAAAATATTTAAAAACATGGGATATTACAAATTAGGTTTTAAAAGGTATTACAATTAAGTCCTTAAAAAATAATGATACTCTTTTTTAAAACGTATTCCAACTTTTGAGGTTTCGAACTTCAAGTATTGAAGACCTACTTATAACATTTTCATCATTGGAGCCCTTTATTGCATCTATATTTTATTATCCCAAAATTGGGTGTCTACAGTTGCCCCCCTTTGTCGCTGTTTGCTTGACAAATTATGGCAAAGCAAATAAACACACAATTTCTTTTGAACAAAGTTCGGGTACTTACCTATGCTCCTTGAGTCTTTAATTTTCGGTTCACGATAAATGTTTGTGTTGCCGTACAACACTAGGAATAATCTCAAAACATATGAGGAAACACTATACTTGGAAGTATAACATTGATTTGGATAGATACATCATAATAAGTTGTATGATGTTCATTATAGTCGGTCGTATAGTTTGAATTGGAAGAATGCATTGTAATCAGTCTTACAATATCAACTACACTTAGTCGTATAGTTTAAATGGAAGTATATATTATACTCAGTCATGTAATGTCGACTACACTCGATTTTATGGTATGAATGGAAAGATACATTGTACTCGGTCATACAATGTCAACTACACTTAGTAGTATAGTCTAATTTGAATTGATACATTGCACTCAGTCGTACAATGTCGACTACACTTGGTCATATAGTCTGATTTGAATTGATACATTGCACTAGGTCGTACAATGTCGACTATACTCGATCGTATAGTCTAATTTGAAAAGATACATTGCACTAGGTCGTACAATGTCAACTACACTCTGTCATATAGTCTGATTTGGAATGGCACATTGCACTCGATCATACAATATCGACTACACTCAGTCGTATAGTTTGATTTGAAATGATACATTACACTTGGTCGTACAATGTCGACTACACTCAATTATATAGTCTAATTTGAAATGATACATTGCACTCGGTTGTACAATGTCTACTACACTCGATCATGTAGTCTGATTTGAATTGATACATTGCACTCAGTCGTACAATGTCGACTACACTCGGTTGTATAATTTGATTTGAATTGATACATTGCACTTGGTCATACAATGTTGACTACACTCGGTCGTATGGTCTGATTTGAAATGACATATTGCACTTATTCGTATAATATCGACTACACTCGGTCGTACAGTCTGATTTCTTTTATGTTGATAATTTAATAATTTAAGGAATTATCAAATTATATAGCTTTGCAATTTAGGACTAAATTGCAAGAAAAGCTTTGGACTTAAATGCAAATAGAGTTAAAGGGACATTTGCCACTTTAATATATTTTGCCGATTCATGTCCTCTTTTCCCATCTCTTTCATTTTCTTTTTTCTTTCTCCTTTTTTTCTCTTGATTTTGAAATCTTACTTCTTCAATTGTTCTTTCATCTGATCTCCAATTTCGAATATGTCTGATCTCATGGCTCACCTAGGATGTAGGCTACATTGAAGCAGCTCTAGGCAATCAGATCTAGTTATATCTCAACTGCATTTTCCATAAAACAGTCTAGGGCTTAATGAAAGGGAAAAGATGCTTTCTTTGACTTGTTTGCACCTTCATAGATGCTCACAGGCTGGCGATGAGGTAAATTTCTCTATTTTATTTAACTCTGCAAAAAATATATTTATGTTAATACATTAACATATTTATGCATGCAATTATAGAACATCACTTATACAAATTATACCAAATTACATGAAATTGTCAATTTTGAAGCAAAATTTTGCAAATTTGATTTTAACATGTTAGAGGACTAATAGAGTTTAGTTTGATTTTTGAAATTTCAGTTGGAAATCTGAATTCTAGATCAAAATTTTTGGATTTTTGATTTAGATTTTCATTTGAAAATCTGGAAATACTGATAAAAAATCTAGAAATCCGATCAGAATTCTGGATTTTCGATCAAAAATCCAGTCTTTAGATCTCTTTTTTTTTTAAAGATAGAAATGAAAATAAACAAAAATTAAAAGTTAGTAAGGAAGGTAATCTTTTCATTTTTTGAATTTTATTCAGAAACCAGTGAAATTCTCAGGTTGCTTTCATATGACTCAAGAACTCTTTCATGACTTATTGGGAGAGGTAGTACAACATATATGGGCATCTGGCTTTCGACACTTCATAGCTGTTTTACTGACTACTCGAGATAGGTTCAATCACTATTCACTTTTTGCTCTTATCGAAAGGTGGATGGATACTACTCACACCTTCCACATGTGAGTGGGTGAGTTGACTATTTCTCCCATGAGCTTCTTTGCTATTACTGGGATCACTTTCGAGGGTACCCCAGTTCCTTTTGATATCCATTACTGCACTCTTTTTGAAGATGCTAGGAGTTATTATGTTCATGATTTGCTCGGGGTTTATTCCGATCTAGAAGAATCAGAAGAACGTGCTTGTTTCTTCTCTTGTTTAGGGTTTTCAGAGATTACCCACTACCACACCTCACCAAATCCTTCAGAAAGCGAGATGCTTCTTATTGATATTGCTAGGCACTACCCTTTTATGTGAGATTGGTCATGAGGTTAGCATTGTGCTTCTCGATCCTCTTCAGGATCTTACTAGAGTAGCTACCTTCGATTGGGGATCCATAGCTTTTGCTTATCTCTATTATAGACTGGATACTATATGTAGAGGTGCTATAATGATGTGCGGCTTCTGGCATGTTTTGCATGTATGCCTCCTTTGTGTCTTATACTCCTTTTTAATTTGTGCTCTCTTACAACTCTTTTTCATTTTAACTTATCTTTTCCTTCTCAGATTTGGGGCATTGAGATTGAGGTGATCTGAGGCTTTAGCACTATGAGCTCTGATAGGAGTCTTCCATTGATGCAGAGATAGGGTTCTTCTCATCTTGCTGGTGTCAAGTATGACCTATAGACTTATTAAGACCAACTGAACTCTTTAGAGTGGGACCTAGTAAGATAAATTTAACTATTAGCATTTGATCAGTTGTAAAAGTTAAGCAAAATTTATTTGAATGAGTTTGCAGGCTAGATCAGATTGGCTAGTTAGTGTTGAAGATATCCAGTGATACAATTTTATGACTGCTGCTGTGAGGCTTGAGACTATAAGGATCTTGCTTCCTAGTTATGGTTACCATATGTGGTATCTAGGTGAGCATGTTTATCATTGGCATATAGGACGTTCTAGGAGGCGTGTTCCTTCTTCTATTTCCTCTTCTATATTGAGGAGTTATAGCTTGTCTGGTCTTGAGCTTAGAGCAACTCTTGAGGGATATGATGCTTTAACACTGCTTGAGCGGTCTTGCCACTATCAGGAGTATATTTAAGAGAATCTCCTAGAGCAAGTTCCCACAGATCCAGCTGAGGTATGCTTTCCATCACCATTCCTTATCACTATCTTACTTCATTCTCCTTCATCACTGCGGATGACATTTATTTTTTGTGCAGGTTGAAGATGCTGCTAATGTTGCTATAGAGGAGGAGACTGAGGGTGACACTAAGAAGACTGAGCAGGAGGTTAAGCGTACTCAGCATAGTGGAGCTACTCGAGGTGATACTTCCTCGAGTACCATTCTGGGCAATATTCCCTTGCTTGATAGGTTAATGTACTATTGGGCTCCTGCGGTGCAGACTCCCATTGAGTAGCACATGTACCCTGATATGATTCAGATTCCCAGCTTTTCTCCTCTTAATGCTTCACATGTAAGTGTATTTTTGCATTCTTGATCCTGTATAAACTGACACTTGTTATTGAATTAATATATATCATTTTAAAGATCCCTCAACACAGGCAGAGTATCTGTATGGACTCGCCTCATCCTAGAGATTATTTACTATGCAGATCACCGATAGTTGGAGGGTTAGTATTTACAACAAGTATGCAAATGTATGCATGTTATGCATGATTTTAACTATTCTTAATGCAACAGAGTTATGCTGGAGATCTGGAACATGAGAATGAAAGGCTTCACAGACAACTTACTGGTCTTGGCTTTGACAGTCATAATACTGAGACTTTTATGCCTCTAGATCAGAGCGATGATCCTGCTAGAGGATGGAATCCTTGGCCCAACACTGGAGCTCAAGATGACTGATCTTTCATCTTTAGGACTTTCACTTTCATAATTGTATTTCCTTTTTTCTTGTGAACTGTTCTCCCTTTTTTGAATGGATCATAGACTTTTATTTTGGATCAAACCCTAGAATTTAATGAACCTTTTTTTTTTTTTTGAAAATCTTGGAAATTCGATTAGGATTATAAATTTCTGATTGGATTTCTAGAATTTTGATCAGATTTCTAGAATTTTGATCAGATTTTTAGAATTTTGATCGGATTTCTGGAATTCTGATAAGATTTTTGGAATTTCGATCGAATTTTTGGAATTTTGATCAGAATTCCGAATTTTTGATTGGAAATTTGGCTTTTTCTCTTTGCCCTTTTCCATATTGATTTCTGATTTGAGTTTGATTCGCACACATAAAATCCTAATCCCATCTATATTAAACCTTTATTCCTATATAAATAGCTCGTCAAAGGGTAGTCACCCATTCATGTCTTTTGTTTACTTGATCATGACATAAGTCACCCTTAATTTAATGAAGAGGTTTATCAAGAGCCTTAATGGGGATGACTGGAATAAACTGCTGCCCTATCACATCAAATCTTTGAAATCCCTTCAACATCTAAAAATAGACCATAATTTTCTTCATGCTGCTACCACCTCCTAGGATATCAAAGACCATGTATTTATATTCAATGGAGAAGAGCCGTGTCCATTAATTAAGGAGTTTACTGCTATCCTTGGCTGTTCTTTGGACTTGATGGCTGTGATTACTGTTCCTGATCTTGAGATGCAGTTCCCTAGTAGATTAATGACATTCTTTGATTTTCCCCTAAGTGACATCTATATGTATGCATATAACCCCAAGAATATCAGTCTTTCTTCTCTTATCACTTCTTGTGGGACTAGGGATAAGGATAATGTGGCCTAGATTAGGACTATCTCTTTCTGCTTGTATGCCCAGTTTCTACTAGTGGCTTCTCATGGAGATGCTAACATTAGAATTGTCAGTATCCTAGAATAAGTAGAAGTTAGGGCTAGCCCTGTGCCTGTCATACTTGCTGAAATTATCATTGGGTTAGATAATTTAAGGGTTCAAAATTGACTCTTAAGTAGTTTGCTTCTCCTTTAGGTATGCAACCTTTTTTTTTTTACCTAAGCTACCCTTTCAGGTTTTCAACTTAGCTTTTTTTGGCTACAAAAGAAATTAAGTCTACTTAATCTCCCCACCAATGCCTTAATTTATCAACCCCATCATCTACAGTCTCATCCATTGAAGGTGAAGGACAAGTGTACTATAGGTCAATGGATTGATTAGATGAAAGGCAATGTTGACACTAAGATTACTTGGATCAGTCCTTAGTGGAAGTTGAAGTTTGTGACCATCAACTTATATAACCACTGTGTTCCTGTTCCTGGGTTACACTTCTCAACCTTCTTTTCCCTGTCATGCCTTTACTGCTAGTACAGTCATCCATAATTCATTGTGATGTTATGCCTAACTTTGAAGTCTTCCCTCTGAGGTAAGATTTCTTAGATAGAATGATGAACCTGTGGCCTTGCAGAGCATTAGAGCGGAACATGCATTTGGATGTTGATATGACTACTGATGATAATTACAAGGCTAGGGTTATCATGTAAGCTATAGAACCATAGGATTTGCTAATTACAAAAGGGCTAAAGTATTTCTAGATGAGTTATAGAAGAAGAAACAAAAACAAAAATAGTATAATGATCTCATAAGCCTGGTCTTTTTAGGCTCTCATGTTTTGTTTTTCCTTTAAGTCTTTATGCTTTATAATAAAGATAAAATATGCAATATTCAAACAAAAATTTCATTTCAATTTTATTCATTAATTAGGGCCAAAATGAGTACATTTATTATATCACATGACATAACTCTTGTTATTAGCTAGTCCTTTCAGATTTTCTAACTGAATATTTTTCTCTCACTTTTATTTCCCTAATTTCTGCTTGACTAGCTCTTTATAAGTTTTCTGATCAGCGGGTCATTTCTTTTACCTTATTCCCTAATTTTTTCCTATCAGCCCTTTGTGGGTTTTCTAGAATAGTGGGAATGTCCTAATTTTTGCCTGACTAGCCTTTTCAAGTTTTCTAGCCAATGAACTTTTTTTTAAAGGTAGTATTTCTTGAGGCGATCCAGGTTGATTAGCTCAGTGAACTCATTCCCTTCTAAATCCAATATCCTTATAGCTCCCTTAAGCATGATTGTTTTAACTAAATATGACCCTTCCCAATTTGGTTAGAATTTTCTTCTTCAATCAAACACCATTGCTCTGAACTGCTTTAGCACCATATCTCCAACCTTTATCTTTTTAGGTTTGACCTTCTTGTTAAAGGCCCTTGCTATCCTTTTTTAATAAATCTAAGTGTAAAACAGAACCTCCATCCTTTTCTTATCTAAAGACACGAGGTGGTCATATCTCTTTTACATCCATTCACTTTTGGGGACTTTCGCTTCTGTAACAACCCTTAAAGATTTAATTTTCATCTCTATGGTCAAAACTGCTTCACAACTGTATACTAATGAGAATGGTGTCTGTCTTGTAGTAGTACCCATTATAGTTCTATATCCCTACAAGATAAAAAGAAGATACTCGGCCAATCTTTATGCTTTTTCACCATTTTAGAGCGGATTCTCTTTATATTCTTATTAGCTGCTTCAACTGCACTATTAGCTTGAAGTCGATAAGGTGAGGATTAATGGTGCTCAATCTTATATTTTTACAACAATTCAATTGTCTTTACTTGAAATTGAAAACCATTGTCCATCACAATCTGATGCGGGATCCCGTACATACAAATGAGATTATTTTTTATGAATCTTGCCATCTTTCTAGCCTTCAAAGTATTGAAAGATTCTATTTCTATCCATCTAGAGAAATAGTCGATCTCCACCACTATATATTTATGCCCATTCGAGGCAGTTGGTCTTATCTCTCATATTATTTATCCCCCATGCTATAAAGGGCTATAAGGATGTTAGACTAGTTAGCACTGTAAGGGGAAGATGGTTGAGGTTTCAATGTATCTAGTACTGATGACATTGTCTCACTATCTGGGTATAGTCTCTCTCCATGCTTATTTCATAGTACACCCCTATCGAATTATTTTCTTCATCAGAATCATCCCATTCATATGAGATCTATAAATCCCTGCATGAATTTCTCTCATTGCCTATTTTGCTTCATCCATCTTGAGACATCTTAGTTGTATTCCATATGGTATTCTTCTATATAATACCCCATCATGATTTGCATAATGATGTGCAAGAATATGAAGGGCATATCTCTCCTTGGAAGTTGCCTTATTTGGGTATTTCCTTTCCTCAATAAATCTCTAGATGTCATAAAACCATGGATTTTCTTCTGGACTTATCTGAATTCTTATAACTGTTTCTTTACCATAACATGGAGCTTTCATTTTCATTATCACAAAAGGCTTCATCATCAACCCCGTAGATTTATCCAACATTGAAAAGAGCATCGCCAAAGCATCTACCATTTGATTTTCATCTCTTGTTAAATCCATGAAAAGACATTTAGTGAAATTCCTCATTAGATTCTTTAAATAATAGATGTAAGGCTTCAACTTCTCTTCTTTTACTTCCCATTCCTCATTAGTCTAGCTAATGACTAACATGGAATCTCCGTAAACCAATAGGTTTTTAGCTCCCACTGCTAATGCTGCTTCTAGCCCATATATGCATGCCTCATACTTAGCCATGTTGTTCATGGCCTTGAAGTCTAATTTCTTATCCATTGGGATGGTTTCTCCTCTTGGTGTGACAAGAATTATGCTTAGCCTTGCTCCTCTATTATTCACAGCCCTATTAAAATAAAGCTTCCACTCGTGTTTGGAAACTCTAAAGTTCACTGCTTATTTTTGTCGACTACATTATATGTCAGGAATTCTACCTTTGCTCTTCCTTTAATTATGTTAATATTGACATACTCAATATCAAACTCAGTAAGAAGTACCAACCATCGCGACATCTTTCCAGTTAAGGTTGGTGCCTAAAATAAGTACCTCAAAGGATTTATCTTTGAAATAGCTTGTACTTTGTAGGACTAAAAATAATACCTTAGCTTCCTTATGGCTCATATTACAATCAGACACGTCTTCTCCATAAGATCATACTTCTCTTCATATGGTAGGAACTTCTTACTAAGATAATACACTGTGTACTCCACCCCTTATGGTCCTTCTTGTGCTAACATTGCCCCCATTGCTTTTTCTTCTAAAGCTAGATATAAGATTAAGTGTTTACCTTATCTTAGTGGCCTTAACACAAGTGGATTAATAAGGTATTCTTTAATCTTATCAATGGCTTTTTGGCATTCTTCATTCCATTCCACTGGCTAATTCTTCCTCAAGAGCTTGAGAATAGGATCGCAAACCATGGTGAGTTTCATAATAAACCTGCTGATGTACTGCAGCTTCCCAATAAATCCTTGTACTTCCTTTTCTGTCCTTGGTATTGGTATCTCTTGAATGGATTTAATCTTGTTTGGATTGACTTATGTTCCTCGATTGCTGACTATGTGCCCCAATAACTTTCCCAAAGTGACCCCAAAGACACATTTCTTCAAATTAAGCCTCAGATTGTATCTTTCTATTCTTGCCAAAAATTTGTATAAGGCCTCAAAGTGTCCTTTCTTAGTTCTTGAGTAGACCATCATATTATCAACGTACACTTCCACGTCTTTATGCATTATGTCATGGAATAGAGCTATTACTGCCCTTTGATAGGTTGCTCCTGCATTCTTCAATTCGAATGGCATCACTTTATAACAATATATCCCCCATTCCACGATAAAAGTAGTCTTGATCTTGTCTATAACCACCATCATTATCTGATTATACCCTAAGAACCCATCCATGAAAGAGTACATTACACTAGATATTGCACTGTCGATAATCACATCAATATGGGGTAAAGGAAAATCATCCTTCAGGCATGCTTTATTCAAATCCCTGAAATCTACACACATTCAAACTTTCCTATCTTTTTTAGGAATAGGTACTATGTTTGCCAACCATTGAGGATATTCTACCACTTATAAGAAATTGGCCTAGATTTGCTTAGTGATTTCTTCCCTTATCTTTTCTGCCCACTTTGGCCTTAACTTGTGAAGTTTTTGCTTAATAGGTTTACCCTCTGGATATATTGAAATGTGATGCTCTACAATTTCTCTATCTAGACCTGGCATGTCTTTATAGGACTAAGCGAATACTACCTTTTTCTTTTTATTAATATTCTCTCTAATTGTTCCCTATCTTCAGGAGTTAAATCATGTGATATAGAAATGTGCTTTAGTTGTTCAAATATGCATGAATGATCATTATTAAATATGCATGAATGATCATTATTAAAGTGCACAAGACCATCAAAATCAACATCATACAACTAAGCAAAACCAGAGTTTATATCATTGATCACAGAAAAAATAGCATTTTCATCCTCAAATAGACTGGATGTTATTACATCAATTTCTTTATTAAAAAAATTATTAAAACTATTATTAATAATGCTAGCCAAATCCTGTGGTGGTTCTTCGTTAGGTGGCAGATAGAGAAACTCTTTAATGGCCTTAGTCCCCATCTTCTCAATAACTTGCTTCATCACCTTGTCTTTATTGCCTTGCACCAGACCCTCAACTATATGCTTCTTAAAGATTTCAAACCCAAGAAGATTCACTCCAGCTATTTGGACAAGCTCCTCTTCACCTAGGTAGAACTTCTCTTTCCTTTCTTTGACAAAGTTATCATGCAGTGGTCCCACATTCTTTGAGAAGTTATTCTCATCAATAATCCTTCTTCTAGCTCCTTTATTTCCAAGCCCAATTCTTGTATAGCCTAATCCTTTGGTATCATTTTATCCTTTGAAGTTTAGGAACTCTGGACTTCCTTGCTCATTCTTTCCCAGTCCTTGTCCGGGTCAATAATTCATCTTCTTGATCATGCCCATAACCCTTCGATCCATCTCAATTTCATCAAAAATCATGGCTATTTGGAAACCAGGAGGGGTGATTACCTACTTCTAACCATTGATAACTGCAGACACAGTCTTGCGTACACTAGCATCTAAAGTCACAACTTCTCAATCAAATAGGAATTTCACCTTTTGATGAATAGTTGAAGGCACTCCTTCTAAAGTATGATACTAGGGCATACCCAAAAGCAAAGCATAAGTGATAGGGATATCTAACATAGTGAACTCCACCATTGCCTCTATAGGTCCAGTCTTTACAAGAGCTATAAACGTTCCTTCTCCATTCCTTATGTTGTTATCATAAGCTCTGATCATAAGGTTGGATTTTGTTAAATCCTCCACTTTTACCCCTAGATTAGGCAGAATCTGTAGCTGCCAAACATTAATTGCAAACCCATCATCCACCATCACAGAATTAGTCTTCTTCCCTTTAACTTTGACTAGGATGAACAGAGCTTTATTATGATTCCTCCATTCCATAGGTAAATCCTCATCCAAAAAGGTGATAACCCTATGCTTCTTCTCAGTAACCTTAGCCACCATTACTTCAGGGGTTATAGTGGTGTCAATGTTCATCTTAGCTAGAGCCTTAATTAGAGCCTTCTTGTGGCTACTTGAGTGCATCAAGAGCTCCTAAATACTCATATTTACTTTTGCCTTCTTAAGCTGTCCAAGGATCAAGTCATCATCTTTTTCATCTAAGTCTTCTCTTTTAGCAACCTCCTCTCTCTCTATGGTTTTTTCCATTGGTTTATAACCCTTACCACTTCTAGTGATAAGACTAACTTTTGGATTATTAACCCATACATTGTAGCCTTCAGTGCCTCCTTTATCAGAATTGTACCATATGTCTATAACCACAATGATAAGCTCCTTCTTTCCATCTTTCCACACCTTAACCTTGCATTTCTCTCTCTTATCAGGCATCTTCTTATCATCAAATTCATCACCTTATCTTGTAGGCATGATTGACTTAATGGGTATATCCAAAGAAGGTGGTTTGGAATAACACACCTGTAGTCGAATTTGCTTGAAGGTTGTCCTAACAAGTCTTTTATTCTTTCCTCATATTTAGAGGCATTAGGGGGTTTCTCATTGGTTTTAAGGTTTAGATCCTCAAAGGAGTTAAGCACTTCTTCCTCACTAACTCCTGAGTTAATCATCATAGTGGTTAAGGGTGGCATGTTTCAGTAATTTAGGAAAGGGTTATTTTTGGTGTTTGGGTTTGGATTAGATTTCTCAGGGTTTGTGATTTTTCCAGAGTCTATAAGGTTTTGAATCTCATGTTTAAGGCACATGAAAGAGTCAGTGAAATGGCCAGTAACTTAGTGAAACTTATAGTAACTATTTGGGTTAAAGCTAGGGAGATTTGGGTTTGGTGGTCTAGAGGGGGTTAAAGGTTTAAGGAGGCCTTTTTGGATTAATTGGTCTAGGACTTTAGATAAGGGCTGATTAAATTTTGAGAATTTCCTGGGTTGTTGAATATCATGGACTCCTATAACCCAATTAGCATTTCCTTGTTATATGCCCTTAGTTAGGTAATTTCTCACCTGATGCTTCTAGTGACCTTCTTCTTCTCATTTTTTATCTCCTCAGCTTGCAACACATCATCATAAAGGTTTACAAATGTCTTGGGGTTCATAATCTGTAACCTCTGAACCAGATTGGGTGACACATTTCAGACTATCATCTTAACCTGATCCTTTTCAGCCAGCTTGTTTTTCATTAATCCTGCCTCATTCATGAACCTGGTTAGAAAATTTAAGAATGATTCCTTAGGCTTCTAGTTGGTCAATTCTAGTTCCCTAATGGACACTTTGAGCCTGGTGTTATAGTCATATTGCTTTAGAAAGGTGGTACACAATTCCCTCCAGTTCGCTCAAATAGATTTCTCTAACCCATGGTACCAATTGACAGTCATACCCTCTAAGGATAGTACAAACAACTTGGTAACCATAGACAAAGGTGCCTTAATGGTGCTCATGGTAGTTGCTATTGACTAAGGTGGATCCTTAGGTCTCTAGTACTGTCAAAATTCTATAGTTGTGGCATTTTGAATTTATAAGGCAACTTATCCTCCTCAAATTGCATCACATCATCAAAGTCAAATGAATATTGAATGCCTTGTCCTCTCATCAACTCCTCCATCTTAGACATCTTATAAGTCAATGCTTTCATCTACTTGGATTCCAGCTCTTGAACTTGCTTAAGTGATTCCCTTTTTACCTTTTCAACCATGTAACTCTTGACGTCTAGGCATGTTCCTGGTAGCATTGTCATTGTTAGCCGATGGTGTACCCATAACAGGTGGATTGGCCACAATGGGAGGTGCAACATCAGCAGGTGGTAGCATCAATCCAATTAGGGCTTGCCTTAACTCATCTTGCATCATTGCTCTCATGTCATCCATCAATGCTCCTTTGACATCCTCTAGTGTCTAGTTTCCTCCCTCTTGTTATTCCATTTCTTTGGCTTGTTTAGGCTGGGCAACTTTTTGATAGAGTGGACCAATAGGACTCCTTCATAGTCTGCTAAGGATCTCTTTCATGATTGATCACAGACTTAAATCAGTTCTCACTAGTATGCCACCTTTTTGACTCCAAACACAAGAAGACCTGAATGAATCTACGATGGATGCAAGTCAAATTGTTAGTATGATGCATGTGATGCATGTATGCATGATGCACGTGCTATACAATAAGTAATAAGTATCAATCAAGTAAGGTATATACATCCTTCCAACCTTATTCCTCCCATATACATATTCAATGGCGAGTCTCTTTTCCTAGGATTTTTGGTCTTGGCCTTAATATCAATAGGGGATATTAAGAATTGATGCGCATGTCAAATCTCTCAAAGTAGTAAAGCATAGAAACAGTATCTCTAGGTATAAAAGCATAGCCTAATCTTTATTAGTCCTAATGGGCTTCTAAAGTATGGGCTTAGGCCTTTATAGATAGAAATACCTCATGGCAACATTCACAAGTAATTTGGGTAATCATAGGGGAAGTTACTAAGCCACTGCATGAGCCCTCCTTTAAGACTTGAGTTATAGGCCAAGGTCAAAGGGGCCCGACATTCTTTACAAACTCAAGAGAAGACTACCCCCCCTTTAGGACTTGGGTTATAGACTCTAGTCAGATGAGCCCGATAATCTCTCTTGAACTAAGTTAAGGCTAAGAGTGATGGTTGGCCATTTTACAATCCCATGAAGCTAGTGGAATCATGGAACCATAAACCACCACCATTGGTTAGTAGGGACATGCATAATGAATGTAAGAATAAAATAATAATTAATAAAATAATTCTAAAGAACACAAGTAGAATTAATATCTCTTATCCTTAATGGAGTCACCACTATAGACAACGGGGTTTAGCGCCCCCCCCCCCCCAAGATCTTAGTAATTGCCACACTGTTTCAGCTCAAGGCTCTAGAGAAAACGCTAACCACTGTCACAAAGACATGGAGTGGAGATGAGGAGTCAGCACCTAGGGTAATTGTTAGGTTTCATGATTCAAAAACACAGTGAAAATTAAAAATTTTAATCATAAACCTTAACTCGGATCCAAGTAATTTGATTAATTGATTTAAAACTAGGGTTTTCAAATCTTACCACAAACGCAAAAGAGGCAAGATTTATGGAAGGTAGAGCAGGTTCACTCTGATGACACCTTGAGCTTTTGATTTTGGTAGTTTAGATCAAGATGTCTCCGAAAGAATTCGTCCTCCACAAGCGTCCACACGAACAACCCTTGATTAAAATAAAAAACTTTGTGTGTTAGCACTTCTCTTGATTTCTCATAAATCAAGAACAAAAACACTATGTGTTTTAGTTTTTCTAAAAGGAGAAAAATGAATTTTTGGTGGTTAATTATTGAGTTAGTGAAACTCTAGAGAATATAACATATTTATAGACCTCTAATTAGGGTTTCACTTACCAAAACAACATTATGGTAATTTCTTAATTATTATTGTTTTGATTTTTTTTTAAAATTAAATCAGAAATTATATTCTATTTATTTAAGAAAACCTTTACCTTAAATAAATAAATAATTTATTTATTTCCACAGAGTATATTTTGGCTTCTCAAACCCATATCCATTTTTGGCATGTTTTAAGTGTGTGACCCTGTAGGTTCACATGGCGTTGGCAGTGGGCCTTAAATCTATATTTAGGCCTATAAGTCATAAGTGGCCTCTAGCAAGACATTATAACTACCCAAGTCATGTGAAGTCAACAATCCAACATAACCTAATTTATAATAAATATTGTAATCCTGTTGTCACATGATATCTTGATTGAATATAAGACATAGTTTCTGTCATCGTTGTATAATTCAATCATATTATTTCTTGACTCTAACTAGACTGAGAATGATAACTCTTTATCAATTCACTTTAGCATGACCATACATTTTCCTCAGTCTATCTTATCAAGGGTCCCCATAAATATCTTACTCAGATTAAATGAGGGACAAATTCCTTATTAATCACTCATATTCCTCACATAATTCATTTCATATCCAACAACAATCTATTTAATCATCCTATTAGAGACAATGTTAGATTGTGTCAAAATATATAATAGTTATGTAGAAATCCATAATGATTTCAAGGTCAAAGGACTAAATCAATATTATTATGATGAGAATTACTTATGACAATTCTCAATGTAGTATTCTCATGATGGGTCAATCCAATATATTATTTCCCAAATAAGTACCTATGAGTTGACTTAATATATCATATTCATGATCAGTAAAACATAATCATCAATCAACATCATACTATCCATAACATATTGTTATGACTGTGGATAATTTGAATAGAACTCATATTTAATTTAAGGGTTTTACTACTAAGTCGCATACTTGATGACCTTAATAAGAATTGACTATTCAAGTAATTATCATAACACAAAATGATAATGAAAAATGCCACTTTATTAAATAAAATGATAAAGTCAAAACATGGTTATACATGATTGACCTAGTGCATATCATTAACAGTAATAATTGGGACAAATAAAAAAATGGTCGTGCTCAATTCCCTAAAAGAAAGCCAACACCATAACCAGGAGATTTTAGGTACAGAATACCAACTTCTTTCAGTCTTGTGTTCTTTTAGAATTACTTTATGAATTACTATTTTATCCTCTATTTACATGCAATTTCATATAAACTCTAAAAAAAATCAACTCCAGGCAAACTAGTCAGGAAAAATACAAGTAAACAATGCATTCATCACAATTGCTAGGTTAGTCTAATCTATATTAATTTTAATTAAACGGGCTAAATCTACATATTTTAATTTACAGGTGAGCCTAAAGACTAATGGGCCTAATCCTTATTCAATTTTAATTAAATGAACCTAAGTCTATTTATTTTAATTCTAAATATAGGTCTAGATCTACAAATTATGAAGTATTTAATTTAGTGGGCTTAATTCTACATATTTTAATTCTAAAGTGATCCTAAATTTACAAATCATGAAAAGCTTAAATTAAATGGGCTAAGTCTAAATTAGTTGAATTAAATTAGGTGGACCTATGTCTAATTAACTAAATGGGCCTAAGTTATCTCTACTTTAAATCTAATTAATTATGGGCCTAAAATGCATTTTAATTAATTAAACCTAAAAAAACCTAAATTTTAATATGTTAAAGGCTAATGTGGGCCTAGGGCCCAAAACACATAAACATAAGCAAACAATCCTAAAACAATAAAAAATATCAAACTAAACAAATAAAGATCAAACTATTAATTAAATCTATTCTAAAACCCTAATTTAATTAAGGTGGCCATAAACAAACAAACAAATAATCAAGAAAACTAAATTTACCAACTTCGATCTAATTCAATTTTAATTAAACAACCCAAGGATTTCTATAACCATTAATTTTAATTAATTACCTAATGAAAACCCTAATTTTACTAACCAATTACTTAAAATAAAACACACAAGCACACACACCAAATTTCATTATTCCCACTATTGGGGCTATTACAATGAATTATTGGAAAATAATAAAATAAAATAATACAACCTAAAATAAATAAAAATAAAAAAATAATGATAAACAAACTAAATAAAAAACCCTAGAAATATTGTTTAGCTATATGGTTCCATCTATGGCATTCGATGGACCTTCATGAATTTTATTCTTTGAGCAAACTCATTAAGTGATCTCCTCCATAATCACCAACAAAAAAATAAACAATGATTAGTGAACAAACATTATAAAATAAAAATTCAAGTAAAACTAGAATTCAATAGGAACAAAAATAATAGAAAATAGAGAAGGAGAGGATGACTATGGATGCACTGTGGTTAGCTCCTCAGACTAGTAAAATCATTGTTTATTTGTAAAGTAGATCTCCAAAAACTTGTGGTTCTCTTCTCAAATAACCTTTTGCTCTTTGCTTCTAAGATCAAATAACCAAGAATATTTTTTTTCTATGTGCAGAAAAGAGAAAATTCCAAATAAAAGAGAGGTTTTGAGAATTTAGTCCCCTCCCCTCTAAGAACCTAAGCCCTCCTTTTACAAGGAGGAAAATAAAAACCCTAAGTTCTACGTACTAAGAGTTCCAATTTTAAAAGGACTTATTTCCTGAAGAGTTTCAATTTTAAAAGGAATTTATTTCCTACAGATGTAGATCCCAAAATAAAATTAAAAAAAAAATTTAAACCAATCAAAACTCAGGAAAATATTTTTTATTTTTTGTAAAAAAATACAAAAACAGACGGAAAACATGTAATTCCGACCGAAATTGCATAATTTCGATCAGAATTCTATAATTTTGATTTTTTTAACTTTTAATTACAAAAAACCCCTGAAAGAAATTAAAATTTTCAATTAGGTCTTAAAAAGGTATTACAATTGAGTCCTTAAAAACAATGAAACACTTTTTAAAAACGTATTTGAACTTTTGAGGTTTCGAACTTTAAGTGTTGAAGACCTACTTATAACATTTTCATCATTACAATCCTTTGTCACATCCATATTTTATTATCCTGAAATTGGGTGTTTATAGTCAGTCTTATAAGTCTATCAAATTTCATGATTTTTTTTGTGATGTTTGCCATTTTAGTAAACTAGAAAAACTCTCGTTTTCCATTAGTACTTTTAAATATAAGAATTGTTTTGACTTAATGCATATGGATATATGGGGTCTAATGTTTGTATCTTCATTCTATGGTCATCATTATTTTTGGATTGTTGTTGATGATAAAAGTTGTTATACTTGGATATATATGAAGAATAAGTCTGTCACAAGGTCTTTTGTTCAACATTTTTATTCATTTGTTACAATTCAATTCAATACTAAAGTCAAGTGTATTTGCACTGACAATGGTAAAGAATTCGATATGCCTTTGTTTTATGCATCTCAAGGTATTATTCATTAAATGTCTTATGTGTATACCCCAAAAAAAAATCTCATAGTTGAACATAAGCATTAACACATTTTGAATGTTGCTCGAGCCTTGAAATTTCAAGCTCATTTGCCAATTGTTTTTTGGTTGGATTGTATTCTTTATGTTGTTCATCTCATTTATTGTATTCCCACACCAGTTCTTGCAAACAAAACTCCTAATTATCAAGTTCATTTTTATAAGTCTCCATCTTTTGATCATCTTCAAGTCGTTGGTTGCTTGTGTTTTGTCTCCACCATTTTTTATAATCACCATAAATTTGCACTTAGAGCAGCCACATGAATTTTCTTTGATTTTCCTACTTCTATTAAAGGTTATCAAATTTATAATCTTGACACTAACTGTAAGCACCCAATTTCACGATGCAATTGTGCACAATTGCGACGTAAGCCCCTATGATGAAATTTATTCAAAAATTGAACTTGGTTGTTGATTTTCTGGACTTTAGGGACTAAATTGCAATGTTTTTTAGGATTTGAATGCAAATAAGTCATTTTTTCAAGGGTCTTTTGGTAATTAAAAGTAAAAAAAAATCCATTTTAATCCTTTCAATTTATTTACTTAGTATCTGTCTTTTTTTTTTTTTGCAATTTGGTCCATAATTGCATTCTGATTAGGAACATGTTCCTAATTAAATCATGATATTCATCAAATTAATAATTCATTGAATTATTAAGATTGCATGATCAATCTGTGATCCTGAATCTTCTGTCAAATATAGGATACAAAACAAGATTACAGAACTCATTTTTTGCATTTTACATGCATGATTTTAATCAAAGGTTTCATATACTGCATAGTAGTTATCATTATGTTAAATCATTATATTATATGCTGCACAGTAGTCCTAACCTTCATTATGTTATGTACTACATAGCAACTATGACATAAACTTTCAAATTCCTCATTGCTAGATGTTCCACAAGAACTATAGCAAGTTTTCAATTCAATTACACTAGACGTCCCACAGGGAATATAGTGTGCATCGTTAGACATACCACAAGGAATATAACAAAATTCAATTCAATTACACTAGACGTTCCACAGGGAATATAGTGTGCATCATTAGACTTCCCACAGGGAATATAACAATATTTCAATTTAAGACTATACAACCAAGTGTAGTCGACATTGTACGATCGAGTGCAATGTATCCTCAATTGATTATTCGATCGAGTATAATCGACATCATACGACCGAGTATGATGTAATTTATTTCAATTCATCTACAGGGAATATAGTGTGCATTGTTAGACGTCCCACAAGGAGTATAACGAAATTCATTATTGCTAGACGTTCCATAGGAACTATAGCAAATTTCAACTTATCATCGTTAAACGTCCCACAGGAAATATAGTGAAACTCATTTGCACAAAGTCCACTAGATGTTCCATAGGAAATATAGTGCGACTTATCAAACACTACACCTTGCTCAATAATGTGAGCATCAATCTATCACTTAGGATACAATCGAGTGTCCTAATTTCTTTCTTTTGAAATTGTGTGCTTCTATTACTTTGCTGCAATTTGTCAAGCAAACAGTAACAAAGGGGGCAACTGTAAGCATCCAATTTTGGGATGCAATTGTGTACAATTGCGACATAAGCCCCTATGATGAAATTTATTCAAAAATTGAACTTGGTTGTTGATTTTCTGGACTTTAGGGACTAAATTGCAATATTTTTTAGGATTTGATTGCAAATAAGTCATTGTTCAGAGGTCTTTTGGTAATTAAAAAAAGAGTTAGCATTTAATGCCGATTGACATTATTGTAATGTCGACCGGCATTACACAATGCCGACCGACATTGTGTAATGCCGATCGGCATTGCACAATGCCGACACATTAAAATACAGTTTTTTTTTTATTTTTTCATGTATTTTTATTGATTTTTCGGCATTTTGATTGGTTGAAAATTCAAATTTTATCTTTATAATTATCTGATAAGGTTGTTTAAACATATAAGGTTTTTTGAAATAAATAAAACAAATGCTATCTGATCAGATAGGTCTGTTCCTCTTTTGGAGGAAGTTCAGTACGCACAGACTCTGCATTTAAAAGTAGAGTCTGCATGCGTGTGGGAGAGAGAGGTTTTGGCTGGGGGGGGACTTCTTTTTCTTCTGGTTTTCGAAAGGGTTTTTTTATAGGAAGATACTAAGAGAAAGAAGACACAGTGAGAAAAAAAAGAGAGATTGCGAGCATAAAACCCTAATTTTCGATACTGAAATTTCCGAAGGCAATAGTCTAGAATCAACAATATCTTAATTTTAACGATGATAATCCAATCTGAGGGGCTCAAAAAGGGGCATTTGCACAACATCTCCAGTATTATTTTTCTATTCCTTTTATTACATTTTTTATTATTTTCTATTTATGTTTTTTTTCTTTTATTTTTGTTATTGTTTTGATTATTTGATTTCATTGCTATTTTTTTTTGTAGGGGAAATTGCCTGTGTTTAATTGAACAGGAGATCCATGTAACCTGTACTGTTTTAATAATAGTTCTTAGAATTTTAATTTTTATTCTGCATTTTTGTATCCTGTGTAATTTATTTTAATTTTTGGGTGTATAATTTTTTAATTTTAATTTCGTACGTAGTTTGTAATAGCCCTAGTAGTGGGAACAATAAAAGATTTAAATTTTTTCACTTTAAAATTAATTAGTAATTAGGTTCAATTGGGTAAAAATTAATTAAAATTAATGGTGGCTTTAGTTAGTTAGGGTTTGTATGTAATTAAATTAGGTTTTTTTAGAAATCATATGTGAATGTGTGTTTGATTTGATTTTGTTATGTTTTGTTATGTTTTTTTTTAATGTTTTTTGGGTTTTTATATTTTTATGTTTTTTTTTTGCCCCAAGCCCACGTTTAGGTCTAACCCACTAAATAAATAGGTTTAAAAATGGTTTAGGACTTTAAATAATTAAAATCAACTTAGGCCCATTAGGTTAATTAGATTTTAGGCCCACTTAGTTGATTAAAACTTGTTTAGACTTAGCTCAACCCACTTAATTGCACTTCTTTTAAAATAAATAGACCTAGGCCCACATTTCACTTAAAATAAAACCAAGTTAGACTTAGGCCCACTAATTTAATTTTTCTTTAAAATTGAATAGACTTAAGCTCATATCTTAGAAAGAATAAAAAATAGATTTATGCTCATTAATTAATAAAATGTAGGCCCACCTTTAGTCCATTTCACTTGTAAATAAAATGTAGATTTAGCTAACTTTTTTTAATAAAATTAACATAGTTTAGACTTATGGACAACGCGATCTTGAATGCATTTTTTACTTGTAATTTTATTGACTTGTTGTCTTTTTGGGTAGATGGATGTTAATTAGGGTTTGATAAAATTTCATATAATTAGAGGATGAAAAAATCATTTATAAAATTATTCTAAATGAACACGAGACTAAGAGAAGTTAGTATTCCCTATCCAGAATCTCCTGGTTGTGGTGCTAATTTTCTTTTAGAGAATCAAGTACCACCAATCAAATTGTCCCAGTTATTACCCTGGGTGGCGACTCCTCATCTCCACGCCATGTCTTTGTGACAGTGGTTAGTGTGTTCTCTAAGGCCCTGAGTCTAAACAGTGTCACGGTTGCTAAAATCTTAGACGTGCACTAAACCCCGCCATCTACACAAACAAAATTTTTGTTTCTTGAAATGTTAATTTTGTTGAAACTATTTTTCTATTTGCTCTTCCCTCTCCTTTGATTTCTTTCAGTTTTGATGATATTAATGTAGATATTATTCACACTAGTGACATGATTATTGATTCTAGTCCTTTTAACTCTTCCTTACTAACTATCTCTCCTACTGTATACCCTATTTCTTCCATTTCTTCTCAACCCCATTGCTCTTCTCGCCTCATTAAACCCCCTACATATTTCATTGATTACCATGTTTCTTTTTCATTTCAATCCTCTCCTCATTCCCTTAATTGTGTTCTTTCTTATACACATATAACTCCCTCTTATCATCATTATGTTTGTCATATTTCTCACACTTCAGAAACTAAATCTTATTATGATGCCGTTAAACATCAATGTTGGCAATCAGTTATAGAAGCTGAACTTCAGGCTTTAGAACTTGATCACACTTGGTAGCTTATTTCTTTACCTTTTGGTAAAATTCCTATTGGTTGTAAGTGGGTTTACAAGGTGAAATATAGACATGATATGACTATTGAGCGCTATAAAGCTAGTTTAGTTGCTAAAGGGTACACTAAAAAATTTGGGATAGACTATCTCGATACATTTTCTTGGTGTCTACGATGACAACAATTTGGGTTCTTCTTACTTTTACTGCTGCCAAATAATGGCATCTTCATCAATTGGACATTAATAATGCCTTCTTACATGGTGATCTCCATGAAGAGGTGTGTATGCAATCTCCTCTTGGTTTTAAGTTTTTCATCTCCTTAAAAGCCTTTATGGTTTAAAACAGGTCAGCCATCAATGGAATGCTAAACTTACTTCAGCTCTTATTGGTCAGTAATTTGTTCAAGTTCATTTCATTTCCTCTTTGTTTGTCAAGGTTCAGAACAATTCCTTTATTGTTTTGCTTATCTATGTTAACGATGTTCTTATTGCTAGCAATGCCCTCACTCAAGTCGCTGTTATCAAACCATTCCTTTATGATCAATTTAAAATCAAGGAACTTGGCCTTGTTAAATATTTCTTGGCTTTGAGGTAGCTTGCTCTTCCTCTAGTATCAATTTGTGTTAATGAAAATGTGCACTTGATTTGTTAGTTACGAGACTGGTTTTCTTAACTCTAAACCTGTTTATAGTCCTATGGTAGCTAATTTAAAGTTGTCCAAGACCACTGGCACACCTCTTTCTGATATTACTTCTTATTGATGACTCATTGGAAAGTTGATGTATCTTACCATTACTCATCTCGATCTTTTTTTAGCTATCCAAAAACTATCTCAGTTCTTGGATTCCCCTATTGATGTTCATTGAGTTGCTGCCCATTATATTCTCTGCTACCTAAAGGCTACTCCTAGGAAAGGCTTATTTTTTCCTACTTATAATTCTTTTTCTATAATTGCTTTTTCAGATTTTAATTGGGTAGCCTGTCTTGATACTCGTAAATCTATTATTAGCTATTACGTTTTCCTTAGTTCAACTCTTGTCTCATGGAAATAAAAAAAATAGCGGACTGTTTCCTGTTATTTTATTGAGGCTGTGTATAAAGCTCTTATTGTTGCACCATTTCCTGTTCTTCTATTGAGGCTAAGTATAGAGTTCTTACTATTGTTGTTGCTACTTCTTTCTTTCTGATTTTGGTCAATCTCCTAATACTTGTCTTTTATTTTGTGATAATGCCTCTGCCATCAAAATTGCTGAAAACCCTGTCTTTCATGAGTGCACCAAACACATTGACATTGATTGTCATGTTGTTCATGCTAAACTTCAACAAGGTGTAATCAAGCTTCTCCTTGTTGCTTCTTATACTCAGCTTGCTGATTGTTTCACTGAGGCTTTATCACCACCCTAATTTCATCATTCTATTACCAAATTGGGCATCCATGACATGTATGCTCCAACTTATGGGGGGGCTATCAGAAAATCAAGTATTTAGCTCTAAACTGTCCTCCTCTAATCATCATAATCACAGCTCAGATTCAACATATTCAAGAAATCGCATGGCTCAAGGTCGTTCTTCTTAGCTTTATGTATATACACATTAGACACTCTTATAACTAATTTATATAGGTGTCATTGCCTGATTACTTAATAAGTAGTAGAATTAGTTAGTTTCCATATATGTAGAAAGCTTTGTATATAAACAACTTTGTGAAGCTTATTTTATCAAATTTGTTTGTTCGTGCTCGTGCCTTGCCCAAAATTTGGCAGTGTCTGATTTCATCTCTTCCCATATATGATTTTTCTAATTCTTTATTTGGGCTTGAATCAATACCATGGTGTCACATGTCATTCGAAAGTAAAGCACCAGAGATCCAAGATAAGAGAGAAAAGTTTATGAATTTTTTCTAATACTTGTCTGTTAAATTAGTGTGAGCACTATGCTACTATATGGAGAGTTCATTTATCTATATCGATCCATGACAACTCATCTACAAAAGAAGATATTAGCATTCTAAATATTAAAGGTTGGATAGAATTAGTTGTTCAAAATCATGGTCAGGAATTAGATTTTCACATCCGAAGAAGAGAGTACAAAGTGTCTGCTGATGGTCATATATCATTCCCAAGTAAGATGTTTAAGTGGTTGCCTCAGTTTGTTTTGTCTTTGAAATCTTTAAAAGTTTTGAGATTAAGGCAATTAGTTGATCTAATGAAGCCATCTTTACCATACATTTGCCATCTTTATGGGTATTGTCTCCAAATAATTGCACATTTGATGACCGATTTATAGGAAATCTTAGGCATCAGCTGCCCTATGTTGGAGGATTTTGCTTTGATGTTTTGTTCTAAGTTAAGAAGTGTGCAACTTTTTAGGTTTTAGAAACTCAAGAAATTTAACATGTATGTGTAGACAGTAGGGTTTAGCGCGTGTCCAAGATTTCAGCGACCATGACACTGTTTGAGCTTAGGGCTCTAGAGAGCACATTAACCATTGTCCCAAAGACTTGGCATGAAGATGAGGAGTCACCACCCAGGGTAATAACTAGGACAAATTGAAAATGTGGTACTTAATTCCCTAAAAGAAAGCTAGCACCACAACCAGGAGATTTTGGGTACAGAATATCAACTTCTTTTAGTCTCATGTTCGTTTAGAATTAATTTATAAAGTACTATATTATCCTATATTTTCATACAATTTCATATAAACCCTTATTCTAGCAATTAACTCCAAGCCAAACCAGTTATGAAAATACAAGTAAATAATGCATTCAATACAAAATCATAATCCCCAAGTTAGTCTAATATACATTAATTTTAATTAAATGAGCTAAATCTACATTTTTTAATTTACAAGTTAGCCTAAAGATTAATGGGCCTAATTCCTAATTAATTTTAATTAAGTGAACCTAAATCTATTTATTTTAATTCTAAAAATGGGTCTAAATCTACAAATTATGAAAAAGGTTTAAATTAAGTGGGATAAGTCTAATTAATAAAATTAAATTAAGTGGGCCTATGTTTAATTTATTAAATGGGCCTAAGTTATCTCAACCCTAAATCTAATTAATTATGGGCCTAAAATGCATTTTAATTAATTAAACCTAAAACCTAAATTTATTTAAGTGGATTAGAATCTAATATGGGCTTAAGGCCCAAAATACATAAAAATAAATAAACAAGCCCAAAAATAAATAAAACATATCAAAACTATTAAATAAAAGATCAAACAACTAATTAATTATTCCTTCTGCAACCCTAATTTTCATCAATATGCAGCCTAAATTAATTTACTTCCACTATTGATTTTAATTAATTATCCAATTGAAACCCTAATTTTACTAACCAATTAATTAACCTAAACATGCAATCACACACATAATTTTACTATTTCCACTATTGGGGCTATTACAATATTCTATTGAAAATAATAATAAAAATAATTAATACAATCCCAAAAACATAAATAAAATAAAGAAACTAAATAAAAAAATAAAAAGACCTAAAAACTAAATATACAAGGTCTTATCCATGGCATTCCATGGACCTCTCATGGATTCAGTCTTCCAAATATGATCATCGTGTATTTTCCTTCATAATCACCATAAATAAAGAACAAAAATTATAATTAGTGAATAAATTATAACAATAACAAAACACAATTAAAAATCAATAAAAATAAATAAATAAATAAATAAAATAAAATAGAATAAGGAAAAGATGATGCTTATGGAAGGTTTTAATGGAGTGCTTCTTAGATTTTGTAAAATCACCATTCTTGATAGCTTTTTTAATCTTATTCTTCAAAAATCCTCCAAAGATCTTCAATTAATCAATTAAACAAAAGGGAATTTTTTTTGTAGAGAATGCATATGCTCTTTTTCTTTTCTTTTTTTTTTCTCTTTTTTCATCTCCTTCTTTCCTTCTTTCGTTTCTTTTCGTCTTTTTTTTTCCTCCTCTCCTTTTGTCCTCTTCGCCTTTTAGGAGCCAAAACACCTCCTTTTATAGTGAAACATCCTTCAAACCCTACGTATAAAATGATTCTTAAAAGACTTCTATTTCCTTAAAAACATTATCAAAAATAATTTTAAGAGAATTTCAAACTAATTAGGACTCAAGAAAAAGGATTTTTTTTTTTCTAGAAATTCGAAAACCAGGCGGAAGAGGTATAATTCTAATCGAAATTAGTGTAATTATGACCAAAATTACATAATTTCTATTGGAATTAATGTAATTCTAACCTGAATTACATAATTGCTATCATAATTATATAATTTTAACCTTCTTTTACTTTTAATTTAAATTTTTGCAATTAGGTCCTTAAAAAATATTGCAATTTAGTCCTTAAAAACATTAAATCCTTTCTTTAAAAAATATAATCAGGCCTTTGAAGTTTCAAAGTTCAAGTATTGAAGACCTATTCAAGAGATTTTCATCATTGAAGTCCTTTATCGCATCCATAACTGATCATCTTGAAATTGTGTGTCTACAGTTGCCCCCCTTTGTCATTGTTTACTTGAAAAATTGCAGCAAAGTAAACTAGCACTCAATTTCTTAATAGAAAGTTAGGATACTTACTTGTGCTCCATGAAGCGTTTGCTTATGAACTTGCTATACTTGGACGTACAACATTGATTTGAAATGACACATCATACTTGGTTGTATGACATTAATTATACTCGGTCGTATAATCTTTGGTGAAAGGGATACATTGCACTTAGTCGTATAATGTCAACTATAGTAGGTCGTAAGTCCAAATTGAAAAGAAACATCATACTTGGTCCTATGATGCTGATTATACTCGGTTGTATAATCTTGATTGAAAAGACATTGTACTAGGTTGTATAATGCCCACTACACTCAGACGTATAGTCTGAATTGAAAATACATTGTACTCAATCATACAATGCCGACTATACTTGGACGTATAGTTTGTATTGAAAAGAAACATCACACTCGATCGTATAATGCTGATTATACTCGATCGTATAATCTGATTAGAAGGATACATTTTACTTGGTCATACAATGCTGACTATACTCAGTCGTATAGCCTGGATTGAAAAGATACATCACACTCGGTCGTATAATGTTGATTTAAAATACATTGTACTTGGTCGTACAATGCTAACTACATTAGGACGTAGAGTCTGAATTGAAAAGGAACATCACACTCGATCGTATGATGCTGATTATAATCAGTCGTATAATCTTAATTGAAAATACATTGTACTTGGTCGTACAATGTTGACTACACTTGGTCGTATAGTTTTGATTGAAAGTACATTATACTCGGTCGTACAATGCCAACTACACTTGGTCGTATAGTCTGATTGGAAGAATACATTGTACTTGGTTGTACAATGTCGATTACACTTAGTTGTATAGTTTGAATGAAAAGATACATCACACTCGGTCATGTGATGCTAACTATACTCAGTTGTATAATCTAAATTCTCTTATGCGATTATACTGTAGTCCATAACTACTCACGATTAGCTATAACCTTTTCGTTGCTCACCAATGATGCTACAGTCCATAACTGCTCACGATTAGTTGCAACTCTTTTATTGCTCACCAATGGTGTTGTAATTCATAATTGCTTGCGATTAGCTGTAACCGTTTCATTATTCACTGATGATGCTACAATCCATAATTGCTCATGCTTAGCTGCAACCCTTTCATTGTTCACCGATGATGCTGCAATCCATAATTGCTCATGATTACCTGCAACCCTTTTATTGCCCACTGATGATGATGCTACAGTCCATAACTGCTCGTTGATTTTAATTAACTAAAACCCTCTCATTGCTCACCTTTGATGCTACAATCCATAATTACTTGCAAATTGACTGTAATCCTTTCATTGCTCGCCTTTGATAATACTATAGTACATAACTGCTCATAAATTTGGTTGTTTAAGTTGAATGTTTTGAATTTTTTGTGCTTTCTGACTTTGAATTTTGATGTGTTGACTGATTACAATTTCTCTGATGACTGATTTCAATTTTGCTATATTGACTGTCTCTACAAGTTGGGTGCATTTTCTTCTAGATTTAAAATTCCTACAGACTTGTTGAAGTTAGTTCTAATCATGATGAATGTACAAAAGCACATTATAGTGTTGAAAATTTATAAGAAAATTCATCACTTTTTCACGAGATAGCGTGCACTAAGCGAATCTCACTATTTTTAATTTGTATGACTACCATTTATTTGCCATTTACAAAGGTTAGAGGCATCATTAACCATCTTATGTTGAGAGCATGTCTTTTACTAAGTGAAAAGATTATTTTCACACCTAATTTTAGGAAGAATTTGCTAAACAAAAATCATGGAAATTGAGCATAAAAAGATTGAATTCTGAGTATCAAAATAGCCTTTGAATTATTTGTTATGCTTTCCTTCCTTATCCGAGTATTCCTACACCTTTCTCATATACTCAGCGTGGATACCATTGGAAAGGTCCTTTGGATACTCATACTCATATAAAGCATTGGAGTAAACTAGAGCAAAAATTTTTTTTTAGCACGGTCCTCTTTTAGTATTCCCTTGCCTTTCTTGTATTACTCAGCATAGATACCATTAGAATTTTCATGTTGATACTTTTTGTAGACACCCAATTTTGAGATGATGAGTTATGGATGCAACAAAAGACTCCAATGATGAAAATGTCATGAATAGGTCTTCAATACTTGAGCTTTGAAACTTAATGGGTCTGATTGCATTTTTCAAAGAAAGAATTTAATGTTTTCATGGACTAAATTGCAATGCTTTTTAAGGACCTAATTGAAAAACTTAAATTCTTTTAAGGACCTTTTTATAATTAAAAGTTTAAAAAAAGTTGTTGAAATTACATTAATTTTGATCGGAATTATACAATTCCAGTCAGAATTACAGAATTCCAGTCGAAATTAAACAATTCCAATTGGAATTAAACCTCTTCCGCCTAGGTTCTCGAATTTTTTAGGAAAAATTGAGTTATACTTGGTATAAAATTCTTCTAAAATTATTTTGATAATATTTTTAAGGAAATAGAAGTCTTTTAAGAATCAATTTATAACTAGGGTTTGAAGATGTATCCCTATATAAAGAGTGTTTTGGCTATAAAAAAGGGGAAGAGGGAGGCAAAAAAAAATAAAGAGAGGTAGAGCATAGGAAAGAGAAGGCGCAGAAGAGGAGAGCAAAAACAAAAAAAAATGAGAAGAAAAAAGAAAAAGGGAAAAAATGAGAAAAAAAAAATCTTATTCTCTATAAAAATTATTTTGCTTAATTGTTTAAATAAAGATCTTTGGAGAATTTTTGAAGAACAATATTCAAAAATCTATCAAGAACGACGATTTTACAAAATCTGAGGAACACTCTATTAAAATCATTCATAAGCATCATCTTCTCCTTATTTTATTTGATTGATTGATTTATTTTTTAATTTTATTTTATTATTGTTATAATTTATTTACTAATCATAATTTTTGTTCTTTTTTATAGTGATTATGGAGGACTAAACTCACGAGAAGTCCATGAGATGCCATTGATAAGACATTGTAAATTTAGTTTTTAGGTTTTTTTCTTTAATTTCTTTATTTTATTTATGTTTTGGGGTGTATTAATTATTTTTATTATTACTTTCTATAGATTATTGTAATAGCTCCAATAGTGGGAATAGTGAAATTATATGTGTGATTGTATGTTTATGTTGGTTAATTGGTTAGTAAAATTAGGGATTTAATTGGGTAATTAATTAAAATCAATGGTGGAAGTATATTAATTTAGGTTGCATGTTAATGAAAATTAGGTTTTTTGAGAAGGAATTAATTTAATTAGTTATTTGATCTTTTATTTAATTGTTTCAGATCTTTAAAGTTTAAAAGTTCAAGTATTGAAGACCTATGCATGTCATTTTCATCATTGTAGTCCTTTGTCGCATCCATAACTCATCATCCCAAAATTAGGTATCTATAAAGGTCATGTTATTACTGTTATTGAAGCATATAACATGTGGAATTTTAAATTCATGTTATGACTATTGTGCATCATATAACATGATAATTTTGACAATTTGTGTTTTAGCTACTGTGAAACGTGAAACAAATTTTGACATTTGATTGAAATGATTCACGTAGAAATGCAAAGTTGAATTTTATAATTATATTCTATATTTTGCACTTGATAGAAAAAATTCAAAATTTAAATACATACGCAATTAATAATAATTCATTAATTGATGACATGAGTTGAATGAATTAATTAGGAATCAAATCCTAATCAAGATGCAATTATCGATAAAATTGTAAAGAAAAACTTAATTTTGAATGCATGTATAGTCAAGGGACCAAAATAGATATTTACCATTTATAAGAAACTTCTCTCCTTATTTTTGATGTTATTCTTTCATTTCCATCTCTATTTTTTTTTCTTTCTTTGATTTTCTTCTTTTGATTTCTTACTTGTTTGAAGTTCGATTCATGAACCATATGATCTTATGGCTAACCCACAATATGGATTACATAAGGGAGTAGAGATTCTAGCTGACCCAGCCATTGTGCCTTTCCATTTTTCTCAGAACAACCTTGGACTTCGAGAAGGTTCTACTGTGCTTCCTTTGACTCGTCTTCACCTTCATAGGTGCACGGACGTTGGTAATGAGGTAATATTCCCTCATTTTTATTTATTTGGGCTATTTTTTCATAGTTCTTGAATTATTCTATGATCTACTAGGGAATGTTGCACAACTGGTCCGGGCCTTCGGGTTCAAACGATTTGTCGTTGGGCTTCCGATTGCTCAAGGGAGGTCTGATTGTTATTCCCTATTTGCTTTGATCGAGCGATGGATGGATACCACCCAGACATTCCATACTTAAGTAGGTGAGTTGACCATTTCACCCATGAATTTCTTAGCTATCACTAGGATTGCCTTCGAAGGGACTCCCATTTCCTTTGACATTAGTTGCTACAGTCTCCCCGAGCAGGTGGAGAGTCAGTATGTGTGAGACTTGATTGGATTTGTCCCGATATGAAAGAATCAGAAGATTGTTGTTCTTTCATCATTAATTAAGGGATTCAGACATCTTCCCACTACCACACCTTGTCAGATTGTTCATAAGGCGAGGTGATTCCTCCTGATCTTGCTTGGAACGACCCTCTTCTGTGAGACTAGTCATGAAGTTAGTATTGTATTTCTCGGCCCCCTTTGTGATTTAGACTGAGTTATCACCCTTGACTGGGGATCTATGATGCTAGCTTATTTGTATTACAAATTAGATACTATCTGTAGAGGCACTATCACCATATGCGGCTTCTAGCATGTCCTGCATGTGTATTTGTCCCCTTTTCATTTCTTTTCTTCTTTTTTCCTTTTCTTTCTTTTTGTTGACTTATTCTCTATTTTAGATATGGAGCATAGAGATTGGGCTAATTCATGGTTCTGAGGCTATCAACTTTGAGAGGAGCCTCCCCCTGATGCAAAGATAAGGCTCTTCCCATCTAGCGAGTGTCAGGAATACTTTGTAGACCTATCACGATCAACTGAACACCGTTAAGTAGGACCTGGTAAGAAAATAAAACCATTAGTATTTCATGACTTAATTCAAGTTAAACTTAATTAATCCTGATTTTATAGATCTCTTCTTATTGGCTGAAGGGAGCTGATGACATCCAATGATATGATTTCTTGGATGTCGCTGTATGACTTGAGGAGATACGGGTTCTGCTCCATGGTTATGGATGTCGAATATGGTATTTGGGAGAGCAGGTATATCAGTGGCGCTTTGGACCTTCCTAACGTCGTATTCCTATTGTTATCCCTCGCTCGATGCTTTCTAGTGCCCAACAGATAAGTTTAGAGTTAAGGGAGGCATTGTAGGGTTATGATGCAATGATTTTTCTAGAGCGGTCCCATCATTATCGGTGGTTTGTCCATGAGAACCTCTTAGAGCAGGTTCCTATTGATCAAGCTGAGGTAACTTCTGATGATTTCTTTTCTGGAACTCTCCAATCACTTATTCTTTTCTCACAGTTTGCTTTTCATAGATTGAGGAGTTTTACTCCCTTATTGATGAAGTGATGGAGGAGGTGGCTGAGGCTAATTAGGGGTTTGAGACTATGTAGGAGTGTGAGGTTGCCCCTGAGCTTGAGATTGCACTTGAGGTCCCCAAGCCAAGTCCTTGTCGTGCACAATGCACTCAGCATGTTGGGACTAGCCATGAGGGAACTTTTGCTGGCGCTATTTTTAAGAATGTTCCCCTCCTTGATAGATCCATACTCTATTGGGCTCCTACTATTCAAGCTCCGGTTGAGCAGTAGATACATTTCAGTGATGTTCAGCTCCTCATCTTTTCTCTAGCAGATACTTCTCATATGAGTTTGTCTGACTTATTTCTTGTATTACTTGTACACTTGGTATTGATGTTAGTACAACTTTACAAAATAGGTCCCTCGGACACTAGCAGAGTATTTGCATGGACTTGCCTCATCTTAAAAGTTATTTACCATACAGGTCACAAATAGTTGGCGGGTAAGCATATACACTTATTATGCAAATGTATGCATGGTATGCGTGTAATGCATATAATATGATGTTTCCTATATGTGTAGCATTATTCTAGGGATCTAGAGCGGGAGAACGAGATGCTTCATCGGTGGCTTGCGAACTTGGGCATGACTTCATCTGTTAGACCTCCATATACTTATCATTATGATGACCCTAGCAGACGATGGAGCCCATGGCCTAATAGTGGAGTCCGGGATAATTGATTTTAGGTGATCTTCATCTTTGATTTGTAGTTATGTCATATTACCATCTTATACTTATCTATTTCAAATTTCCTTTTCTTAAAATTAGACTTGGTTGAATAGATGGTCCTAAGTGAATTTTTTTATGCCTTAACTTTTGCCTAAGCCGCCCTTTCGAGTTTTTAAATTAGCAGGCTTCTTATTTTTACTTTTCAAATTTGGATCATGATACAAGTTACAAAGCCACCCATATTTTCTAAATATAAGAGGATTCAAGCTTTACATGATGAATCTTAAAGGAAGAAGAAACAGAGGCACGACTTAAGCAAAATGGTGTCATAGAGCTGATTTTAAGCTTTTGTGTTATGTTTTCCTATATGGTACTTATGCATTATAAATAAGATGGAACATGCAATGTCATAACAAAATTTCAATTTCAATAAGATTCATTAATTAGGGCCAAAATGAGTATATTTACTACATCACATGACATAACTCCTGTTATCAACTAGTCCTTTTAGATTTTCTAATTCAATATTTTTCACTCACATTTTACCTCCCTAACTTTTGCCTAACTAGCCCTTTGCAGGTTTTCTAATTAGCAGGACCTTTTTCTTTTATTTATTCCTTAATTTATTTCTGCCAGCCCTTTATGGCTTTTCTAAATAGTGGGAATGTCCTAATTTTTACCTAACTAGCCTTTTCAAGTTTTCTAGTCAACGAAATTTTATTTTCTTTATATTGATTTTATTTATTTTAATAGATAGTATTTCTTACGGTGATCTAGGTTAACAAGCTCCATGAACTTATTCCCTTCAAGATTGGATATCTTAACGGCTCCCTTTGGCAGAACTAACTTGACTAAGTATGGTCCTTCTCAGTTTGGTCTAAACTTTCCTCTTGGATCGAACACCACTACTCTGAATTATTTTAGTACCATATCCCCAACTTTAATCTTCCCTCGCTTTACCTTTTTGTTAAATGCCCTTGCTATCCTCTTTTGGTATATCTGGGTGTGAAACAAAGCATTAATCCTCTTCTCATCTAGAGACACTAGATGATTATATCTTTTCTATGCCCATTCACTCTCAGGAGTTTTAGCTTCCATAACTACTTTTAGAGACTTTATGTCAGTTTTTATTGGCAAAACTACTTCACAGTCCTACACCATGGAGAATGGTTTGGCATGTGGTAGTTCTAGTTGTAGTTTTGTATCCCCACAAGGCAAAGGGAAGAAACTTAGACAAATCATTGTAAGTTTTGACCATCTTAGAGAGGATTTTCTTAATATTTTTATTTACTACTTCTACTACTCCATTAGCTTAACGTTGATATGGTGAAGACTTATAATGCTCAATCCCATACTTCTACAATAACTCTGTCATTTCTACTTGAAATTGAACCCCATTGTCTGTCACTACATGATGTGGAACTCCATATATGCAAATAAGATTCTTCTCAATGAACCGGGCCATCTGCTTCGCCTTTAGAGTATTAAAAGATTCAGCCTCTACCCATCTAGAGAAGTAATCAATTACCATAACTATGTACTTATGCCCATTTGATGTTGATGGCCTTATTTCTCCTATGATATCAATCCCCCATATCATAAAAGGCTAAGTAGATGATAAACTATTAAGCACCATTGGAGGAAGGTGGTTGAGGTTCTTATAGATATGACACTAATGGCATTATCTCATAGTTCTAATACAATCCTTTTCCATGCTCATCTAGTAGTACCCCTGTCTGATTATCTTCTTTATAAGGATTATCCCATTCATGTGAGAACAACAAGCTCCTACATGAACTTCTTTCATCACCTCTTCCGTTCATCTTTCTTGAGACATCTGAGCTGCATTCCATTCATCATTCTCTTATACAACACCCCATTGTGACTTGTAAACTTATGTGCAAGAACACATAGGGTATATCTTTCTTTTGAAGTGGCCTCATCTGGATAATTTCCTTCCTCAATGAACCTCTGAACATCATAAAACCATGGCTTCTCTTGAGGCCCTATCTAAATTCCCATGATCTACTCACCCCCATAACACAGAGCTTTTGATTTCATGATCACTAACGACCTCATAGTCAACCCAGTCACACTATCCCATATTGAAGAGAGTGTTGCCAGTGCATCTGCCATCTGATTATCATCTCTTGATAGTTGGATAAAGAGACACTTGGTGAAATTCTTTGTTAAAGCTTTCAAATAGCAGACATAGTGTAGACACCGAATTTTGAGATGATGAGTTATGGATACGACAAAAGACTCCAATGATGAAAATGTCATGAATAGGTCTTTAATACTTGAACTTTGAAACTTCAGGGGTCTAATTGCATTTTTTCAAAGAAAGAATTTAATGTTTTTATGGACTAAATTGCAATATTTTTTAGGATCTAATTGTACAACTTAAATTCTTTCAAGGACCTTTTTGTAATTAAAATTAAAAAAAGTGATCAAAGTTACATTAATTTCGATCAAAATTGTATAATTCCGATGGGAATTACACTAATTCTAATTGGAATTATGTAATTCCGATCGTAATTATGTAATTTCAATCAGAATTACACAATTTCGATCGGAATTAGACCTCTTCCTCCTCGAGTTCTCAAATTTTCTAGGAAAAATTGAGTCCTAATTGGTTTGAAATTCTCTTAAAATTATTTTGATAATGTTTTTAAGGAAATAGAAGTCTTTTATGAATCAATTTATGACTAGGGTTTGAAAACGTATCCACATATAAGGAGTGTTTTAGCTCTGAAAATAGGGGAGGCAAAAAATAAAAAAAATAAAGAGAAGGAAAAAAAAAGGCAGAAAAAGAAAAGAGAAGAGGAAGGAATGAAAGAAAGAAAGAAAAAAGAGAGAAAAAGAAAGAGGGGGAGAAAAAAGAGAAAAAATCTTATTCCCTACAAATTCTTTTTCTTAAATAAAAATTTTTGAAGGATTTTTAAAGAACAATATTTGAAGACCTATCAAGAACGATGATTCTACAAAATCTGAGGAGTATTCCATTAAAATCATCAATAAGCATCATCTTCTTCTTATTTTATTTTATTGATTTTTAATTTTGTTTTATTATTGTTATAATTTATCCACTAATTATAATTTTTATTCTTCTTTTTTTTATGGTGATTATGGAGGAAAACACATGATGATTATACTTGGAGAATCAAATTCATAAGAGGTCCATGGAATGTCATGGATAAGACTTTGTAGAGATATAGTTTCTAGGATTTTTTTATATTTCATTTTATTGGTTTATTTTATTTATTTATTTTTATTGTAAGTCCTTGAGTTGCTTATACTTTTGATTTATAATTAAAAAAAATTAATAAAAAACACTAATATCATATAATTTGTTAACATATAATTGGCAATTAAAGCAAGACCAAAATAAAAAACTTAACTCATTATTATATCTTTAATATTGATGAAATCTAATTTACTTATCTAAGTAAGTTAATTTTGTCTCTTAATGCAATTGTAATTAAATTACATACATATTATGATAAATTAAAAAATTAAAAATAATATTGACTTACAATATGTAAAATTACACAAATTACATAGATGGGTAAATAAAAGAATGATAATATTTTATAGCCAAAACAATTCTCCTTGGATTAGGGTTAACACATACAACTTCTATCACTATAAAAGGAAGCAAATTCATATACTCTAAAATATACAACTATCCATTAATATTAAAAATTAGTTGAAGGAGTAGCTATTCAAAATGGCAAGACATGTAGGCAGTGCATCAATAAGTGAATAGGATGTTTTACCTTCCTAAAAATCACTTGAGGCATTGTATATAGCAATGTGAAAACAACTTGATAACCTACATGAGGAGGCTAAGGTATACCTGACTAGAAACAAAAATACTTGGGGTAATCTTTTGATAGAAAGTGCGCTCCCCATTCCCTATCCCTAAGTTAAGGTGTATGACCTCTACCTTGAACTTAAGTAGTCTAAGATGAAAGAGCGCCAAAAAGAATTTAATGCCTAGCTTTATGAAGCAGCAGATACTTTGTCCAAACCATCACCTAAGAAAAGGGGAAGAAACCTAGGTACAACGAAGAAATAGATTGAAGAAATGAAACTTACTATCTAATATTTATGTTTTGTGCTTTGTTTCCTTTTGTGTTATGTCCATGGGTAAAGTTTGTGTACTATACATGGGTGGTTTTATTTTTCTTATTTCTCTAACTTTCTATAACATGCTTTACGTGACCATCATGTTTTTACTAGTCATGTAGTCTTTTAATACATATGCTATCATTTTTTTCTTTATTTCCTTTGGCCAAATTTTAATTAAGATTATTCAGTATGTGAATATAAGCTTATTGTGTAATCCATCATGATTAAAATAAAAACATTAAATGTTAGTTCATTAAATTCAAATTCTGAAATATACTGATGCAATTTTTATCCACCAATACAAAATGTATACTTAACAATGCAAATTCATAAATAAATATGGCTTTAATGGAAAAAATAGCTTATTTTTCACTTGACAATACAATATTATATGAATATGGAAATTAATTATTTTTAACGTTCAAAATATTCAATTAATATTATGTAGCAACACCGTATAAATATAAGACAATTCATTTTCCAATGTTAGCATGACTGAATTATGCTTATAATTGCTTACAAGAAAATCTGTCACGCCGGCCTACTCAGTTTATGAATCTAACTAGGTCATACTCACAAATGATACTATTTATAATAAAATGTTTCAGTTTCCAATGTTGGCATGATGATTACATTAATAATCTTATCTTTGCTTATAGGCTAATCTAAGCTTATTAGTATCATTACCACCTTGCCCATCCAAACGATGCTTGCTCATAATTACTGCATTGAACAACGTAAATTTTGTAGTTTCTTCATTAATGAATATTTCAAGAAGCACTTATGTATTTGAATTTGAAATTTTCTTATAAATATTAGTCAAGTGAAATGGTCCATACATACACACCCAAATAATAAAAAAATAAAAAAATAGCAAATCTAGGCATGAATAGTAAACAAGCTTCACCATAGAGTTGTCATCCAAGTGAGTCTACACTAAAGGTTCTTTACGAATTTGTAAGAAAATAACTTGAACAACTTAGGCTGGAGCACTAAGTGTACCTATATAAATAACTTAAGGATAAAAAATGAGATCCACCCACCTAAAATACAATCCTCAAACTAGAGCCTCTGATAGCACTCTATGACATATACCTTAAGCAGAACAGGTAAAGGGAAGAGGAACGACTTCAAAGGAGTTGCAAGAGGTAGCATTAGAAGAAGCATCATCACCAGCACTAACACCAGTGATAGCACTAACACCAGTGATAGCAAATTCCAATGAAAACAGTCTCAATTTATCTGATTCACTAGAATTTTAATATTTTAAATGATTTCTGATTTCTCTTTGGTTATACTATGAAATGCTATGGTGATTTATATTTATGTTATTTAATATATGAATTATGCCATTGGATCATTTATCTTATTTACTCAACTTCTCCATTTGGTTCAAACATTTAAATTGCTTTGGCTATTTGCTTATTTTCTAGAACTTAGAAAGTATCAGTTGAGTAAGAGAGTAGTTCTTGTGCTCTAATACCATAACAAATTTTGCTAAAAGAGAAATGAAAAACGTATGTTTATTCATACTATACCTAATTATGTGTATAGTTACATAGCTAACTAGTAACTAATTATTGTATATTTACACAAGTCATCATAAATTAACTAATGAACCCAAAAGTGAAACTACACCATTTTGGAGCAGTGTTGTGTATGGGTTGATAGCATTGTAGTGTTGTTTCTAATAGCAATTTAAATGGACAGAAAGTGTTGTAGCACTATCTCTAATAAAGCTTGTAACTATATATACATAGGTCATCATAAATTAACTACTGAACCAAAAAAAAAAAAAACTACACCGTTTTGGATCAATGCTTTGTAATGATGTGTATAGACTGATAGCACTATAGTGTTATTTATAATAAAGCTTGTGACTATATATCAAGTAACATGGTGAAGCTTGTGAGTATATCAAGTAATATGGTAAAGTTTATGAGTATATCAAGTAACATGGTGAAACTTGTGAGTATATCAAGTAACTTGGTTAAGGATTCTACAATAAACTTATAAGATCTATTCATGTTGAAAAGGAATCAAAATAAAACAAACAAAGTTCAAGCATTCAAATGTTCAAAATTTAAAAAGATATGAAACAAAATAAACAAAGTTAAAATAAAGATTAGAAGCCTAGATAGAATGCCTAAGCTAAAGAGGGACTAATTTAATTGCCTTCTTTCCATAACCATTACAAGAGCTTTCATAGATTTAGAAGCAAACATCATATTTCTTCTACCTCTTAATCTATTCATTTATACTTAATGAATGATCATATTTAATTAGAGGAGCCAATTATGAAGATTTAATACATGGCTATTTGAATAGGTGAATTAGGTACAAAAATGAAACCTTGAAAAATATCAAGGATAATGAATATCGATAGATAGACAGAAAGAATAATACTTGAGATATTTTTCCCTATAAAACCTTTATAATAATATTACATTTTCAAAAACTATTACTTACACCTACTTTTAATGTAATTGTCTACCAACAATTACACCTATGAAGAAGAATAGTAAAATAATACAATAAATATAACATAAATTCCAACCATGCAATGATTTAATCTTGATGGTTCCGTTCTTCATCGACATGCAAAAATCGCTATTTTTTACCATCGCCATTCCAAAATCTAGTAGATTTATGTTTGAAATTCCTTCTTTAATTGAACTTCTATCATTATCGTTATTTAACTCAAAATATACATTCCAAGCCTCTACTACTTCTTTCGTAGTCGACAATGAATGATATAAACATCCACTGAATATAATTACATAAGCTAAACATTTTTCCTATGAAGTGTATATACTAGGTCGAGTCCCTTTGAAAGCTACATAATACTTAATCTTCTTCCTTTTCACCTCTATAAATTTATGGCTTGAAACTTTGGTTTGATACCGAAAAAACAGGCTAGATTTGTAACAAAATATTAATATGGTGCTGTGCTTTGACAAAAATCCTTTTTTGAGGTAGTAATTATTTTTATCTCTAAGGTGAATTCAAATTTGAAATCCAAAATGACCAAAATTTTTAACAAATGACATAATGGGCATTGTACTTTGGTAATTTACCATGGTTTACCATTAATAGCTCTCATATTTAAACTAAGATTATGGTAATGCCCTTTCTAGCTAAAAAATTTTTGGCTAGATTCTATCTGTTTATCATTGCTCATATAAATATAGGATAAATCTACACAACTAGACCTTCTTTATTAGAAAGAGAAACTTTGACCATTTATTGGAGAGTGAACTCCACATCCCAATAATAACAAAAGAACACTAAATAATTATAATTACTTTTTTACAAATTATAAAAATATATATTTTTATCTTTCTCTCTCTCCTTAATAAAATTGTTATATAATAAAATTTCATGCTTAAATTTAAACAGCTTCATCAATGTCTTGCAATTATTTTTAGGTAGAGAATTCCAGTAACTCTCAAGTTTTCAAATACAAAGTAAGACTAAAATATATAAAAATCAAGAATGTACCCATTGGGAAAAATTTGTATAGTGGCTTTTTTATGCAACAATTATGACAAATGTGGGGTTCCATTTCTCGTCATGGAACTTGCATGCCTAGAAGAAATGGTGTGAAGTTTTGGCTACCATTTAAAATTAAATATATAGCTTACAAGGCATGTTAGTAGATGGAATTGATTCTAACCTTAATTATTTGATCCGATTCAAAATTCAAAACTTGACTCAATTGTGATTCACTAATACCATCCCTACAATTTAAACCTCAATTGTAAACAATTGACAAAGACTAAGGAGAGACTAAATGCACTTATATACATGCAACACAAACAATAGAAGAACAACCACTATGTGGCTAAAATATTTAAATTTAATAAAAAAATCAAGAATGACTGGCTAAGCAGTAGGGTAGAAGGCTATAGAAAACAAAGGTCATTTAACACTGAAAAGGCTCTTTGAAATATAGCATTTGCAGGAAGCTAGTCAAATTATCATAGGAAAAAAATTATCCAAAAAGTAATAACGATAAAAAAAAGTTCCCAGGGAATGTTCCATTAATTAAGGATATCCAATTGAGGCAGTATGATAGAAACTTACATCACCATCATGTATTGTAACTTCAATGATATTTACTAACAAGTTACTATAACCTTAACTTAAAACAAAGAGTGCTATATGGCACTATAACTCTTAGGGCGATATATGTTCATAAGATTAAGTAGAATTCATAAATGTGAAAGTGTAATCATTAAAATAAATGATTCTTAAACACAAATGAATTTTCTCAGGATCAAATCTTATACAAAAATGTGTGAATGCATTATAATGTGTCTTGGAAAAGAAAATGCAAATGCATAAAATAAAACCTGAAATATATAACAGACAATACTTATCTTCATGTAGTAATGATGTTCAAAAGAATAGGTTGTACACAAATTCTAGTTGTGTAACAATAATTATCACAATACAAAATAACATTCCAACACTGTGTGTATACTCACAATCATTTCTGCATGAGCGCAGAGATAGAAATCATTGTTCCATGGATGATAAATTTTATTGTCAATAACAATGTTTGAGAGGTGAGGGAGGTTTGAGAGAAAAATATTTAGATATAAGAGAAATTTTTTTATTTATTTCAACTCATACTTCAAACTCAAGTACAAGGGGGTATTTATAGGTAGAAATTCACCCCTTGAACTCTAAATACATGTACCATAATTAATAAACTAACGTTGAATTTAAACATTTAATTAATAAAACACACATTAAACTTACTTAAGCACTTAATGAATTCATATTAAAAACCATACATTAAATAACCATACATTGAATCATGCACATGCCAAGACATCTTTAGAAAACACAAATTAATATTTAACACTCCCCTTAATTTGTGCTTTTCTCTTTTACTCTAAGCATTTCTCGTAATTACTGAAAATTTTCAAATTTGAGTGACTTTATAAAAATATGTGCAACTTTATCATGTGTCTCCACATACTTGAGCTCCACTCTTGCTTTTCAATGCATTCTAGAATAAAATGATACCTCGTATCAATATGCTTATTTCAATCATGATGTACTGGATTCTTTATTAATGCTTGTGTAGACTTATTATCAATGCAAATTTTTGTAGCCTCTTCTTGCTTTAAATGAAGTTCCTCCAATAACCTTTTAAGCCAAATAGCATGACAAACACAAGATGTTGCAGCCATATACTCAACTTCACAAGTTGAAAGACTAATAATGGATTGCTTTTTTGAACTCCAAGTAATAGCACAATCACCCATGGAAAATACAAAATCAGTAATATGTTTTATATCATTAACGTCTCCCACAAAATCACTATCACTAAATCTAACAAGCTTAAAATCAATGGATGAAGAATATAGCAACCCATAGTCAATTATAGCTTTGAGATAACAGAGAATCCTCTTTGTAGATTTCATATGAGTAGAAGTAGGAGCTTCTATCAAACAATTTATCACTCCAACTATAAAAAGAATATCTAGCCTTGTACATGTCAAGTATCTCAAGATTCTTACAAGGCTTTTGAATAAAGTGGGATCTTCCTTGTGTCCTTTATAAAGAGCATATTCATGAGAGCAACAAATAAGCCCATTATCTTTGAAGTACTTGTTGATGTGAGTATTCCATGCTCTTGGTGCTTGTTTTAATCCATATAGCATTTTCTTCAATCTTAACACTTTATCTTCATGGCCTTTAATTACAAAGCCAATTAGTTTCTCTACATAAACTTTTTCTTCAAGATAGCCATTTAGAAAAGTTGACTTTACATCAAGTTAGTAAATCTTCCACTTCATTTAGGCTACCAAAGAAATCAATAGAGGAATTATCTCCATACGACATTCATTTGATATGTAGCTTCCATGAATGAAGAATAAGAAAAATAAAACTTGAATCCTTTAATGTTAGATTCATATAAAAAAGAATAAAGGAATTAATAGTCAAGTGCTTACTATCATCTTGCTACACGTCATGAATCTCCTTCATGATTACTGCTTGTCCAGGAAGTTCTTAAGACACTCCTCCTACAGTAACAACTCATTTTTTTCTCCTTAAATAGAATTTTCTTCTTTTACTTTAAGCTTCCTTTCATCATTTTTACTTCTCACCAATTGAATTTCTTCTAATTTTTATGCGACATCTTTTAGTTTCTTTCCAGGAACAGTCATTTTCCCCCTAAATTTCCTTCAATCGAGGTATCTTTCCCCCAAAAAATAAAAAACCTAAATGTTGCTCATGACCAAGTTGACATGGCTTTTTGTATGAGCTAATGTTGCTCACGATGTGCAAGAACATGATTACATGGATGCCAGGTGTCTTCAATTTCTACCATGTGGGCTCAATCCATCAGAGTTAATGGGTTAGGCCTAATGGTTAAAATTTTAAAAACTTATAGTCCTTAAATGTTACAAATTGAATATTAAGGCTTTAATTGTGAAAAGTATACTACTTTTAGGCCTATAAATATCGTTATCCCTAATTAAAACAACCAAAAACAAAGTACGAACAACAACAAACAATATTAATTAATTAAAATAATACCATTGAATTAATACAAGCAAAAACAAAGTACGAACAACAACAAACAATATCCAGAAAACAACAGTGGCTCATCAACAGCCTCACAACAACAACAACCTAATAACAACCAAACAAATAAAACAAAGAAAAAAGCAACAACATAACAACAACCAGAAAAATCAAAAAATATTTTTAATTGTTGTTGGTAATTCTGTTTTGTAGTTGTTTTTGTGGAGGTATTTACGAAGTTGTTATCAAATTATTATTTGTACATAAGTAAATAACTGTGCTTTTTAAAAATTTGTTGTTAACACCATATATACATAGCCCTCTCAACCTCTTAAATTCAATCTTCTGCAACAAATCAGTAATTGCTCATAAACTATTTGAAATTAGGTTTGATAAAAATTTATTCAAAATCATTTATCTCATACACTACAGTTCGTTTATGTAAATGTCAGCTTGTAAAATTTTTGAACGATTATGTTCAAATAAAAGTTTGGAACTAATTTATAGTTTTAATATATTAATAATTAGATTTTAAATATATAACATATAATTACAAAATATATCATCAGAATAAAATGATAATTTTTATTAAATTATTATAATTTATTTGCTAATTTTTTTTAATTTTGAATAAATTATCCTAATTTCTAGTTTATATTTAAATTTTGTTCACCTCATTTGAACTCCAGAATAGCTCGTGAACAGCAAATGACATAACAAACTTGACTCAAGTTCAACTTGATAATAAACAAATCAAGTTTAAATTATCATTTTTTTTTAAGAAAAAGTTTAAAATGAGTGTTTAAAGTCGTTAACACTCGTCTTAATTAGTTCCTGTCTTTTACACCCTACCTATATATATATATATATATATATATATATATATATATATATATATATATATATATATATATAATAATGTTTCCAAATAACCATGAAAAAAAAAATGCATTCTATCATTAGTTTTTTTTTTTTTACAAAGTAATGTACATATTCTTAGTAACCACCATTAAAGTTACCATAGAATTTCCTATGAAAATAAATATTATTTATAAATGTAATTTAAATATATAATTTTTAAATTGTCACAAGTGTATTTGTACTAAAAAAATATTAATTATTAGGTTAAAACATTTTTATATTCAATTAATGCATAAATGATTAATTTAAATGAATACAATCATCAAAATATTTATTACTAATTTTATTAATATATATTTGGTTATTTGTGTCAAATGTGAAAAACTGGTCAATATGAGAAGTCCAATTTTGTGTTATATACACTAATATTGAATATGTTTTCCATAAAATACTCCGACATATTGGTGGCATTTTTTGTGCCATTTTAATTAAAATTGTAAAGGAAGATGTTCTCATAATAGTTTGAAAGCATTCACCATTTCAACAGAAAAGTAATATTAGTACTTCGTGGCAGAGTTAAGCAATGGCTGTTATAAAGCAGAGGACTCTTGAGCTCTTTCGCCTGTGCCCCATCTCCAGCTGCAGCTCCTAAGCCTTCAATCTGAATATATTTCAAGGAATGCCGCCAACATCTGGTGCTGCAGCTCTCGCAACAAGTTTCGAAATCAGTTTCATGCATTAGCTTCTCACAAAGAACCTGCATTTCTCAAATGGGTAGCAGTGTCACTACTTCAAGCCTTTAAAACTGCGCTGGTACTAAAAATAAAATTTCCTCAAAACAAACGCAAACCTTTATGAATTCATAATGAGATTTGTCAGAGGATACAATAGTGATGGATTTTGGTCGAAAACTCCAAAATAGACCATCAATTAGATTGTCAAAAGAAGTTGTTCTGTCTATAACAGGAAAATCTATGCGCAGCTGCAAACACCCTACATCAGGATTCAACACATCATTCAAATCCTTCTCCCGAGCAAATTGGACCTAAAAGCACAAACATTATATATTATATTTGACAGGATATCAGACTAATGTCCAAAGATGAACTTAATAAAATGAAACCATTTGTGAAGTTTTCATATTACAAACCTCCACAGCTTCAAAATTTTTTAAAAATTCCCTGATCTTGAGGAAATGATGAGTAGGATTGAGATACGTTTTCCTACCCAAACAAACTATAGACTTCTGTAACTTTGGAGCATTAATAGAAAACAAGGACTGAAAACAACAATCCCATAGTTGCCATAGTTGAAAGAGTATAAAAGTGGAGTCTCCATTACAAGGTCATGTGTGCCTCTTGTATACAAACGTAACTTCTCAAGGCAGGGACATGAAATTTTAATGGAATTCATCGTACCTCCTAAAACAAGTTCCTCAAGGAATGGACTTGAAATGTTAATGGAATTTAATTTAACAGTCAAAAAAAGAACTTTAAGCAATGGAAATTTCGTGCCAATTTCTTGGTATACATGGTTTGGCAAGACAGCAGACCTCAACTCCAGAATTTGTAGATTACTGCAAGCGCCCACTTCAACTTCAAATTGATCTTGGGGCCTCTCTCCAAATAAGATGAGAATTTCAAGACTTGGTACTGCAATCTCAATTTTCTGAACCCGATCACCAGGCATCGTAAATTTCTTGATTTTCTGAAACCCTGAAAGTTGCAAATTTCTTAACTCGGAACAAAACATCAAAGTAAAATCCTCCAACATGGGGCAGCTGATGCTAAGATTTCCTATAAACCGGTCGTCGAATGTGCAGTCTTTTAGATACAATAACCGTAAAGATGGCAAATTTATGTTATAATTTACAGAAAATGTCTTCGTTAGATCAGCCAACTGCCTTAATCTTAAAATTTTCAAAGATTTTGAAGACAAAACAGACTGAGGCAACGAACTAAACATCTTACCTAGGATTGATATATGACCATCAGCAGACACTTCGTACTGTCTTCGGACGCAAAGATCTAATTCCTGAACATGATTTTGAACTGCTAAATCTATCCATCCTTCAATTTTTTGAATGCTAATAACGTCTCTTGTAGATGAGTCGTCATAGACCGACAAAGATGAGCGAAATCTCTTTATGGTAGCATAGTGCTCACACTAATTTAACAGACAAGAGCTGACAAAATTCATAAATTTTTCTCTCTTTTCTCGGATCTCTGGAGCTTTACTGTAAGACCATTGTATTGAGTCAAGCCCAAATAAAGAATCAGAAAAATCAGGTATGGGAAAAGATGAACTCAGACACTGCCATGTTTTGGACAAGACACGAGCACGAACAGCATCTTTTGTGGGAAGAAAAGACAGAATGTTGCGGATAATGCTCTCCTGCAACTGCGAGATCCTATCAATTGCGACATAATCTCTACTTTGGCATGATTTCTTCGAACACGACTCAGAAATTGGATGATGTTCTTCAACTCTTTTCTTCTCATCCATCTCAAAACAAGTGATGAATAATTGTAAAAGGATGTTAAGATCGAAGGGAGGAGGCATGTGCTCTTTGTAGGATTAGGGTTTCAATTGGGAAAGACGGTAAGGAAATGTTTATGATATAAAAACAAACCTTCTTTTTTGTTTTTCTCCTCCTCTGTGCAAAACCTTTGGTTTCTAGAGGTGGTTTTGGCCAAATCACTCTCCTTTTCTTTGAGTTTTTTGCCATTTAGTTTTTCCAATCTATATTATTTTGCTTAAGCTTTAACCATAACCTCTATTTTTTTTCATGCACTTTATTTTATATTTTTAATTTTTCCAATATCTAAGTCCCAACACTATTATTTGTATACATTAAGTTTTTAATTTGACTGTATTTAAAATTACCATCAAATTAAGAACTCACTTTATATGATCTATACTTCTATTGTCTGTTGGATCTCACTCAAAAGAGGAGTTATAGAGTCATTATCAACAAAATTTATAGGGGTATATTCAGTCAGAATTTTAAAAGATTCAAATTGATTTGAAAAATTAATTCATATTTGAAAAATTAGTTCATATTAAAGACTTTAAGAAAGTGATTATTCAATTAAAATTTTTAAAAACTAAAAAAAAAATTCTATAGAAGTTAGAATGAATTCAATTATAACTTTAATGGAATCTATAAAAGTAAAGTGATATTTAAAAAGTTATTGACTTTAATAAACATTAGACTTTTATATAATTTGACAAATTTTTTATATGATGGTATAAATATAAAACCTAAAAAATTTTCTTTCATTCCCTTTCCAGATTTCAATAATAGGTTTTTTTGTTCTTGAGAAAAAAGAAATAAGCGACCTACAATCTAGTAATTCTTGAACCTATAATTTTTTTTTGATCTAATATTTATTGCACCATATGTATGATTAATATTTTTGGGTATTTTTTTAAATTGTGTTTGATGTTACAAGTGTTGATAGTTTTCAAAGTTTATAATTTATTTTAAGAGGTTTTCTTTTCCTTGTTCTGTTTGGATACTTTAATATTGTCAGAAAAAGTTTATCAAAATGTGTAATATTTATTTGTTGTATGCATTTTATCTTATTCTATTTTATTTGATAGTGTTATTTTTATCAATTGAAGTTCGAGAATTTGCATAACAATTTGAAACTGTGTTTATTTTAGGACTATAAAATATTAAATATTGGCTAGTACATTGCTTGAATCAATTATTGATTTTAACTAGAGTAGGAAGCGGGGTCTTGCAAGTTTTGTACTTTTCTTAATGGACTTTTCTTTTCTTTTTAGGGAAATTATTAACTTTTTTTTTTGTCAGAGAAATTATTAACTAATTTTTATCTTCATTATGTGTATAATTTAATTTCTTTGATTCTTTTTATAATTGGAACTTTGACCTTTTTAATCTTGATGATATTTATTGTAAACTTTTTTGTTTTTGTTTTTTTTTTTGTTTTTTGTTTTGTTTTTTGTTTTTTATTTTTTATTTTTGTGTTTTTGGTTTCCTAGTTATATTTAATTGATAAGAAAAATGTTAGAAAGTATATGAATTGTGAACTATTAATGTTAAAGTGCAAACATATATATATATATATATTCTCTTCAAATCTGACTATGTTATAAAGACTGAGGAAAGAGATATCCAGCTTTCTAAGTCTCGAGATTACATAAAGTTACTTTCTCTCACTTCCTTAAACAAATATAAAGATAAAGGTTTCATATAAATTCATATAAGTCTTATTCAAGTCGATATAAAAACCTTTAGCTATAGAAGGTCTAAACACTTCTATTCTTGCTACACTTAGAGATATGAGATTCAAAAATTTCCAAGATTATCTTTTAGGAACTGTAAAATCCAGTCTTTGCTTAGGTCCTATATCATTTAATTACTATCCCAATTTCACTGTTTCTCTTAATGATGCTAATCTTTTAAAGTCTCTAATTTTACAGATCTAGACCCATAACTATATCATGGATGACAAATCCATACCAGTTGCACTTATTTTTGAAGTTCATTATAAGGTTATGATGTATGCATTCCATACAAAAGGTTATTTTCATAGTCGAAAGGGAGAAACTCTTCTTCTCCAAAAAGATATGACTAAAGCTAATGTTGTGATTTCCAAACCCATAAAATGAAGCCAAGTTACACTTCCTCAAGAATGGATCTTAGAATGAGCTACTGAACCTAAAATCCAATAAGAAGAAACACCTGCTCCCAATACTCAAATAAAGCATATCACCCAATTCCAAGATGGTAGGGTAAAAATTTCATTTGATAGAACCTTTTCCAGCTCAAGATTCTCTTATGCATCTTGATCAGAATCTCTTAATCTAGGATGAGCTTCATAAATTCTTTTTATTATAAACCTTCCTTACCATGTTGCACTACCATAAAATTCCTAACAAAAGACCATACATTTACCTCAATAGCTAGATTAGGCTAACCTTTATCCAAATCTACCTTCTGTCATAAATTTACCATATAACATCCCTACTCGATATTTTACTTTTAATCTACCTTCCTCTTCCATCGGAAATGAGGACTATAGCATAAATATAGCCATACTTGTTTATATATAACCCACTCAAAAAGAAAATCCTTCTCCTCCTACTTCTCCTATTGCTTCAGCTATAATAGAAAACATGGCTCATGAATTATCTATTTTGGATAAAGAATTCACTCCTAATAAAGTTCTTTTACATAAAGATTTTTATGCATCTCATAATAAAGAAAAAAGAAATTGATTTTTCTAGCATTTCTTAGAAAAACAAAATGATCTTCAAAGCCAATTTTATAATTTCATCCAACCATATAACGTTAATATATTATTTTTTAAATGGTTTGAAAAATATGCATCAGAAAATGATATTTCTTATCCTTTTAAAGTTTTGAACCTCATCACTATAAAAAAAAGGTAGCTGTTTAGGAAGCATTAAATGGTCAACAAATAGAATCTAAACATTCTCCTCTTATGAACATTAAGATCTCTATTGATAATGAGACCATAGAAGCTTATCCTTACAAGAAACCCGAGGATAGTGACTCCCAAAACCTAAAAAATATAGTTTCCCAGAATAACTTTACTAATGTCCATCTTTACAATATAAGTAAACAATTTCCTAGGCTTGCAAAACCAAACCCATAAAGTTGTTGAATCCTCCGACACTATAGCCATGACTGATAAGAAAATCAAGAACCCTATGTTTAAACTTTATCAGATCTTTACTAGTGCACAACAGGAAATTAGAAGTAACCATACTGAATTCTTACATGCAATTAGGGAACAACTCAGTAGGCTTGATCCTTTAAGTTCTAAAAACCCAATTGTCCTTGATACTTCTTCTTATATTAATCAAACTGTTAGCATCCTTAATAAAGATATAGACTCCTCTTCTGAAACTGATACTTTCCAAAAAGAATCCCCTCAAATAGCTAAACTTCATTGGCCTTCCCCCTAGTTTAGTTATTCACAGACTAGTCTTCTTGAACTTTAGCTAGATGGTTAACCTAATACTCTGGTCTAGCCTAAGTTTAATACAAATTATGTCTATGAGTGGATTATAAATGGCATTTCTGAATATCAAATCCTAAATTCTCTTTAACAAATGACCATGGCCTCAAATGCCTATAAAGCCCAAATAAGAACCTTGGATAGGTCCATTACTGAACTTATTATAACTGGTTTTTCTAGCTAACTGAAAAGTTAGTAGGATTACCATCGTACTAAAGAACAACAATAAGAAATTCTTTATGTTATCCAAACTGATGATGAAGGTCTACTTATTCTTAACCAAATAGGAAATCCTATTTAGGATGTTGTTTCTGCTCTTATTTTAACTATAGCACTCCATTTTATAAGAGATTCCTCTCATCTCAGAGGCAAAAATGTTGATATGTTGTCTAACCTTAAGTGTAAAAAACATAGTGATTTCCAATGGTATAGGTTAACTTTTCTTACCAAGGTTATGCTCAAGGAAGATTCTAATCAACCCTTATGGCAAGAAAAAATTCTTATTGGTTTGCCTACCCTATTAGGAGAATGTGTCAAGAATACCATTAGACAGTCCTTTGGAACTCATATCATTCCTTACAACCAACTTACCCATGATGAACTAATTAGTACTACTCAGCGTGAAGGTCTTAAAATCTGTTAGGACTTAAAATTACAAAAGTGTCTTAAGAAAGAAATGAAAAAGATCTTTCTATAAATAGTTTCACTATAGTATCACCTAGAATCCTTCCTATAAAGGAGATTGCAGTAAGAAATCCTCAAAACCTTCATCTAGAAAATTTTCCTCTAAACATAGGAAATCCTCCAAGAGAAAGGATAGGGAAGAACATTACTACAAAAAATCCTATATAAAAACCTCTAGGAAGCCCAAACCTAATAAAGCTAAAAAAACCAATCTTAAAGATGTTATTTTCTTTAAGTGTGAAAAAACTGGCCATATCTTTAAGCCCTGTAAAGTGTCTAAAAAACTCCATGAGTTAGGACTAAAAGAGGCTACCCTTAATAGGCTTACAACTCTTCTTATAGATACGTCAGAGTCTAATTCTGAAAGTTTCCTAACTCCTCAAATTAATGAACTTGCCATATATTTTTCTTCTTCTAATTCCAGTATTAATTCTTATATAGAGATAAAGCAACTCAATATCCTTACTAAAGAATAAAACTTCATCCTTGATGTTGTACAACATATAAATGACCTGATGTTTAGAAAAAATATCTTGAACAGCTTAGGCAATCTCTAGAAAAGGAACCTGAACTTAAGGATACTGAGTTACCTTCCACTAGTATAGGGATATATGACCTAACTACCATTCTTAATAAGAAAAAACTCAGTAAGAAACCATTAGGCGATTTCCAAGAACGTTAAGGAGAGATTAAAACCATAAAATCTGAAATAAAACAATTAAAAGAAAAAAAGCAAAAAGATTCTAAGTTAATCTAGTTCCTTGTCACTAAACTAGCTGAAGAGTCTAGTGATAGTGATGATGTTAAGGACTTAGAACTAAGATCCTTAGCTAATCTTGATAAATTACCCCATGATTTTCTCTATGCCTTAAATCAAATTACTTTAAGAAAATATCTTATAAAGATCATTATTGTTTTTTATAAAGATTTTTAACTAGATACCATTGCTCTTTTTAACACTAGAGCTTATTTAAATTGCATAAAAATTAGCATGGTTCCATATCATTTTCAAGAGCATACCATAGAAAAACTTTCCTTTGTAAATAGTTCCAAAATGCATATATATGGCAAAACAAAGGCTAGTATTTCTAATAATGGATTTCTTTTAAAAACTCCATTTCTTTTATTTATAATATAAGTTATATGGTGATTTTAAGGACACCTTTCATCAATTTAATTACTCCATACTTAACCACTTATAACTCTATTAATTGTAAAGATGAAAAAGCTCATATTTCTTTTCCTTTTTTAGCAAAACCAAGAACTAGATCCTTGAACCTTATTAAAGCTCATTCTATCTATAAGAATGAAATCAATGCTTTAATCAAGGGAAAGGAAATAAACCTATATGATTTAAAGTAAAATGTTCATCTTTAAAAAATTGAACAACAATTAAAGTCTGAATTGCTAAAATCAAAGATTTCTAATTTTCATGATATTATGATAAAAGAAGTCTGTTCTGATTTATCAAATGCTTTTTAAAAAAGAAAATAACATATAGTTAATTTGCCTTTTGAGCTTGAATTTGATGAAAAAAATATTCCTACCAAAGCTAAACCAATTCAAATGAATGTTGAATTGGAAAAGCATTGTAAGGAAGAAATTCATGATCTTAAATCCAAAGGATTGATCTCTAAATCTAGGTCTCTATAGAGTTGTGCAGCTTTCTATATCAATAAAGCTTATGAAATAGAGAGAGGCACTCCAAGGCTTTTTATTAATTATAAACCTTTGAAAAATAAAAAAGATCTTCAAAAACTCCATTCTGCATTTTTATTTTCTAAATTTGACATGAAATCAGGATTTTGGCAAATACAAATTCATAAAGATCATCGCTATAAAACTGCCTTCACTATCCCTTTTGGACAATATGAATGGAATGTTATGTCATTTGATTTGAAAAATGCACCATCATAATTTCAAAGAATAATGAATGGTATATTCAATCCTTATTCTGACTTTTACAATGTTTACATTGATAATGTGCTTATTTTCTCAAACTCCATTGAGGAACATTTCAAACATTTAAAGACTTTTCTCTATATAATTAGACAGAATGGTCTTGTGGTCTCTGTTAAAAAGATTTCTCTTTTCCAGACTAAAGTCAGATTTTTAGGACATTATATCTATTGTGGCACTATAGTTCCTATAGAGAGATCTTTAGAATTTGACAACAAGTTCCTTAATAAGATTCTTGATAAAGTCCAACTACAAAGGTTCTTAGGAAGCCTAAATTATGTTTTAGATTTCTACCCTAATATCAATAGGATTGTCAAACCTTTGCATGATAGATTAAAAAAAAACCCAGTCCCTTGGACTGATGAGCATACTAGAGTTGTCCAATACATAAAGAAACAAATCATTGAAATTCCTTGTCTCCATCTTGTTGACCTAAATCTTCCTAAGGTTGTCAAAACTGATGCTAGTGATATAGGTTATAGAGGTATCCTGAAACAAGTTTTATGTGATAAAGAAGTAGTTGTTTAGTATACTTCAGGTCACTGGAATGATACATAGAAAAACTACTCCACTATCAAAAAAGAAGTCCTTTTCATTGTCATGTGCATTTTAAATTTTCAATTTGATTTACTTAATCAAAAGTTTTTTCTTTGCATTGAGTGCAAATCTGCTAAAGAAGTTTTGCAAAAAGATGTTCAAAATATTGCATCAAAATAGATTTTGCAAGATGGCAAGTTATTTTAAGTATTTTTTTTATTTTGATATAAATTTTATTAAAGGAGATAAAAACTCTTTACCAGATTTTCTGACTAGATAATTTTTACAAAACATATAAAGATGGTATGTAAAAAATAGAAAAATAAAGAAAAAGTGGAAACTTCTTCTATTCCTCCCCCTCTTTCTATTAAAAAGCCTATAAAGTCATGATTCGATATAGTTAACCAAGAACAAAATATAGCAGATTTTGATAAAGCATCTCAAATCTAGCTATGGATTAATTCTATCTCCCAATCCCTTAAGCTCCTTAAAGCAACACAAAATACTCTTCAACCTCTAATCATTATTCAGAATGATACCAGCAAAGACATCTCAGGTAAGGCTCCTCAACCTATTTCTAAATTTGAGAAAGGAGATTCTTCTTCTCTAAAAATCCTTTCTCAAAATGATTTGACCCCTATAACTACTCAAAATAGCTTACAGATTGTTTTATCTCAATTAAAACTTCCATCTTCAGAATTTTTTATAAAAAATTCTATTCAAAATATCTTAACCATTGAAGATGGATTTTTTCATAAAGATCCTTTTCTTACTATGCAAAATTATTTTCCTAAAAATTAGTTTTTTAAACCCTATGATCTTTTTAAACCCTAAGAATGTTACCAAACAATTTTAGAATATACTGGTTCTGCAGAGTTTAAACATTTTTACCATAAAAGCATATACCCAACCTTCTTATTCTACTTGCAAAATTCTTCATGTCCTCCACCCTTCTGATTAGGGACAAGATCTTTCTAAAACAAAAGCCTTCCCCCATCAACTTCAATTCTAAATTAGACTTTTACCGCTCATTTTCCTACTGGGATTATAAACAAGCTTGGTTTAATACTTTTTTTATCCAAAATTCTTTATATACCCATACATGACTATTCTTCTTAAGTGATCGTGCTGATATATCCATATTTTCAGCATGGTTTACTCATTAGTGGCATAATTATAGACCTATCCTTGATATTCTTTCTCCTGATATTCACCAAGGATATAATCATTTCTTTACCCACCATAAACCATCTCCCTTTGAAAAGAAATTTTCCTCTCTTTACCTATATTGCTCTAAATTATTTATCCTTTGGGTTAGTCAGTGGTGTCTTGACTTTTATATTCATGACAATATTACTATCCTCCAAAGGAAATTTAAAGTAAAATGATGGACCTTATATAAAGTCCCTCAAAAAATTTCTAGGCAAGTGGTAACTGACTGGCTAAAGTAGAATGGATTTCTTGGGTTGTCCCGTGCCCAAACTCAGGTATAGTCTACCTTTTTGACCCAAAAATCTCACATAAATGCACTTCTTGCTACTGCAAAAATAAAAGAAAAAATGCTTCAAAATTATGCAGCAACTTATCTAGTCTGAAGATGCTTCTCCTTCTTAGTCACAGTCCTAGGCCTCTCAAAATTCAAAGCCCTTTGTTGATTTAGGTAATAACAATAAGGATGATTGTTTTGGGATTCATTCTCCTATAAAGCCCACAGGCCCATAAAGCCTTTTTATAAATATTGGATTTTGGCCAGATGGGTTGAAAATCCTTTGAGGACGGCCCATGCAAAAGTAAGGCCTTTAAAAAAAGCATTTTAATTATTTCTTTTTTCCAGGTCATCATCTCAATAATTCATAATGAGATATACTTAGACAACCATCAGGCAAATTTGACTTTCACATCAAATACCTCCACTTATTGCCTCAATCTCACTCACTTCCATTTTACCACAAGGATGGGCACCTGCCTTTCACTTCCATTTTACCACAAGGATGGGCACCTGCCTTTCACTTCCAAGACCTAATGGGGAGCAATCTACAAGAAAGACAAGCCAAAGACAGATAGAGGCACTTGATTGGTGTCAGAGAAAATTTACTCCACTTCCTCCTATCTGTGGCCCTTCTTCCCCATGATTCTAGGACTTGCCCCTCTTCATTCCTCTATAAAAGGGGCCTATTCCCTTCCTACAAAGAGATATAGAGAAATTTTTTTTAGTAAAGATATAGCTCTCTCATTTGATATAGTTCTAAAATTTATATCTCCACAAAAGATATAGTAGTTTTAATATTTTCCTATTTCCTTCCTCTGTTATTTTCTAGAAACATAACATACCAAACCTTGTAACACTCCTTTGCTATTTTGGATATAGAACTTTGTAACCTTCCTTTACTTGGAATATAAAGAGAAAACTTGTTCTTCGTAAGTTTTATATAAGTTCTTCTAAAGTTTTATGTTTATATTATTTGCTTTATTTACAACTTTCTTTACTTTCTTTAAGTCTTTTAATTTTTATTTCATATATAGTTTAAGTAGCAAAACATAAGCTTTGTACTTACTTAAGAAATTAGGAACCTGCACATCAGAAACTCTGTGAAATCTCTATTGCATCTTGGTCCGATAACCTCCGTGTCCAGCCTGTGACTAGAGTATGAGACCGGCACTGTGATCTTTCATTTGTTTCATCTTGCATTCATACATATGAACAGTACACCCTTAGATTCTGGACACTTCCTGGTATCAGAGTTAAGAAGTACCGAGAATTATATATATATATATATGTATGTATACATATTTCTATTTTTTTTACTTGTTTAATTTTTTTAGCTTGATATTTATTATGTATGTCAGGTAAATATTTTTTAGTGGATTGTATATTTTCAAATTGGCTCCAATTTTTAGCTCCTTTTTAGAGGTGTCTTTTATCACCTTCAAGATTTTCATAATAAAAGTCGTGATTATGAAAATTCAAAAAAGTTATTTAATCTTCATAATACTTCTTTGAGGAATACAATTGGGAGATTATTTGGTATATTTAAGTCGCGATTTAAAATTTTCAAAATAGCTCTTCCATTTTTGTTTACCACACAAGCAGAGCTAGTGTTACCTTGTGTAGGATTGCAAAACTTTCTTCAAAAGGAGTGTCGTTTAAATGAATTTATAGTTGAACCAAATATTGAAACTTCAACATCTTCACATATACCAACTAATCGAGAAAAAGAGTTTGAACCATCTATTGAAACTCAAAAGCAATAAAGAAATATTTCTAATATATGGAGAATAGTTATAACTAATGATATGTGGAGCAATATTGAGTATATGAATTATAATGAACATTATATATATATATATATATTCTTTTTTTAAGTTTTGGTATATGAGTTAGTTATATTTTTTTTTAAGAAGAAATCAAATTTCTATGGTTGTTATTTTTAACTTCGTCAATTTTTTTTAATTTTATTTATAGTTGGGACACTGTTTTTAAAATAAAAGTTGGTCAATGTCTATAAATTAAATTTTATGTCACGTGCTGCTAAAACATAAAGAATATATATATATATATATATATATATATATATATATATATATATATATATAATTTTTTATGGTTGTTATTTTTAACTTCGTAAAATTTTATTTTTGTTTTATAGTTGGGGCACTGTCTTTAAAATAAAAGTTGGTCAAATTAAATTTTATGTCGCGTGCCGCTAAACCATAAAAGAATATATATATATATTCTATTATCTTTTGAATTTTTTTTTGTGGCAAATTCAATTGCGAAAAAATAGAGATTTTTACATAAATAGAAACTTTTTTTTTTATTTTATTTACTAAAATATTCATTCTTGTTATTTACTGATTTTATCACTTTTATTTATAGATATGTATTATTCTTTCTTTTACTTTATTTTTCCTTATATTTTTATTTTTTTCTTTCTTTTTTGTTTTTATTCTCTTTATTTTTTTCTTATTTATTCATTTTTCTCTTTTTTAAAAAATTTTTATTTTTTACTTTTTCCTTATTTTTATTTTTATTTCCTCTTTATTATTTTTATTTCTCTCTTTTTTTGGTTTTCTTTTTGTTTTAAAATTTTTATTTTCTCATTTTTTCTTTTTTTTCATCTTTTTATATTAGTGAAACATTAGCCTATATATATATATGGATTCTATTTCATAATTTTTTTAACATTTTATGCTCAAATACAATCTCTTTTTTATGTTTACTTTTTCCCTCTCTTTTTTTATTTTCTCTCTTTTTTTAAATAAATTTACCATTATTTTCTAAATATTATTTTTTAATTTCAATAAATACAAAATTATATAATCCTATAAATAAAATAGTTACAAATCTAGTAGTACCATTAAATTAATTTTTTATTGGATTTTGTTAAAAGAGGGGTAGCATGCATTGCTCTATGAAATATTTTTTTTTTATTTTTTATATGTTTAAATTTTTTTGTTGAATATGGTGTTGCAAATGTTGATTCTGTTTATGTTCCTATTTATTCTAGTGGTCTTGGTGGATAGAATGTTCATAATCTTGATGTGGTATATATTGTTATTAGTTTTTTGTAATTTATTTTTCATTACTTTTTGGTTTTTTATTTAATTTTGTATTCGCGTGATACTGAAGATAATTTTGTCAATCCTTTCTCCACAAAAAAGGAGCACAAACCTACCTATATTTTAAAGTTTCCCTTTTATTGTATAAGAAACTGAAAATAAATCAAAAGTAAACAAAAAAAATATAGTACAATTTAAATCTAAACATTTCTTTGGAGTTAAGCGAGTTGTACTTATTGTAATAGAAAAATTTTAAAGAAATGAATATGTTTTTAAGTTTTTTTTTGTTGATTCATAAAAGGATGTTGCCATTTATGTCACGTTTAAAATTTGGTATCGTTTTAGTTTTGTTGTGGTTTCTGATTCCTTTTTTTTTAATTTGGTATCTTTTTTGTTTTCTTTATGTTTCTAATACTTTTTTGTTTTATTAATGACAATATTGTTGTATCATAGAGTTTCTTTTTGTTTTTTGTATTTATGAAGTCTTTATTTTATGTCCAAATATTCCATAGTTGAAGGAGAGTGATTATTTTGATTTTCTTTAAATATGTTTTTGATTTATTTTTGGTTTCCGATTCATTTTTTGTACCCTTTTGGTTTTTTTGGTTTCCGATTCATTTTTAAAATTGTTATAATATGATTGATTTTTTTTTTGTTTGGTTTCTGATTTTTTTTTTACTAATGGCAATGTAGTTGTATCACTTTGTATGTTTGTTGTATTAATGCAATCTTTATTTTATTTCCAAATATTCCATAGTGTAAGGAGCTGTATTTGGTTTATTTTTGGTTTCAGATTATTTTTTTTTATCTTTTGATTTATTTTTGGTTTCTGATTTATTTTCTTGTATCATTTTGGTTTATATTTGATTTCCGATTCGTTTTTAAAATTAATTAAGAAAAATAATGACTAATATTTTCATTTGTAAAAATTGTATGAATTCATATTTATTTTAGAATACTTTCCGTTTATTTTACATTTCTAAGGAGATAATTTAGAATACTCTTTGTTTATTTTTATATTCCTGATACAATAATTTCATATGTGTTTTTGTTATTTTATAATACTTTGTATTTATTTACAATAATAATAAAAATAATAAAACAATATATATATATTAAAAATTATTTTGCTTTTTTATAATTAGCATTATCATTGATTTCATTGACACCTCAAAGCTTTAACCACAAATAAGCTCACTTTATTTTGTCATAGGGGCATACAAATAAGCTGAAGCAGAGAATTGTTACTTTGAAGCGGAGTAAATTTTAAGAAAATTGTTCAAAGAGGCTGCTCTATCACGGTCTCGTCTCATGCTTGCTTCCTCGGTTGCTGCTAGTATATGGTCTGAGGTTATTAACAAAGTCATTCATTAAGAGGTTTTTAAGTTCAAACCTCTGATTATATAAATGAAAAATTATAATTTGTTAAAGCGCTAGTCCATCCGCCTGTGGTTCAATCCAAAATTTTAACGCTGCTAATTTGCAAGTGAAAAACTTTTATTGCTTGTGGTGTCCATGAAAAGGCAGCCTTGGCATATAACAACTCTACATAAAAGAACAAAGCAATTTATATCTGAATCATATAACAACTCCAAAATAGCAAGTAATGCCTGTTGTTGAATAAAAACAAAAAAAAGTTAGATAAAAGGAGTTTCCGGTCACAGTTCGCGTACTTCTCCTGGACTTGCATCTCTCAGCATATCTATAAGCCTGTCTACTTCAACACCCTTTCTAAACGATTCCTCAGCATCTTGACTGACTGCAAATATCAAACTTTTCCTGTTTTTTTCATACCCAGACCAAAGACCACCATTTCACAATCAAAAGCTCCATGATGCATTTTCAACAGATTTAAGACACAAACAATCCTTGAAACAGTAATCTAAACAAACATTGAAAGACACAAAGATCATCTTGTCTTTGATTCCTTTGATGTGAGTATCCATCGTTGAAGCAACGGATTCTTCATTATAATAAAGCAAGGAAACAAAGGCTGCAAAATCAAATTACGTGCAGGAACATAAACAGACTAAAATAAGGATTTGGGTCCAAGACACACATGAGAAGCATAGTATATCTGCTTCCTTAAACTTTTTTGTTGCCTATTTTCATTACAAAACATGTTACTACTTTCTTCAGCCCTCTCATAAGCTTCTCAAGAAATTCCAACACTTAAACTGCTTTTAAAAAAAGAGAAGCTTCTCCATCCATCGAGTTTAGTACAAATTCACTAGCTCCAGCTTGTAACCATCATTTCATACAAATGGAAAAAAAAAAAAAAAATCTTCAGTTTAGTTCTAGCTCATTTCTTAAGGTGTAATTCCAGGAACATGAGGAACAACAGGCTCAGGCTTCTTTGTCTTTTCCACCATTACAGCTTGAGTTGTTAGAAGTAATCCAGCAATTGAAGCAGCACTCTGAAGTGCAATACATGAAACCCTACAAAGATCCACCACCCCTGCATCTAAAAGATCTTCGTATTCACCAGTCATTGCATTGAAACCAAATCGCCAATCAGAAGATAGAATTTTGTCCACCACAATAGCACCATCAATAAAATAAAGCAGAAACGTTAACAAACACAACACATGAAGGAAATTGACTTGAAAAAGAATCCATAAAAAAGCTAAAGCATCCAGTTTATCAAGTTAAATAGTAGCATGCAAGACAATTATCAATTAAACCCAACACACACAAGCACAAACAAAGACGAAAGCTAAAATGAAAGATTCGAGAATGCCAAATTCAACATCCCATTCAAGAAAATAACTTAATTAGCTTAAACCCAACAGTTCTTTTTATGGAATTTCTTCAAGAAACTCACTAAACCGATCAGATCACTCGTAAAAGAAGCTCAAAGCTCGAATTTTCTCTATCCCAAGAGAGAAAAAACACTAACAACAACAACAATAATAATAAAAAAGAAGAAGAGCAAGGATCAGTAGGATTGGTCTGTGGAAGAGATCGCGCATAGGAAGACGGGGAAGAAAGAGTAGCAACCCGAAGGAGGAGAAACGCAGAGGAAGAACTTTCTTTTTTTTTTTTTTACGTTTAGCGTAAAAAAAAGGTGGACGTCAGAAATTATTTTACCAAAAAGGGCACGTGGGTAATTTTAAAAAAAGTATATTGTGCATTGTTTTTTGACCAAAAGTTTCAAAATTACAGTCACTTCTTATTTTATTTACAACCTGTGTGTTTCATATAGCATGGTATTCTTTTTTAAAATTTTTAGGGTAAAGAGTTCAAAAGTAATGCAACAAACAAAGAACAACAACATCATCAACAACAAATTTATTTCTCTTCCTTTTTTTTTTCTTTTTCTCTTCGTCTCTTCGTCTTTTCTTTCTTTCTCTTTTTTCCAATATGTTGGGCATTTAGTTGTGAAAAATTTGATTATTTAAGTATTAACAAAGTAATGCAACATACAAGGAACAACAATAGCAACATCATCAACTACAAAATCATTCTTCTTCTTCTTCTTCATCTCTTACTCTCCTTTCTCTTCCTCTTTTCCAATTAAAAATTGAGTCTTTTTGGTTTAATGGATACTTTTTCAATTTAGTTGCTCGTATAAGATGAAGTTTCAGATAGGTTTGGGAGGAGGTGGACATGTAATGATGAATATAAGGCTATGGTTATTGTTGGGTTGTTGTTGCTTTTTTTTATTTTTTTATTTTTAGATGTTATTGGATTGTTGTTTAGTTGTTCTTAGGTTGCTATTGTTATGGGGCTATTGTTATTTTCTGATTTTTTTTTATGTTTTCTTTCTATTTTAAGTTTTTAACTCTATGTTTAATTGCTTTATTTTTTTAAATAGTATAAATTTATAAGTAAACTAAGATAATTTAAAATACACAAAGATAAAACATAAAACAAGTAAAAATAAAATACGAACCACAACAAACAATAACCGGAAAACAACAATAATGGACCATCAACAACTTCACAACAACAACAACCTAACAATAACCAAACAAATAAGACAAAGAAAAAAGCAACAACATAACAACTAGAAAAAATCAAAAAAATTTGTAATTGTTGTTGGTAATTGTGTTTGTAGTTGTTTTTGTGATGGTTTTTATGAAATTGTTTTCAAATTATTGTTTGTACATAAGTAATTAATTGTATTTTAAAAAAAAAATTGTTGTTAACAATACCATATATACATAGGCCCTCGCTTTCACCCTCAAAGCCTCTCAAGTTCAATCTCCAGCAACACCACCAGTAATTGCTCATAAACTCTTCGAAATTCGGTTTGACAAAAATTTATTCAAACTCATTTATATCGTAAATATCAACTCGTGAAATTCTTGAATAATTATATTCAAACAAAAATTTGGGAACTAATTTATAGTCATAATATATTAATAATTTGATATTAAATATATAATATATAATTACAAAATTATCATCAGAATAAAATGATAATTTTTATTAAATCATTATAATTTATTTTTAATTTTTAATAAATAATCCGAATTTATAATTTACATTTAAATTTTTTTCACCTCATTTTGGACTCTTGAATAGCTTGTGAACAGCAAATGATAAAACAAACATAACTCAATTTCAACTTGATAATAAATAAATGAAGTTGAAATTAACTTTTTTTTTAATAATAAATAAATAAATGTTTAAAGTAGTTAACACTCATCTTAATTAGCTCATGTCTTCTACAGCCTTATATTTATTATATATATATATCATAAATAATGGTTCCTAGTAACCATGAAAATAAGGTGTATTCTATTATTATTTTGTTTTTTTATAAAGTAATATACATTTTTTTAATAACCATCATTGGATAATTAAATATACTCTCATCCAATGGTGATAAAGACAAAATAAAAAAAAAAGTACTCCCTCTATTCTTTTTTATCTGTCATATTTAAAAAATAATAAAATAAAATTTCATTTGTCTATCATTTTTATATATCCAAGAAAATATTACCTTTTTTTTTCATATTTTATCCTTAGAGTTATAGCAATTTTCTTAGAGTAATGTGAGATTTAAGTGGGAAATATATTTATGCTCAAATACACTTCCTTTATCCAAGTGAATCTCTAAAACATGACAGGTAAAAGGAATTGAGGGAGTAATTAAAAATCAAAGTTGCCATAAAATTTCCCAAGAAAATAAACGTTATTTATAAATAGAATTTAAATATATAGTTTTTAAATTGTTACAAGTGTATTTATACTAAAAAAATATTGATTATTAGGTTAAAACATTTTTATATTCAATTAATGCATAAATGATTAATATAAATGAATATAATCATCAAAATATTTATTACTAATTTTATTAATATATACTCCCTCCATTACAAACTAATTATCTCTTTTTTAAATTTAAAAAATTTCAATTACTTATTTCTTTTATATACCCAAAACAACATTATTTTTTTTTCCTATTTTATTTTTGTGTTAATCTTATGCATATTAATTAGTTTTATAAAATTCTATAAGTTTTTCCAATATTTAGAGAAAGGTAATTTACTCTCATTTAACTTTTTTTTTTCTATATTAAATGTTTTATGAATCCAAGTGAAAGGCTAAAAGAGAATTAATTCGGAATGGACGAAGTATTTGGTTATTTGCGTCAAATGTGAAGAACTGGTCAATATGAGAAGTCCAATTTTGTGTTAAATGCACTGATATTGAATATGTTTTTCATAAAATAATCCGACATATTGGTGGCATGGCAGTGTCTTGAGTTTTCATATTACAAACCTCCATAGCTTCAATCTTCCTTCTGCTGAATAAATTGGACCTAAAAGCACATTATATACATTATATTTGAACGGAGATCAGATTAATGTCTAAAGATGAACTTAGTAAAATGAAACAATTTGTAAAGTTTTCATATTACAAACCTCCATAGCTTCAATCATCAACTTCAAACAGTCAACCCGGCTGAACTTTTTATAAAATTCCCTCATCTCGAGGAAATGAAGAGTAGTAGAATTGACATACATTATCCTATCCAATTCAACCGTAAGCTTCTGTAACTTTGGAGCGTCAATGAAAAACATTGACGGAATTTCATAATCAATGCTATAGTTGAAAGAGCATAAAAGTGGAGTCTCAATTACATGGTCATGTTCGGTATCTGTATACAAACTTAGCTTCTCAAGGCAGGGACATGAAATTTTAATGGAGCTAAATTCACCTCTTAAAACAAGAACCTCAAGGCAGGGACTTGTGTTGATGGAATTTAAAAACAAGAAGCAATGGAAATTTCGTGCCAATATCTTGGTATACATGGTTTGGCATGTTAGGAAACTTCAACTTCAGTACTTGTAGATTACTGCAAGCACCCATATCAACTTCAAGTTGATCTGGGTCCCCGCCTCCAGCTAAGTGGAGAATTTTAAGACTTGGTACTGCAATCTCAATTTTGAATCTCATAAGCGCGTGACGCATCTTAAATTTCTTGAGTTTCTGAAATCCAGGAAGTTGCAAATTCCTTAACTCGGAACAAAACATCAAAGCAAAATCCTCCAACATGGGGCAGCTGATGCTAAGATTTCCTATGAATCGATCGTCGAAGGTGCAGTCTTTTAGATACAATACCCGGTAAAAATGGCAAATTATGTTATAATATCCAGAAAATGACTTCTTTAGATCAGCCAAATGCCTTAATCTTAAAATTTTCAAAGATTTCAAAGACAAAATAGACTGAGGCAACCAACTAAACCTCTTATCTGGTAATGATGTATGACCATTAGGAGACACTTCGTACTCTCTTCTTTGGATGTAAAGATCTAATTCCTGAACATGATTTTGAACAGCTAATTCTATTCAACCTTCAATTTTTTGAATGCTAATATCTTCCCTTGTAGATGTGTCATCATGGACCGACATAGATAAGCGAAATCTCTATATGGTAGCATAGTGCTCACACTGATTTAACAGACAAGACAAAATTCATAAACTTTTCTCTTTTTCTCGGATCTCAGGAGCTTTACTGTAAGACCATGGTATTGAGTCAAATCTGATATGGGAAAAGATGAACTCAGACACTGCCGACACGAGCACGAACAGCATCTTTTGTGGGAAGAAAAGACAGAATCTTGTGGATAATGCTCTCCTGCAATTGCGCTTGGATTAATTTCCATCTTATCTCTAATAAAAATTAATTTAATTAAAATATAAATCTAACATAATTGAAAGTATGTAACCTATTTTAATTAGGTTAACTTTTATTTTATCTCTAACAAAATTAAATTAAATTAAATTAATTAAAATGTAACTCTAATTTAATTAAAAGTATATTTCATATTCTAATTATGATAACTTCTATTTTATCTCTAATAAAAATAAAATTAATTAACATTAATCTCTATTTATCTCTAACAAAATTAAATTAATTAAAATTTTAGTGATAATTTGGTTAAAAATATATATTTTTCTATTTTAATTAGGTCTACTTATATTTTATCTAATAAATTAAAATAAATAACATAATTTTATAAGTCTTATTATATTGAATTAAAAAGTAAATAATTAAAATCAAAATTAATAAATTTTATGAAAATAGAAAAAGTATATAATTTTTTTAAAAGTAAATATTTTTATAAATTAAAAATTAATAAATAAAAAATAGAGCATATAATTTGTTTGAAAGTATATTTTCTATAAGGAAAATAATATAATTATATCATTTTCAGATACTTTTATAAAATTTAACCAAAAAAAGATATAATTAAATTAATTAATATTTATAATTTTTTATTTTTTGTATAAATAAAAGTATTAATATTTAAAATAAGGAAGAAATAAAGTGTCATAACTCAAATAAAAAATTTACTAAAATTGTAATAGATTATAAGTTTAATAGGGTTGTAATAATTGTTATAAAAAGAAAATAAAAATTTTATTATTTTTAAATTTTTATTAAAAATAACTAATAATTTTTTATTATCTTATGATTTATTATAAATATAATATTTTTTTTATATGAAATTAGTTTAAGAGTTGAGGAAAGTATTTATAAAAATATTTATAAAAAATATCATATAATTATTTAAATAAAATATTTATAAAAATCGTAATGAATTTTAGCTATATTAAGTTAATATTAAATTGTTATATAAATAAATAACACTATTATTATTTTTAAAAATTTTATTTAATAATAATAAAGCTTAATTATTTATTCATTATATATCACGAGTTAAATAAATTTTTTGTTCACGTATGAAATATATAGTTGTTTACTAATTTATATAAATATATAAAGTTGAGCTCCACAAGTTATGCTCCAAAATTTTGACATGTGACTCTCTAGAATTCTAACACATCTTTGAAGCTATGGTTTTTTCCTCTACCCGTAGAAGAGAGCAACCGAATAGTCCCTTACACTATGCATGGCAACCACAGAGGGAAGGGAAAAGAGGAGAAGGGAAGGAAAGGGATTAAAAATGGGAAGGTAAGGGAAGGGAGGAGAGGGGAAGAGAAGTGATTAAAAATTATAGATATTGTTATGTTTGGGAACTTAAAAATAATTAAAAAAGGGGAAGAGGAGGAGAAGTGTTAGAAAAGGAAATAGAATTTAAAATTATAGTGTATTTTAGGAGTTGAAATTTTTTACAACCCAATTTCACATGTAATGATTTTCACCTTATAGAAGAGGAATGAGGAGGAATAATTCTCTTCCAGTTCCTTTCTCTCCTTAAAAATTTCAATAGCAAAATTAATTCCCCTTCTATTATTTTTCCTTCTCCTTATTTTTCCCTCCATCCATGCATAGTGTTAATGAATTTAATATGGTTTTTCTCTCTCCTTCCTCTCTCCATTTCTTTTCTTTATTTACTGTCCTTTTGCATTTTACATTTTCAGTTTTGCCACACCCCTTCAATTTCCATTTCATTCATTCTTTCCTTTATTATTTTTTTTATTAAGCTTCTTGCAGCTAAATAATGACCTTTGAGTGGAGAGGCCTTGTTTACATAATACACTAATAGTTACAGCAAAGCCATCTTCAACTTTTGGTCAATTTCACTTCACAGTATCCTTCAATACAAAACATTTTTGAGAATATATCATTGCCCTTTTTCCTTTAATCTCTGCATAACAAACCAACTGCTAGAACATTCAACAAGAAATCAGTGGAAATATTTTTCATATGGCTCCAAACAAGCCAAAGAAAAGCAAAAAACCTTCAAAACAAAATAGAGAAGAAGAAACTCAAGAAATAAAGCAAAAACGTAGCTTAGCTCTTAGCGGCCCTAATGCTATCGACTCCAATTAGTGGGATCATTTCTGGTGCAAGATTTCTTCTTATGTAGGTAACCTTCTCTCTCTAACTCATTTCTTTTCTTCTTTTTTTTTTCTTAATTTGTTTGACTTTTTTCTTTTGAAAATTAGTGCAACTTTTTTTTTTTGGTTTGATTTTCTTGATTCATACCCATTACTAAGTGGTCCATGAATTTTGAATTTTCTGTGTGTTTATTGTTTGTGGGTTATCTTTTTCCATGTTATTCAGTCGGTAAATTCCCATATAATCTAATTGAACTCAATTTGCATTGTTAGTTTTGGTGATATGTATTGAAATGTGATTAAAAAAATATATAAAAGGATGGATTTGAGAATCCCACATTGGAAAGAAGTGAAGGAAGGGAGGAGAGATTTGGTTATAAATAGACCCCTCCCCCTTTGGTTAATGTATGTCAATCACCACTTGTATTTGGTGTACTATTGAAAGCTATTAACTATACTAGTAGAAAATTTATGGGAAATTTTCTTGGGTATACTTGAGCTTTTGGGTGTGAATGAGAGTTAAATATTTTGTAGTGTGGTTGTAATAATTTTTCACATAGTGAATATTTTTCTCTTGGTTGTCTCTTGATAACACCTGTGGTTTTTCTCCATTTAGGAGTTTTCCACGTTAAATTATTGTGTGTTTTTCCCTTTTAATTTCTCAAATATTTTTGTTCATATTGTGATCTTAAGGGGTAAAAGGACTTGTTGGATTGTAAGGGGATTCATTTTCTCCAACAATTGATATCAGAGCCGATGGTTCGGTAAAAGATGAACTTGAAGGTGGCGTAGGAATTTCTTTAAAATTCTTAGTATGCTCTATGGTTGCGGTTTTGTTTGATCTTTCACATTAGAAAAGATTTTTTAGAAATTGTTGTGATCCAACTGGAGATCTTTTGTATTGTATTTATTGAGTGTAGTATTATACAAGTAAGTGCAATCAAGAAAGTTTTGTCACAAAGGCTATAATCACCTAAGGAGGTTGGGACTTAAATGGTACCGTTTGTGTCCCCCCCTAATCTTTTCTGGAAACTTTCTTAATGCATTTTATAGACACAATTGTTCACTCATTATTCACATGTAAGGTCACTATAGCAATAAGTATTGTTCAAATATACAGAGATACTGTGCATTGTTGAGCAAAAATGAGTTTTAGATTTGATATTGAGAAATTTGATGGGAGAATTAATTTTGGGTTGTGGCAAGTATAAGTCAAGGATAAACTAATTCAGTCTAGATTGCATAAGGCCTTGAAGGGAAAGCTAGCTTCTTTGTCTGAAGGAAAGGAGCCAATTAAATCTGGTGGTGTAGACATAGGAAAATCCAAGATGAGTGAAGAAGAATGGGAGGAGCTGGACATGAGAGCAGCAAGTCAGATTCATCTTTTTCTAGCCAAAAATGTTCTTGCTAATGTTGCTTAATGGTCAATAACAAAGGAGCATTAGGAAAAGCTTAAGGAAATGTACTTGGCTAAAAGTCTTTCAAATAGGTTATATTTGAAGGAGCAGTTTCACAAATTGCAAATAGAAGAAGGTATAAAAATTTCTGACCATCTTAGTATACTCAATGGGATTGTTTCTGAACTGGAATCTATTGGAGTAAAAATTGATGATGAAGATAAAGCATTGAGACTTATCTGGTCTCTTTCACCTTCCTATGAACACATGCAAACTGTTTTAATGTACGAAAAAGAGAATGTGAATTTGACAGAAGTGACTAGTAAGTTGATTTCTGAAGAAAGAAGGCTAAAAAATGGAGAGAACAAGTCTTCTGAAAATACAACATTGTTAGTTTGTGGAAATGGGAAAAAGAATGAAGGCTCCAAAAAGAAAATTATCTGTTGGGGATGTGGGCAACCTGGACATGTAAAGAAGGATTGCAAAAATAGTGGAGCTAATTCAGCTAATGGCTCCAAAAGTAATGCTACTAATGCAGTCGTCTTTGAAGAAGGAGATGATGAACTTTTAATATAAAGGAAAATATATATCCTTATGTCTCACGACCCAAAACAGGGGCCATGACCGGTGCTAGGAAATGGGAATTCTTTCGAATCCGGGATCCGTAGCAAGCCTAAAAATAAATAAAAACATGCAATAATAATAATTACGTAATTAAATAAAATATTATGCAGCGGAATAAAATCATAAATATTAAAATAATATTTCCACCAAATGAAATTAAATCAAATCCTTATCTCATATATAAATAAACTTTTAATACAAATCCAGTTCAAATATTTAAAGTACATAACTCACATAAATAAATACATAAATCCACAACTGTTTACAACTACTGCAGTGTCTAGATTGATAAAAAATAAAACTCAAGTGAGCAGTTTACATAATAAAGCTGGGGCGGAAGAAATCCGGCATACAGATCGGCTACTGAGGTCTGAAGACGATGATTCTCCTGAAAAATAGTCAATGGAAGGGAGTCAGACCTCACTGAGTGAATTACTACAATATATATATATATATATATATATATATATATATATATACATGCATACTAATTGAAAATGCATACAGTCAATAGTATATATATATAATAAGTATATATACAAGCAAATACATGCAGATGTAATAAAATCCTTTTATATATTTTTATTGAAAATCACAGTTTATTCTAAATATAATCACTTGATCCATTTGGACAGTAAACTGGCCCTGAGACACTAAGTCAATCGAGCTCCAGCAGTCTGACTGTCAGTGTGATTGGCCCTGAGACACTTGGTCAACCGAGCTCCAGTAATCACACTCCCAAATTCTTTCTCACACATCAAATAATCAAATCCAACCAATATCCTCAAACAGGTTAGTAATATAGCCTAAATGCTATCAGCGTACCGGTACGTACTCGGTCCTAGTGCTGCCCACTAGGTAGCACGTTCTATTGATATCCTTCATTGAAATATAAAACATACATTCATAAAAATAAATGATGCATGAATTTAAATATAATAGCGACAATAACCATATATATACTAGAAATATACCAAAAGTAAACCAGGTATATTTCGAGTATATATACGTCAAATAAATCCAATTAAATTACAAAATAAACTAGAAATGTATTTGAAAACATTTTAAACATAATTCATTAGTAAAACATGCATATAGTTTAAAATATACCAAAAATAAACCAAAAGCAAACTAAAATAAACTCAAGAACTAATTAATACCATTATGCATTTTAATCAAAATAAAACATAGATTTCTAACATCATGCACCATAGAGCACATATATATAGAATAGTAACTCACAATTATTGCGCCCCTCGAGATGGGTCCGATGGGCCTGGTCCACTAGGCCTCGGTCTCGGTGCAACTAAACAAACAAATGACAACAGAAATCAGAACAAATCTAACATAAAATCCTAGAAAGTCGATCTAGAATACTAGACACATAATTAAATCAGAATTCGATCGGACATCACGTTTTACAAGAATTCTACCCGAAATTCGGTAGAACCTCCCATGTAAAACGGACATCTCTCTACTCAAAAAGTAGAGACAGTCCTGCAAAGAAACGTACTTCGAAAATAATCACAAAATACAACCAAAACCCCCGGTCGGACTCCAAACTACAAATCACCGATCGAGGTCCACAATTCACAGAATATTTACAAAATACCGAAAATACCCTCATATACTAAAAATACATTTTATAAGTAAAAATTATGTAATTAACCCTAAAACAAAGTAAAAACTGATAAAACTCATTTTATTAGAAAAATCGTATATTATATATATAATTGAAAATAATTTACAAAAAATAGTTTTAATTAGTTAAAAATACTAAATAATTTTTGAAAATCATTTTTATACTCTAAATAACTATTAAAACCGATTTAATTACATTTTTAGCCAATTTAGGGTAAAATTACCAAAATACCCCTATATATATATAAATATACTAAAATAAATCCAAAAATTCACCAAAAATAATATAATTGCACAAAATTAATTTTCTCAACATATATTTCAATAATATCAATAATTAAACTCAATTAACTAATTAATTTCAATTTAACACATAATTAACCCTATTTTCTCAAAATTACATAAACTAAATAAATTCAAAATAAATACATAAAAATTCACAAAAATTCCAAATAAATTTCTATAATTCATTTCAACACCTATATTTACCATAAAACACAATTTCATAATTTAATTAATTAATTTTCAAAAATTAGAAAATAATAATAAAATAATCAAAAATACCCAAAAATCAAAATAAATTCCAAAAATTCTAAAAAAATTCACACATGAAGAGTAAGCTAAGGGGAGAAAAATTTGTCAAGGAATTTTTCATGAATCATAAGGAAAAACTCAAAAAAAATTCAAAAATCCAATATGGCTGAAATTGAAAAATCGAGAAACAGAAAAATTGAGGGAGTTAGAGCTCAAACCGAAGCTTGTATCAAGATCACTGAAGCTTGAGGAGCTCAAGGACACTGGAAACGCGAAGAATAACGGCCGGAGGAGGAAGAACGGCGTGAAGCTTGAGTTTCGGCAACTCAAGCTATTTCCGGCCAAACTCGACGGGAAAGGGAGCTGCTGGCGGCGGGGAATGGCTGAGGATGAAGGTGGCATGTCGAGAGGCACTCTGAACGGTGACGAATAGAAGTTACAGGCGGTGAAGGTGAGGGTCGCGTCCGGAGAAGAAGAAGAGGAGGGAGGGGCACGGGTGTAAATAAGGTAAAGTTTAATAAATTGTATATATATAACTTTAATGATTTATATTAAAATATATTAATATAATATTTAAAAAAATCACACATCACAAATTTAAAATACACAATATATATATATACATATATACATATATATATATATATATATATATATATATATATATATATATATATATATATATATATATATATATATATATATATATATATATATGTATATATTTCAATACGACCCTTAAAAAATCATGTATGAACTCATGCAAATATGTAATTCTATTTAAAATAATTAATATTAAATTATTTACGTATCAATTTTCCCAAAAATAGAATTCTCAGGAAAATTTTACCTAAAGTACTTAAAATAATATAAAAAAATTAAAATTAGTTTTAATTAAATAACAAACTCATAAAATATCAAAGATATATATACAAAAATTATTAACACTGCATATCCCGATGCAGTATAAAAATATTTAAAAACATGGGATATTACAATCTTCCTCCCTTACAAGAATTCATCCCCGAATTCCAAAAAGAAAATGATTACAAGATCAAGAAGGGAAGAGATACGGGTAAGAAGCTTGCATCTCAGCTTCAGTCTCCCATGTATACTCCTCAACTCTGTTGCTACGCCACAGAACATTGACCATCGAAATCTATTTTGACCGCAACTGTCAAACTTGATAGTCAATGATCGCCACAGGTTCTTCCACAAATGTCAAATCTTCACTCACTTCTATATTGTCGGGCTGCAACACGTGTGAAGGGTCTGAGATATACTTCCTCAGCATCAAGATATGAAACACAGGATGCACCTGTGACATACTCAGAGGCAAAGCCAACCGATATGCAACAATGCCAACTCTCTCCAAAATCTCGAACAGTCCAATATATCTCGGTGCCAACTTACCCTTCCTACCAAATCTCATCACACCCTTCATCGGAGATACCTTTAGAAAAATATAGTCTTCAACTTGAAACTCCACATCTCTATACCTAGGATCTGCATAGCTCTTTTGCCTGCTAACTGCAGTCTCTAATCTGCGCTTAATTACGATGACTTTCTCTACAGCATCCTGAACAATCTCAGGTCCCATCAAAGCTCTTTTCCCAATCTCATCCCAACTCAGAAGGGATCTACACTTCCTTCCATACAATGCCTCATATAGTGCCATGCCAATACTGCTATAGTAGCTGTTATTATATGCGAACTCAACAAAAGGCAAATGATCATCCCAGTTACCTCCCAAATCCAAGACACATATCCTCAACATATCTTCTAGTGTCTGGATCGTGCTCTTAGACTGACCATCTGTCTGAGGATGAAAAGCAGTATTGAAATCCAACCTAGTGCCCATTGCTTCCTGTAACTTTTGCCAAAAATGAGAAGTAAACACTGAACCTCTGTCTGACACAATGGACACAAGTACTCCATGAAGGCACACAATATGCTTCACGTATAGCTTCACCAATCTAGCTACATAATAGGTGGCTCTCACAGGCAAGAAATGTGTAGACTTCGTCAACTTGTCTATAATCACCTAGATGGAATCGTATCCATCATTAGAACGAGGTAAACCTACCACAAAATCCATAGCTATCCTTTCCCCCTTCCACTCGGGAATAGGAAGAGGCTGAAGCTTCCCAGAAGGCTTCTGATGTTCAACTTTTACTTGTTGATACATCAGGCACTTAGCAACATAATCAGCGACATCCTTCTTCAATCCGTCCCACCAGTATAAATCTCTGATACTGTGGTACATCTTAGTGACACCCGGATATACGCTATAGGTTGTAGAATGTACTTCCTCTAAGATCTCTTTTCTCAAATCATCCACATTAGGAACACACAATCTACCACTGATCCACAATACCCCATCATCATCAAGTGTGAAATCAGTGAACTTCCCTACTTGAACATTCTCTGTAAGCTCTTCTAGAATAGGATCTCGACTTTGAGTTGCTTTAATCCTATCCCTCATTACAGATCGTACCTTAAACTGAGCTAGCAGTCCACTTGATCTACTGATCTTCATCATCAGACCTTGATCCACTAACAGATGCTACTCCTGGATCAACGGTCTCCTCTCAACACTAATGTGAGCCAAACTGCCTGAGGACTTTCTACTCAAGGCATCTGCTACTACATTAGCCTTGCCCGGATGATATAAAATCTCACAATCATAATCCTTTAATAATTCCAACCATCTCCTCTGCCTCAGATTCAAATCTCTCTGCTGGAAAATGTATTTAAGGCTCTTGTGATCAGTAAATATCTCACAAGTCACCCCGTATAGATAATGTCTCCAAATCTTGAGAGCAAAGATCACTGCAACCATTTTAAGGTCATGTGTAGGATAGTTCTGCTCATGCTTCTTCAATTACCTTGAAGCATAGGCTATCACCCTATCATTCTGCATCAACACACAACCAAGGCCAACTCTAGAGGCATCACAATAAAATGTGAACTTGTCCACACTATTTTGCAAAGCTAACACTGGGACTGTGGTCAACTTCTCCTTCAATAACTAGAAGCTATTCTCACAAGCTTCTGACCACTCAAATCTAACATTCTTCTGAGTCAAGTGAGTCACAGGGGCTGTAATTCTGGAAAAATCCTGCACAAACCGCCTAAAATACCCGGCTAAACCCAGAAAACTCTGAATCTCAATAACAGAAGTCGGTCTAGGCCACTCAGACACTGCCTCAATATTCTGTGGATCAACCTGGATACCTTCTTTAGACACCACGTGTCCAAGAAAAGAAACACTCTTCATCCAAAAATCACACTTCGAGAATTTAGCATAAAGCTGATGATCTCTCAATGTCTGCAGTACAGTTCTCAAGTGATATATATGCTCCTCCATACTCCTCGAATAAACCAGTAGATCATCGATGAAGACTACCACAAACTGATCCACATACGGTTTGAATACCCTGTTCATCAAGTCCATAAAAGTTACTGGTGCATTAGTCAAACCAAAAGACATCACCAGGAACTCATAATGGCCATATTGTGTGTGAAATGCCATTTTAGGAATATCAGCTTCACTAATCCGCAACTGATGATAACCCGACCATAGATCAATCTTGGAAAAGAATTGTGCACCCTGTAGCTGGTCAAATAAGTCATCTATCCTCGGGAGAGGATACTTATTCTTCACTGTCACCTTGTTCAGCTCTCTATAGTCAATGCACAGTCTCAGGGTACCATCCTTCTTCTTCACAAATAAGACTGGTGCACCCCAAGGAGAAATACTGGGTCTGATAAAACCCTTATCCAACAACTCTTGCAACTGCTCCTTCAACTCTTTCAACTCTACAGGAGTCATTCTATAGGGTGGCATAGATATAGGAGTAGTATTTGGAACTACATCTATATAGAACTCAATCTCTCTATGAGGTGGTAAACCTGGCAACTCCTCAAGAAAAATATCAGGAAACTCATAGGCAACAGGAGCATCTGTGAGTGACAATTTCTCCACTGAAGTATCCCTGACTAATGCCAAATATCCTTAACAACATTTCCTCAGCAACTTCCTACCTGTAATAGCAGAAATAAGATTCTGAGGTGCTGAACTCCTATCACCCATAAACTTAAAATCTTCTTCATTAAGAATTCTGAAAGTCACCTCTTTACTCCGACAAATCACCATGGTATAGTGCTGAGATAACCAATCCATACCCAGAATAACATCAAATTCCATCACATCCAATAGAATTAAATCAACGGGTAATTCTCTACCTCCCACGAGAACTGGACAACTAGAAAAAACAATGTTGGTATCTAAAGAATCGCTCAGAGGAGTGGCAACAAATAAAGGAAAAGCCATCCTCGAAGCTTGCCAACAAGACTTAGAAGCAAAAATGGGAGAAATAAACGAATGCGTGGAAAGCGGATCAAACAGAACCCATGCATCCAGGTAACAGACAGAAATAATACTTGCCACGATTGCATTAGATGCCTGAGCATCCTGCTGAGTAAGGTGGAAGACTCTGGCCTGTCCTCGACCTCCCTGTTGACTGGTAGAAGCCTAGCCAATACCTTTGGCACCTCCTCTGGCACCTCCTCTAGCACCTCCTCTAGCACCTCTACCACGACCCTACCGTAGAACAAGCTGAGTGGAACTCTGATGCTGGGCTGGAGCAACTGAAATGGAACGGGTGCAGCACTAACAATCGACTATTGTGGAAATCGTGGAATTTGCGGCTGCTGATACTTGGAATAAGGACATGATCTAGCATAATGTCATGTCTGCCCACATCTGAAGCATGTCAGTGGTGTTAGGTAACACGGTCCCTGATGGACTCTACCACAGGTCTGGCATACACTGGCAGCTGATCCAGAACTGCGACCACTGCTGTTGCTCGAAGCACCTGACCCAAATCTAAATGGTCTACACTGACCTCCACGGCCATGTCTACTGCTCTGATGCACTCGCTACTGCTGTCTCTGACTCTACTGAGTCGGACCTCTCTGCTGACTACTCGAACCAACATGAAAACTAGAGTATGGAGTAGCCTGTAATCTACTCGACTGAACACCCAGCTGGTAATAATCAGGCATCGCTCCTTGCCTAACTAGCCTTAGCTCAGTCTCCTTTCCCAACTCAATCATAAACTCCAGAGTAAGGCCTGTTGTAGGCATACCAGCAAATGCTGAACCCAATCCGGTGACATAGGTAGCGATTGTGAAATACTGATCTTGCGTTAGATCCTCTGCATATCTACCCAGCCAGAGAAACTCTCGGGTGTTCTCCTCTATTGATTGATCACCACGAGAAATACTGGTTAATCGAAGATGATAACTCATACGGAGAGGCTCTGGACAAAATCTCCTCATAAATCGCTCTCTGAACTGAGCCCAGGTCATCACCATCATATAGGGCTGAATCATCTGAATAAACTAGTCCAGGGCTAGTCCCTCAATAGATAGCTTGACGATCATAATCCACTAATACTCAGTGTGAGCAGTCCAAGTCCGAGTCTCGATCGCATGCAGAAAGTCTAACGGATCAAAAGTCCCATCAAAAGTAATCCTGCCAACTCTGGCATAAAACAGAGCTGCCTCAGGGTCAGACATACCCTGCTGATAGGCAGGCTGAACAACTGGAGGTACAGGAACATCCTTAAACTCAGGCTTTACAGGCTCCTCATCCTGTAACTCTCTCTGCCTACGGCGACCTGTCACTCCTCGAGGTCTACCTCTGCCACGACCTCTGCGTCTAATTGGCTGCTCAGGAGGTAAAAACTCATCCTGAAAAGACTCGTCATCCTTAGCCTCAACGACCGATGGAGCGACACGCGCTTGCCTCCTCATTCTGAAAAGACAAACAAAATGATTCAGACAAAATAGACAACGGAAGAATAACACAGAAAACTAAAGCAAGGAATACTTATCAAGATATACTCGAACCTAATTCATTGTAGTAGTTCAATAGAATACACAACTTTGAAAACTAGGGCCACGACTCACACAACTAAGGCCCTGACACAGAACTTCGCTCTGATGCCAACTTTTTCACGACCCAAAACAAGGGCCATGACTGGCGCTAGGGAATAAGAATTCTTTCGAATCCGAGACCCATAGCAAGCCTAAAAATAAATAAAAACATGCAATAATAATAATAACGTAATTAAATAAAATATTATGCAGCGGAATAAAATCATAAATATCAAAATAATATTTCCACCAAATGAAATTAAATCAAATTCTCATCTCATATATAAATAAACTTTTAATACAAATCTAGTTCAAATATTTAAAGTACATAACTCACATAAATAAATACATAAATCCACAACTGTTTACAACTACTACAATGTCTAGATTGATAAAAAATAAAACTCAGGTGAGTAGTTTACATAATAAAGTCGGGGCGGAAGAAATCCGGCATACAGGTCAGTTACTGAGGTCTGAAGACGATGACTCTCCTGAAAAATAGTCAACGGAGGGGAGTCAGACCTCACTGAGTGAATTACTATAATATAATATATATATATACATGCATACTAAATGAAAATGCATACAATCAGTAGTATATATATATATAATAAGTATATATACAAGCAAATACACAGAGGTAATAAAATCCTTTTATATATTTTTATTGAAAATCACAGTTTACGAAGGATCAAATAGAACCCTAGAAAATCGCAACCTCAAATAGTGTTAGACAACACTCTAGCCATACAGGCTTACTTATTCCAAATATAATCACTTGATCCATTTGGATAGTAGACTGGCCCTGAGACACTAAGTCAACCGAGCTCCAGCAGTCTAACTGTCAGTGTGATTGGCCCTGAGACACTTGGTCAACCGAGCTCCAGTAATCACACTCCCAAATTCTTTCTCACACATCAAATAATCAAATCCAACCAATATCCTCAAACAGGTTAGTAATATAGCCTAAATGCTATTAGCGTACCGGTACGTACTCGGTCCTAATGTTGCCCACTAGGTAGCACATTCTATTGATATCCTTCATTGAAATATAAAACATACATTCATAAAAATAAATGATGCATGAATTTAAATATAATAGCGATAATAACCATATATATACTAGAAATATACCAAAAGTAAATCATGTATATTTCGAGTATATATACGTCAAATAAATCCAATTAAATTACAAAATAAACTAGAAATGTATTTGAAAACATTTTAAACATAATTCGTTAATAAAACATGCATATAGTTTAAAATATACCAAAAATAAACCAAAAGTAAACTAAAATAAACTCAAGAACTAATTAATACCATTATGCATTTTAGTCAAAATAAAACATAGATTTCTAACATCATGCACCCTAGAGCATATATATATATAGAATAGTAACTCGCAATTATTGCGTCCCTCGAGATGGGTCCGATGGGCCTAGTCCACTAGGCCTCGGTCTTGGCGCAACTAAACAAATAAATAACAACATAAATCAGAACAAATCTAATAAAAAATCCTAGAAACTCGATCTAGAATACTAGATACAGAATTAAATCAGAATTCGACCGGACATCACGTTTTACGAGAATTCTCCTGAAAATTCTGCAGAACCTTCCTTGTAAAACGGACATCTCTCCACTCAAAGAGTAGAGTCGGTCCTGCAAAGAAACGCACTTCGAAAATGATCACAAAATACAACCAAAATCCCTCGGTCAAACTCCAAATTACAAATCATTGACCAAGGTCCACAATTCACAGAATATTTACAAAATACCGAAAATACCCTCATATACTAAAAATACATTTTATAAGTAAAAATTATGTAATTAACCCTAAAACACAGTAAAAACCGATAAAAACTCATTTTATTAGAAAAATCGTATATTATATATATAATTGAAAATAATTTACGAAAAATAGTTTTAATTAGTTAAAAATACTAAATAATTTTTGGAAATCATTTTTATACTCTAAATAACTATTAAAGCCGATTTAATTACATTTTTAGCCAATTGAGGGTAAAATTACCAAAATACCCCTATATATATAAATATACTAAAATAAATCCAAAAATTCACCAAAAATAATATAATTGCACAAAATTAATTTTCTCAACATATATTTCAATAATATAAATAATTAAACTCAATTAACTAATTAATTTCAATTTAACACATAACTAACCCTATTTTCTCAAAATTACATAAACTAAATAAATTCAAAATAAATACATAAAAATTCACAAAAATTCCAAATAAATTTCTATAATTAATTTAAACACCTATATTTACCATAAAACACAATTTCATAATTTAATTAATTAATTTTTGAAAATTAGAAAATAATAAAAAAAACTCAAAAATCAAAATAAATTCAAAAAATTCTACAAAAATTCACACATGAAGATTAAGCCAAGAGGAGCATCATTTGTTAAAGAATTTTTCATGAATCATAAGGAAAAACTCAAAAAAAATTCAAAAATCCAATATGGCCGAAATTGAAAAATTGAGGGAGTTAGAGCTCAAACCGAAGCTTGAATCAAGATCACTGAAGCTTGAGGAGATCAAGGACACCAGAAACTCAAAGAATAACGGCCGGAGGAGGAAGAACGACATGAAGCTTGAGTTTCGGCAACTCAAGCTATTTCCGGCCAAACTCGACGAGAAAGGGAGTTGCTGGCGACGGGGAATGGCTGAGGACGAAGGTGGCATGCTAAGAGGCACTCTGAATGGCGGCGAATGAAAGTTACAAGCAGTGAAGGTGAGGGTCACGTCCGGAGAAGAAGAAGAAGAGGGAGGGGCACGGGTGTAAATAAGGTAAAGTTTAATAAATTGTATATATATATATATATATATATTTCAATACAACCCTTAAAAAATCATTTATGAACTCATGCAAATACATAATTCTATTTAAAATAATTAACATTAAATTATTTACGTATCAATTTTCTCGAAAATAGAATTTTTGAAAAATTTTTACGTAAAGTACTTAAAATAATATAAAACAATTAAAATTAGTTTTAATTAAATAACAAACTCATAAAATATCAAAGATATATATACAAAAATTATTAACATTGCATATCCCGATGCAGTATAAAAATATTTTAAAACACGGGATATTACATTATGGCATGATAGCTACCAACTGAGTTGCCATGGAAAAGGATGTATGATAGGTAGCATGTTCAAAATTTGCACACAGACATTGGTTGACAGTTGATGCAAGGTGTGTGGTGGAATTGATGTCGATGACTACTGAACTTCCTAGAAAAGTCAACATTGGAAGTTGCACCATAACTTGTTAGCAGTTTTTCGACATGAACTGACCGAGGTGAAAATTCTTGGAGTTGGTGAATTCCAAGTGTGTATACTCTTATGATGGAGTATGACAATTCTTGTTTCTTAGAATTGTGAGTGTAATAGCTAATGATGAGGTAGTTGTTGTTCTTTTTTTTTTTAATCATGGTGGAGATTATTGAAATCTGATTAAAAAAAAATATAAAAGGATGGATGTGAGAATCCCACATTGAAAAGAAGTGAAGGAAGGGAGGAGAGATTTGGTTATAAATAGACTCCTCCCCCTTTGGTTAATGTACGTCAATCACCATTTATACTTGGTGTACCATTGAAAGCTATTAACTATACTAGTAGAAAATTTATGGAAAATTTTCTTAGATATACTTTAGCTTTTGGGTGTGAGTGAGAGTTAAATATTTTGTAGTATGGTTGTAATAATTTTTCACATAATGAATATTTTTCTCTTGGTTGTCTCTTGACAACACCTGTGGTTTTTCTTCATTTGAGAGTTTTCCACCTTAAATTATTGTGTATTTTTCCCTTTTAATTTCTCAAATATTTTTGTTCATGTTGTGATCTTAAGGGGTAAAGGGACTTATTGGATTGTAAGGGGATTCATTTTCTCCAACAATATGTGAGATTACAATTTGTTGGTTAATAGAAGAGATGCCGAGTTTTAGTGAGTTCACCTTGAAGTGAGAACTTATGTGCTTTTTTTGTGTAAGTACAACTTTTTGATGTACTAATAATGTCAAAGTTGCTAACATTTGGAATTATACATTGTATCTCTTTAATAAAATTTGTTTTCGTACACAGGTTCAGTATTGGTGTTTTTGAGTTTTGACAATATGGATGCTTCAATATCATCTGCTGAGGAAGAAGCATTCAAGTTTTTCTTGAGGGTTTCAAAGAAGACCTTTGAATATATTTGTTCCCTTGTGAGAGAAGATCTTATCTCAAGGCCATCATCAGGGCTTATCAACATCGAAGGAAGGCTTCTTAGTCTTGAGAAACAGGTGGCAATTGCTCTAAGAAGGTTAGCATCCGATGAATCTCAAATGTCAGTAAGGGCTGCCTTTGGAGTTGGCCAGTCTACTGTCTCTCAAGTGACTTGAGGATTTATTCAAGCATTGGAAGAATGGGCCAAGCACCAAGGCTGATACTAACAGAATGCAGGTTATTAATTATCGTAGCAGCATGGTGGATAATGGAGATCAGTTGCACCCTGATGTTGACCGGCTACACAAATTAATTATTGTAGCAATTAGTTAACTCTCATAAAAATAAAAATATAATCCTAAATCAATGATTACTGCACTTCATGAGAACTTGACAAGGGATTACACCATGTATGTATTTACATTATCATATGTGAGTTTTCCTCTATATTTTCTCATTTCTTTTTGCATGCCTATTGATGGACAACTTAACTGAAACTTGCAGTTTCATAAAACTTACAATGTTGTAGAGGGTAACTTTCTTATACTTTATTGGAGGGTATTTGTTTTTTCAAAAGTTCACTTTATAGAACTAACTAAATTCTAGTAAATTAATGTTTTTAAGAATCAATTAAGGTTGAGAGTTAGTCTAATTGGAATTCTCCACTTTATTTTATTATATATATTTGGAGATTTGAAATATTGATTTCGGAAAGTCTCTATTGGATTCATTGACTAAAGTTCTTAATTCATATGAATTTCTCAATTCATAAATTGCGATTGTTATTTTTATGTGGTTTTGAAATATTTGTTCTGTTTCTTAATGCCTAAATATCTCTAAAAATTTAATAGATAAAATGATTTTAAATATATGATATATAATTTTGTGATAATAATAAAATATAACCTGCACAATACGCTAGATGAAGACTAGTTTACTTTATATATTTATGGTAGATCTATGTTATTTTAATTTCCACATGACTACCTTCTCTATCTTTCATATAACATAGTTTCCTTTTTAAAAATTTTATGGTATGTTGTTCATAAGCAATGCGATAGACAGGGAACAATAACATTATCAACATCACACTCATTTTTCTTCTTTTTTTTTCTTTGTTTGTTTGTTTTCTTTTTTCTCTTCGTCATTTCCCTCTTTCTTTAGCTGTGATTCTTTTAAGTATTAAAAAGGTAACGCATATTATAAGGAATAACAACAACATCATCATCAACAACAAAACTATTTCAATAGAAAAGTAATATTATTATTTGATGGTAGATGTAACTACTTATCAAATGTAAAAAATTGGTCATTTATACATATTGTTTGTTGAGTTAACTTGATTTTTCTGTTTAATTAAACAGTACTTCTATAGAATTCGTAATCCCTTAATTATAATTCATAATCAACCCACAAATAGAATTCAATTTGACTCAATTCTGGACAAGGCTTAAACAAAGATATGCTCATAATAGTTTGGAAGCATTCACCATTTCAATAGAAAAGTAATATCAGTATGTGGTGGTAGAGGTAAGCAATGGCTGTGATAAGGCAGAGCACTCTTGAGCCCTTTCACCTGTGCCCCAGCTCCAGCTCCTAAGCCTTCAATCTGAAAATCTTTCAGGGAATGCCGCCAACATATGCTAGTCCAGGACTTGCAACAAGTTTCCAAATCACTTTCACGCATTAGCTTCTCATAAAGAACCTGCATTTTTCAAATTGCTTAAGCCTTCAAAACTGCACTGATATTATATTATATATACATTTTCTTAAAGGAAAACACTGTTAAACCTTTATGAATTCGTCATGAGACGTGTTACTGGATTTAATGGTGACGGATTTTGGTTGGAAATTCCAAAATAAACCATCAATTAGATTGTCAAAAAAAGTTGTCTCTCTAATTGGAAACAATATCTCCAGCTGCAAGCTCTCCACACCAGGGATCAATATATCTTTCACATCCTTCTGAATAAATAGGACCTGAAAGCACAGCATAAATACACAAACAGTATATTTAATTTGAATAATGTAAATCAGATTAAAGATGAAACAGCACCTGAAGTTTGCATATTACAAACCTCTTCGCTTCCAATCCTCAAGTTCAAACAGTCAGCTGCGCGGCTGAACTTTCTTAAGAATTCTCTCATTTCAAGTAAATCATGAGCAGTCATGAGATATCTCATTGTATCAAGTGTAAGCTTCTGTAATGTTGGAGCATCAATGGAAAACAACGATGGAATTTCACCTCTGTAGTCGAAAGAGTGTAAAATTGGAGTCTCTATTACAAGCTCAGGTATTGTATCGGCATTCGTAAATAAACTGAAATTCTCAAGGCAAGGACATGAAATTTTAATCGGGCTTAATGCATACTCCTGCAGTCTCCAAATGCAGTGGAGAATTTGAAGACTCGGTACTGCAATCTCAATTTTCTGAACCCCATAAGCATACATCTTACAAATCTTGAGTTTCTGAAACCCAGAAAGTTGCACATTTCTTAAGTTACAGTATATCAAAGCAAAATCCTCCAACATGGGGCAGCTGATGCTAAGGTTTCCTATAAACTGATCGTCGAATGTGCAGTCGTTTAGAGACAACACCCGTAAAGATGGCAAATTTATGTTATAATTTCCAGAAAATGGCTTCGTTAGATCAGTCAACTGGCTTAACCTTAAAACTTTCAAGGATTTCGAAGACAAAACAGACGGAGGCAACCAATAAAACATCTTACCTGTGAATGATGTATGACCATCAGTAGACACTTCGTACTCTCTTCTTTGGATGAAAAGATCTAATTCCTGAACATGATTTTGAACAGCTAATTCTATCCAACCTTCAATTTTTTGAATGCTAATATCTTCCCTTGCAGATGTGTCGTCATGGACCGACATAGATAAGCGAAATCTCTGTATGGTAGCATAGCGCTCACACTGATTTAACAGACAGGAGTTGACAAAATTCATAAACCTTTCTCTCTTATCTCGGATCTCCGGAGCTGTACTTCCGAATGACGTGTAAGACCATGGTATTGAGTCAAGCCCAAATAAAGAATCAGAAAAATCATACATGGGAAAAGAAGAACACATACACTGCCATGTTTTGGACAAGACACGAGCACGAACAACATCTTTTGTTGAAAGAAAAGAAAGAATGTTGTGGATAATGCTCTCTGGCAATTGGGAGATTCGATTAGTTGTGCTGTCTGTTATTTGACGACTCTTCGAACACTGCTCGGTGTCTGTAAGATGTTCCACTCTTTTCAATCCAAATTTCTCAGCCATCTGGAAACAGGTGATGTTTAACTATAAAAAAACAAATGACGATCTGATGGGTATCCTTTTTATAGTATTGGTTAACCATACACTCCAAGGATTAGGATTTCAATTGGGACTGTTATTATATCCTAAATATATTTAGGTTTGATTTTTTTTTTAAATACTTGAAAAATATATTTCCTAATATAAATTATTATTGGATTATCTACATTCCTAATATATATTTTACTTGTATTGATAACTGTGTCTTCCTTGACCTCCTACTTTTGTTGGGATAGTAAACTATGATTGGATGATCTACAAAAGAAGAAAAGTCAGGTGGGATTCTGACGATCCTACTCTAATGCTGAAGTTAGAAAGATGTTAAGATAGAAAAGGAATTAAATTGATTGGAGATTAGATGAGTTACCTTAGGATTCTATATAAAGATTTAGTTACCAGTTCTAGAAAGCTGTATAATTTTCCTATTGAGGAGAGTAGAATTTAAATCCCTCGCTCCTTCTTTCTCCCTTGTGGTGTTAAAAATTAATTATTTCTACCATTTGTTTAAAAGAAAAAAAATGCTGTCATGAGTCTCATGACGAATTCATAAGGGTTTGTCTTTGCTTTTAGAGAAATTTAATTTATACTGTATATATCAGTGCAGTTTTAAAGGCTTGAAGTAGTGACACTGCTAGCAGTTTGAAATATGTAGGTTCTTTATAAGAAGCGAATGCATGAAAGTAACTTTGAAACTTGCTTCAAGTCTTGGACTACCAGATGTTGGCTGCATTCCTTGAAAGATTTTCAGATTGAAGGCTTGATAGCTGGACCTCTGGCACGGGCCAAAGGGCTCAAGATTCCTCTGCTTTATGACATCCATTGCTTACGCCTGGCACCATATAAGAAAATTCCTTTTCCATTGAAATGGCGAATTTCTGCGAAGCATGCTTCCAAACTATGATCACATCTCATATTTAGCGTGGTGCCTTAAAGAAATTAGCATTAATTGGGTTTGTAGTAATGACTAATCATTGTGCATTAGGAAATATATATTTGGTTAAAAAGTAATGCATAAAGTAAGCATTAAGCTATATACTTTTTTGTTAATTATTTTCGATATTGGATTTTTATAAGAGTTCTAATTAATCCAATTAGAGTCTGATGAACTTCACAAGGGAGTAAAAATCTTTCAGCCTTTATTATTTTTTTAGTATATAAGATTTGAATTTGAAACTTTAATTAAAGGAACTGTCGTTCATACTTGAATTATTTTGAAATTAGTAAAGCAAAAATATCTTTTGGTAGCCCATTAAAGATTAATTGTTGTTGCTTGATACCCCATATACATATTCTCATTTAACTAAGGTCTTTATTTTCTTATACAGGGGTTGCTTGCAGAAGGAGGACATCCAAAACAAATAGGAAAATATTCTCAAACAAGTAGACTCCCGAATAGGAAGAAACACTCTCCTAATAAGCACAGAACTTTCATCAAAGAGGAATTTTATTCCTCTCAGGTTTGAGCATCACTATCCCTATAAATAGAATTCATATCTTTCATTCTCATTTGTTCTATTCTCTCATACTCATTGTTCTTTTTATCTCTCTAAAACTCGCTCTTTACATTCTATGACTTAGGCATCAGAGGGTTTATGGGGATCCTCCACACCTCTCATCTTGTCCGTCTTTGATCCCTCATAGGGTTCCAGCTTAAGAATTCCAAAAACAAGTTATCAAGTGGTACTGTTTATGGGAAACCCTTAAGCTAAAAGCCATTAAGCATCTACCAACCGAAATATTGGCATCATGACTTCCATTCCATTACTAATTTCAACTCTAGACACACACATCAATCCATTTGTTGCCCTTCCTCCAATTAACCTTTCAACACCTTTTCAAATAATAATTTTGTCAGCTCATTTTTAACATATTGGACTGATGTCTCAGGCCTTAGATGGCGCATACACTCATCTTGGTAATACTTAAGGATGGCCAGCTCTTGGCACTGACTTTCCTTATTATGCTCCTTTTTAGCATAACAATAGATTTATACCTTCTATACCTTTTTGAAGCCTACCAAAAACTCCTGCCATAAAAACAACTCACCTAAACACAATAACCTAGACACTCAACCTATCCTCAATGAGCAAGGAAGCGATGATTCAAAATATTCAAACTCATATGACCTTGATGCAACAACAATTGAACGCTTTGATTCAAAGTGGCAATCCTAGAGCAACTCACCCAGAGAATAATATAGCACCACCAACACTAGCTCCGAATGTATCTGATGGAAATAGAGAAAAGCATAAAGCTCTGGAAGAAGAGTCTAGCTCGAAAATCCCAGTCCTAGACGAATTAAAGATAGCTTAAAAAGTTAAATAAGTTATGCATAAAGCTCATACCAGCCCGAGGAAAGAAAATGAATGTGTTATGGAAGGAAAGACACATATTGTAATCAGAATAATCTGGGTAGAGATTCCAACAAAATTCAAAATTCCTTAATTAGATCAGTTCGACGGGACCAAATATCCAATCAACCACATATCCTTGTTTAGGACCAAGATGTTACTTTATAATGTGAATGACAAAATCACGTGTAGATTCTTCCTAGTACACTTATCAAAACTGTTGGGTTTCATGATTCAAAAACGCAACGAAAATTAAAAAATTTTAATCATAAACCTTAACCCAGATCCAAGTAATTCGATTAATTAATTTAAAACTAGGGTTTTCAAATCTTACCACAAACGTAGAAGAGGCAAAATTTCTAGAAGATAGAGAAGAGGTTCACTTCGGTGACACTTTACCTCGAGCTTTTGATTTTGGTAGTTCGGATCAAGACATCTCCAAAAGAATCCATCCTCCATAAGCATCCACACGAACAACCCTTGATTAAAATAAAAACTTTGTGTGCTAGCACTTCTCTTTATTTCTCACATATCAAGAACAAAAACACTATGTGTTTTAGTTTTTCTAAGAGGAGAAAAATGAATTTTTGGTGGCTAATGATTAAGTTAGTGAAACCCTAGAGAATATAACATATTTATAAACCTCTAATTAGGGTTTCACTTAACCAAAAAACTTTTTGGTAATTTCTCAATTATTATTGTTTTGATTTTAGTTAAACTTAAATTAGAAATAATATTCTATTTATTTAAGATATCCTTTACCTTAAATAAATAAACTACTTATTTATTTCCACAGAGCATATTTGGGCTTTTTAAACCTATATCCATTTTTGGGCATTTTCTAAGTGTGTGACCCTGTAGGTTCACATGACATTGGCAGTGGGCCTTAAATCTCTATTTAGGCTTACAAGTCATAAGCGGCCTCTAGCAAGACATTATGACTACTTAAGTCAAGTGAAGTCAATAATCTGACATAACCTAATTTATAATAAATATTGTAATCCCTTTATCACATGATATCTTGATTGAATATAAAGCATAGTTTCTGTCATCTTTATATAATTCAATCATATTATTTCTTGATTCTAAGTAGACTGAGAATGATAACTCTTTATCAATTCACTTTAGCATGGCCATGCATTTTCCTCAGTCTATCTTATCAAGGGGCCCATAGACATCTTACTCAGATTAAATGAGGGAAAAATTCCTTCTCAATCACTCACATTCCTCACATAACTCATTTCATATCCAACAATAATCTATTTAATCATCCTTTTAAAGAAAATGTTAGATTATGTCAAAATATATAATAGTTATGTAGAAATCCATTATGATTTCAAGGTCAAAGGACTAAATCAATATTATTATGATGAGAATTACTTATGATAATTATCTATGTAGTATTCTCAGGATGGGTTAATCTAGTACATTATTTTCCAAATAATTACCTATAAGTTAACTTAATATCTCATATTCATGATCAGTAAAGCATAATCATCAATCAACATCATACTAGCCATAACATATTGTTATGACTAAGGATAATTTGAATAGAACTCATATTTAATCTAAGGTTTTTATTATCAAGTCACATACTTGATGACCTTAGTAAGAATTAACTATTCAAGTAATTATCATGACATAAAATGATAATGAAAAATGCCTCTTTATTAAATAAAATTATAAAGTCAAAACATGGTCATACATGATTGACCTAGTGCATATCACTAACAAAAACTAATAAGAAGTGGTTCCACCGGCTTCTTGAGAATTCTATCTCCTCCTTTGAAGAGTTAGTATATAAATTATGGACCCGGTTCATCACTAATATCCCTCTGACCAAAAACATTAATAATTTCTAGATATGCAGACAGGAGGTTACTAAAGTACTAAGAAGATATTTGGATCAATTCAATCAAGTAGCCATGCAGATTGAAAATTTGGTCAATGAGGTAGCCATAAAGTCTTTCAAGAATGGGACCCGACTAGGGAAGCTCAAAGACAAGATAATGACAAAAGAACCTAGCACCTTTATTGAGGTGATGATTATGGCAATAAAGATAATAAAGATGGATGAAGATAGAAGAATGTGTCGAGATGATGAGATGATGAGAAAGCACCTATCAGGAAAGATGAAAGGTCAAGACCCATAAGGCTAAGCTTTCAGTGATCAAACTTTAAAAACCTAGTTGAAGGATTTAAAAAGTAGGCTGAGAAGTATACACCAGTAAACACCTTTAGATCTAAAATCCTTATGTGGGTCAGAGAAAATGGTTTGGGCATAACCCCAGTCAAAAGGCAGAGTCCAACCAGGAGAGCCATATAGGATAAAAGGCACTGCTGCCAATACCACCAGGATTATGGGCATAAAACCAAGGCATGCCGAGAATTAAAGAATGCCATAAAAAGATGAATATAGAATAGTAAACTCGGTAACTTCACTAACACAGTCAGAAGGAACAGAGGTCCAAATGGTCAAGATGGAGATAAGCCAGAACCAAAGAAAGCTTAGAATAAACTAGCCAAAGTTATCAATATAATTGTTAGAGGAGAGGCAACTGAGAAGAGGCCTAAGAGATCTCGCAAAGAAGAAGGGCCCACCATGAAAAGAAGTAGACTAGCATATTCAATCCAAAAGACAGGAAACATGTTCAGCACCTTCATAATAATGCACTCATGGTAAGTGCTTTCATCAATAATTACTTAGTAAAATGATTACTGATCGATGATGGAAGCGTTGTCAATGCACTCTCTTAGAATGGTTACAAAGCAATAGGAGGTTATGTCACTTATTTAAAAGCTATTCAAAATTTCATTACCAACTATTACAAAGGAACACCCAACTAATAGGATTAATAGAGCTGAGTCTAGAATTTAGTGACCGAGATACTAAAGAAGTGAAAGGTGTTAAAGCTCAATTCAATGTGGTAGATCTTCCTCTCATGTATAATGACATTATAGGCCAACCAATACTTTATGAGATTGATGTAGTCATGAGTATCAAATGTTTGACCATGAAGACTCTTATTGAATGTTGGGTCCTAAAAATTCATAGGGATTAACACATGGCTAGGCAATACTACCAAATGGCAGTCAAACCTCAGATAGAGCCATTCCCTCTAGAATTTTAGGAAATAGAGAAACAAGGAGCCAACCCCAGGCCAGTTGACTAGGTTCAGACCTTATAGATCACTGAGCAAAAGACAATAAGGATCGACAATGAGCTTAATAGTAAAGTTAAGCATGGAATAAGCAAGGTCCTCATTAAACACTCAGGCAGCTTTACTTCTCAAGCGTCTAAGATAACTGGAGTAGACCCTTGGATTGCCTTGCATAGTCTGATTATTAAACCAAGAGTAAAACCAATCGTTCAAAAAAATCTCACATATGAAAGATAAAAGGTAATCACTGAGGAAATAAAGAAACTACTGGAGGCCAGATTCAACATGCCTAGAATGGGTAGCCAATGTGGTGTTGGTAAAAAAGTACAATGGCAATTACATGATGTGTGTGGACTATACTGATCTCAATAAAGCATGCCCTAAAGACAACTATCCATTGTTGATGATAGATCAATCAATACACTCAACAGTTGATCACTTTTTGTATAGGTTTATGGATTCTACTCAAGGGTACCATCAGATACCAATGAAGAAAGAAGATCAGGAAAAGACATCGTTTATTACTCATGATGACCTTTATTGCTATAAAGTTATACCATTTAGGCTGAAGAATGTTAGCGTAACATATTAAAGGCTGATGAACCATGTGTTTCAAGATTAAATTAGAAAGAGTGTCAAGAGTGAACATGCAGAGCAACATTATGATGATCTTAATCAAATCCTTTGAATACTGAACTAATACCATATCAAACTAAATCTTAAGAAGTGTGTTTTTGGAGTAAAAGTAAGAAAATTCCTAGGATTTATGATATCCCATAGAGGAATTGAATTTAATTTGGAGAAGATAGAGGCTATTCTTAAGATAAAAGATTCGACATCAATCAACAAGCTGTAAAAGCTAAATGGTAAAATAATAGCAGTAGGTGTTTCATCTCCTGTTCAGCCAAGCAGTGTCTACCACTATTCCAAGCTTTAAAAAATCCTAAAAATTTTATATGGAATGAAGAATACTATATAGATTTTAAAGACATCAAAAGTTCCTATCCTTGCCACCTCTACTTAGTAGGTCTATCCCTGGAGAAACACTGTACTTATATCTCTCTATTGGCAGGAGTCAATAGCATCAGTACTGGTGAAGGAAGAAGGAAGTTATCAAAATTTGATATACTACATCAGTAAGATACTCAGAGGTTCAAAAATCCAGTATCCTAAACTGGATAAGTTAGTTATGGCCGTTATACATATGTCTCGAAAACTCTGACACTACTTTCAGGCCCATTCAATCATTGTAAGATCTAGGTTCCCTCTAAGAAAAATCTTATAAATACTTGAAACTTTCGATAGACTAGTTCAATGATCAATATTGCTCAGAGAATTTGACATTAGTTATGAACCTCAGCAGTAGATAAAAGCTCAGACCCGGTAGATTTTGTACAAGAAATGATAGTAAAAGATTTCACTCCTTTTGAATGTCTATAATGGAAGTTATACGTTGATGGAGCCTCATCCATCCAAGGATTCAGCGTCAAAATCATTCTTAGAGAGCCATACAAAGTCACTATCAAATATGCAGTTTAAATAAAGTACAATGCCACTAATAATGTAGTCGAGTATAAATCACTCATCACATGATTGAAGTTAGCCACCAAGGTCAAAGTCGAGCATCTCAAGATATACTCTGACTCATAACTAGTGGTAAACCAAGTCAAAGGAACATACCAGATCAAAGACCCAAGCATTGCCAAGTGTGTCGAGAAAGTCAGACAACTCCTAAAGAAGCTCAAGCAGGACAGGGAGACAAAGGGAAATCATCTAAATCCCCAAAAGCAAAAACTTGAAAGTAGATTTGCTAGCCAAATTAGCAGCAGAAGATAATTAAACATTTAAGGAACTCGAGCTTACTGAGGCATTGCCAAAACCAAACATTGAGGAGGTAGAGATCATGGACGTACATAAAGCAGCAGAATGGATGAAGTTGATCATTTAGTATCTCAAACATGGTATACTTCCACAAGATAAGTTAAAAGCTCAAAAATTAAAGATAAAAGTTTCCCACTATTCCATCCACCATGAAGAACTCTACAAAAGGTCTCATTTTCACCTACAGTTTAAATGTATATTACCAAAAGAAGGAAATTACGTGCTTAGGGAAATTCATAAAGGAATTTATGGAGCATATAAATCTTATCATTCATTAATCAGAAAGGCATTGCTCTAGGGATACTATTGGTCTACCATGTCTTGAGATGCTTAAAAATTTGCTTAAGAATGCCATAAATGTCAATAGTTTGCTTGCCTCAACCATAAGCCTTATAATCCTTTGCATCCAATTAGGAGTCCTTGGCCTTTTACAGTATAAGGGATGGACATCCTAGGCCCATTTTCTACCTCAACCTCCCAAAAGAAGTTCCTAATCGTGGCTATAGACCACTTCACCAATTGGATAAAAGTTGAAGTTGTACCAACCATCACTGAGGCCCAGATGCATTACTTTTTTTGAAAAGAAATCATCTACAGATTTGAAATACCACACACCCTGATAATAGACAATAGGAAGCAGTTTGACAATGAGAAATTCAGAAATTTTTGCTTGAATCTTAGAATAAAGCTTCGATTTACTTTAGTAGCCCATCCATAAATAAATGGCTAGATGAAAGTCACCAATAGGATCATCATGCAAGGGCTAAAGAAAAGACTAGACAAAAAGAAGGGGAACTGGGTTGACGAACTCAACAATGTCGTCTAGGCCTATAGAACTACACTTAGAACTTCTATAGGAAAAACACCTTTTAGACTAATTTATGGGATGGATGCAGTAATCATGATGGAGATTAGATCATAAGTTACCAGGTCACCAAGAATTTGGATCAAGAAATCAACAACATCAATGCTTGGATATGTCTAGACCTGCTTGAAGAGAGAAGAGAGCAAGCATCCATTGTAGCAAAAGCCCAAAAGTAGAGGGTCATGGAATATCACAATCGACACATCCAGCCAAGATAGTTTAAAGTCATAGACTGAGTACTCATAAAGGTTGACATTGATAGAGGAACTCCAACATAAGCAAAGTCAAACCTAATTAGGAAGGTCCTTATCAGGTCAATGAGAAGATTACCAAAGGGGCATATAAGATCAAGGATAAATAGGGAAAAGATTTACCCTGATATTAGAACTCAGACAGTCTCTAAAACTATTATCAATAAATGTAATCAAAGTTTTGAGAAATAAGTACTTCATTTATCATTGAAAATGGTGAATTATAGAGTATTCCAAAAATATAGAGAAAATTATCGACTAAGTAATTTACAATTGAGTATTAGGAAGCTCAAAAGAAGGAAGACTCATATTATGAGACTCAGACATAGAGGCTGAATCAGATCCAACAAAGATTTCACTAGCAGACATCTCCTCAGTAGCCCTTGAATCCTTTAAATGCTCAAAAGATGACTTATCGACAATAGACTTTATCGGTTTCTTAGGATTCTTCAATTGCTTAGAAGAAGCCTTGCTCCAAGCACCTTCTTTAAAAACAATCCTAGCCAAATCGGTAGGCATTATTTTATCCAAGTCTTAGAAGTCCAGATTCGAGTGTTGGGCGAGTAAGACTCTCCAACATTTAAACTTAAGAGCTTTGAGAAACCCTGTGACTATATTCTAGTAGCTTCTCTTATCATCCTCAAAGGATTTCTCTACCTTAGTAAGTTTTTTCTCCAAAGTCGCAATTCGGGTGTCCTGCCCCTTAAATTTTGAAGTTAAGCTTGATTATGCTCTAATTCTTCCACCCTCTTTTGGCTCGCCTCAGCCTCAGATCTCACCTCAGCATATTTGGTTTGGCAAAGTTCTAGTGTCGCCTTCGCCTTTTTTACTTTCTTCTCAAAGTTAATGGCTATAGTGCCAACCTCTATCTCCTTCTAGCTGAACTCGCTCTTAAGATAATAGTAATTATCCTTAGCCAGTAATAGAGCCTGAGTCATCTGAAAGAAAAGACAAAAATCATCAATTGGGGTACATATGAACATAAATTAAATAAATTGGAAGATAATTACTTCCAGTGAGTGTTCGATCATGGAGTTGTACAGCTCCTCCTTATCTACATCTTTCTAGCATGATATGTCTTCTAAAAGTTGTAGAGACTTGGCATATTGGTCCCTCACTTAAGCATTCAGGGTACTCAAAGGCTTCATCTTTGTCAAGATCCAAGACCTTATGTCCGGACACTTGGATAACCTTGGGCACTTGACGAAGACTTCCTCGCATAGCTCCTCAGCATCTGAGCCCTCATTCAAGGCCCATTTCCTCCGACCACCCTTAGACTTCTCCACCTAAGAAGATTCATCCATGGCTTTTCCTTTTTAACGGGGCACAGCTTCAACTGAGACCTCTGGAGCAAGTGGCTCGGAAGTAGGAAAAGAGATATGCACATCCTTCTGAGTCTTCATGTTGTCATCTACAAGTTGAATCCCATTCATAAATGCAAAAAAGTTAGCCATCTATAAATAAAAAGAAAAGAACAAAAGTCATAGTAATACCTTTCAAATCTTAGAACTTATCGTTGAGATGCATGTGATCAAGGTAAACTCTCTGGAGATATCTCTAAAATAAATTTTTGGTAGACACTGCGCTAGTTATGCCATGGAGATGAATCCTCATAACCCTTTTTATATCCTTATCAGATAACCTTGAAGGGTGCTTCACCTTATGGTAGTCCTCAAACCACATCCACTAAGTGTGGACTAAGTTTGAAGGATGTTCAATAATGAAAAACTTATGCCTCCACTTCTTATGAAGGTCCAAAAGCTTTATAAAGAGGCTATAGTTTGGAATAGTCAATAAAGAGAACATCAGTTCTCTTTTTTTCTTATTCAATATATAAAGATATTGGAGGACATTTAGGTCCAACTCTCTACTCTCTTAATGAATAAACTCTATAAAACCGATCAAGATCTGGTAACTATTGGAAATGTTATACCTATTTAGAAAACTCCTACTGAATTTATCTAAGGGGAACTTTAATCCCCATTCTAATTGATTGAGGTATACAACTAATCTATCAAAATTTAGCATAAGAGTATGGGCTTTGAAGTTTTTATCTATAGTGTGCAGAGTAAAGTCTGCTGGAATGCTAAAATGTCTTTGATACCATTTTAGCATATCCTCATCTATCCTAGAGACGAACAAATTAGAGCTAACTTGCTCTCATAGGGCCATGAATCCTATTTAATAAATAAGAAGAAGAAGAATATCGAGGAGAGATGAAGCTTCACTTGGAAAAAAGAATGCAAGCTTACTGAAGAAGGCTCTAGAGAAACAAAAAACACGTGAGAGGAAACGTAACAAGGAAAGAAGATAGTAGAAAAGTGAAACTAAAAACAAGCCAAAGGGTTTGATTTATTTAAAGAGCAGTGAAAGATTCTACAATGACCATTACTACCCTCATGAACAGTTTCATCTCTTTCCTAGCATCAAGGGTAATTTCGGGCAAGAGAAAAGCCCACTAATTGAGTAGTTATTATTATGGCAGTTGAAACATCTCATCTTCTATAACATGAATAGACATAATGGTTACACAATTCAAAATTCAAAGGAAAGCCAAAAAATGTGGCAGTTGATAATCCTACTCCTCTCGCTGCCAATTGTCTCCTTTATCAACACTTGGATTGTACATATATTGTATCAAGATTTTAAGTCAGTGACTAAAGTTGGAACACTTAGGCCAATTTGATAATATTAAGGTTTAGCACTTGGGTCACACTTTTAATGCACTAAGATTCTAAGTCCAATAATTGAAGCTGGCACCCTTAGGTCGCTTCAATAGTACTGAGGTTCGGCACTTGGGCTGTGCTTTTAATGCACCAAGGTTCTAAGTCTAATTACTAAAACTATGTCACGACCCAAAACAGGGGCCATGACCGGCGCTAGGGAACGGGAATTCTTTCGAATCCGGAACCCGTAGCAAGCCTAAAAATAAAATAAATATGCAATAATAACCATAAAAATATAATATGCAACGGAAAATAAAATCATAAATATTACAATATCATCCATAACAACTGGATATAATTCAAAACTCATCACATCGCATATATAATCTCATAAATGTATAATCTTTATACAAATCCAGTTTTAACATAATACATCTCTTTAAAACAAATACATAAAATCCAATACTTTAATTTACAACTACTGCAGTGTCTAGATAAAATAAATAAGACTCAAGTAGACAATTTACATAAAGAAGCCGGGGCGGAAGAAATCCGGCGTATCGACCTGCTACTGAGGTCTGAGGAAGTTGACTCTCCTGAAAAATAGTCAACGGAGGGGAGTCAGACCTCACTGAGTGAATTACTATAGTATATATACATACACTCTAAGTGATAATGCATACAGTCAACAGTATATGAGTAATATGTATATATACAGGCAAATTCATACAGATGCAGAAAAATCATTTTATATATTTTGTTTGAAAATCAACTTTTATGAAGGATCACATAGAACCCTAGAATATTGCAACCTCAGAATAATAGTGTTAAACAACACTCTAGCCATACAGGCTCACTGATTCCAAATATATCCACTTAATCCATATGGACAGTAGACTGGCCCCGAGACACTAAGTCAACCGAGCTCCAGCAGTCTGACTGCCAGTGTGATTGGCCCCGAGACACTTGGTCAACCGAGCTCCAGCAATCACACCCACAAACCACATCTCACATATCAATAATCATAATCAAATCAATATCCACAAATAGTCAGTAATAAAGCCTAAATACTATAGGCGTACCGGTACGTACTCGGTCCTAGTGCTGCCCACTAGGTAGCACGTTCTATTGATATCCTTCAGTGATAAATAATAAAACATTCATTCACAAATACATGATGCATGAATTTAAATAAATCAACAATATAAACTATATATATACCGAAAATATACCAAACATAAACCAGGTATATTTTGAGTATATATACGTCAAATAAATTCAATCAAATCATGAATTAAACTAAAAATATATTTAAAAACATTTTAAATATATTTTATTAATAAAACATGTATATAATTTATTATATACCAAAAATATACCAAAAATATACTTAAATATAAATCATGTTATTTATGCATAATTAGTCAAAATAAAACATGCATTTTCTAAATCATGCATCCTAAGCATATATATATAATATAGTAACTCACCTAATGCGCTCCACGAGACAGGTCCGACGGGCCTGGTCCACTAACCCTCGGTCTCAGCGTAACTAAACAAGAAATAATTAATCGACATCAGAATAATCCTAACAGAAATCCTAGAATTAAATCTAGAGTATTCAACACAGAATCGGAAATTAGGGTTCGACTGGATATCACGTTTTACGAGAATTCTACCGGAAATCCGGCAGAACCTCCCCTGTAAAACGGACATCTCTCTACTCAAAAGAGTAGAGCCGACCCTGCAAAGAAAATACACTTCAAAAATAAACACCACAATCCATCACAACCCCTCGGTCGGACTCCAGACTACAATCTGTCGACCGGGGTCCACAAACACAGAATATATATGTCAAATATACCAAAAATATCCTTAAATCATAAAAATACATTTCATACGTAGAAATTACATAATAAATCTTGAAACACTGTAAAAATCGATTAAAATTCATTTTATTAGAAAAACCGTATATTATATATATAATTGAAAATAATTCCCGAAAAATAGTTTTAATTAGTTAAAAATACCAAATAATTTGTAGAAATCATTTTTATACCTTAAATAAATATTAAAACCAATTAAATTACATTTTTAGACAATTTAGGGTAAAATTACCAAAATACCCCTATATATATATATATACCTAAATTACTTCAAAAATTCACCAAAAATCATACAATTATCCAAAATTAATTTTCTCAACATATTTATCAATAATATCAATAATTAAACTCAATTAACCAATTAAATTCAATTTAAAACACAATTAACTTAATTTTACAAAATCACATAAACTTCAATAATTAAAAATAAATACTTAGAAATTCATAAAAATTCCAAATAAATTCCTATAATTCATTTCAACACCTAATTCAACCATAAACTCCAATTTCATAATTTAAATAATTAATTTCCGAAAATTCGAAAATAATATTAAAATATTCAAAAATACCCAAAAATCCAAACAATCTCCAAAAATTCTACAAAAATTCATACATGAAGATTAAGCTACCAGGAACAACATTTGTGAAGGAAGTTTCCATGAATCATCCAAATTGAAGCTCAAAAAAATCAAAAACCAAAAGTGGCCGAAATATTCAACTCAAAACCTAAGCAATTCTAGACCATTTTAGCTCAAACAAAAGCTAGAATAACACTCACCGGAACTCAAGGAGAAGATAGAGACCGGCGGTGTCGAAAACGGTGGCCGGAGGAGGGAGAAACGACGGTGAGAAGAAATGGTGGCGTCGGGCACCCACGGGAAGAAGAAGAAGAAGAAGAAGAAAAAGAAAAAGAAAGAAAAGGAAGGAAAAAGAAAAAGAAAGAAAAAGAAAAAGAAAAAAAAAGAAAAAAAATAAAATAAATTAAAATAATTAAATATTAATAAATAATAAATTTTAATAATTTAATAATAAATAAAATAATCAAATAATAATAAATAAATAATAAAATATTAGGGTAATAATAAACCCTAATTAAATAAATATACACACACAGGCTTTATTTAATAATTTAAAAATATGTATGAGTTCATGCAAACCCGTAAATACATTTAACATAATTAATAATAAATTGTTTACGTGAAAATTTCCCCGAAAATGAAAGTCCCGGGAAAATTTTACGTAAAATACTGAAAATAATAGACAGTAATTAAAATAGGTTTAAAATACATATCAACTCATAAAAATATCACATATATACAGTCAAAATTATTGACACTGCATATCCCGGTACAGTGTAAAAATATTTTTAAAAACACGGGATATTACAGTCTTCCCCCCTTACAAGAATTCGTCCCCGAATTCTAAAAACAAGATTACAGAATCAGGAAGGAAAGAGATACGGGTAAGAAGCTCGCATCTCAGCTTCAGTCTCCCACGTATGCTCTTCAACTCTGTCGCTACGCCACAAAACCTTGACCATCGGAATCTGCTTCGATCGCAACTGTCGAACTTGATAATCAACGATCGCCACAGGTTCTTCTACAAACGTCAAATCTTCACTCACTTCCACACTGTCAGGTTGCAACACGTGTGAAGGATCTGAGATATACTTCCTCAACATCGAGATATGAAATACTGGATGCACCTGTGACATACTCGGAGGCAAATCCAACCGATATGCAACAGTGCCAACTCTTTCCAGAATCTCAAACGGTCCAATATATCTCGGTGTTAACTTACCCTTCCTGCCAAATCTCATCACACCCTTCATCGGAGATACTTTCAGAAAAACGAAATCTCCAACCTGAAACTCCACATCTCTGCGCCTAGGATCCACATAACTCTTCTGTCTACTAACTGCGGTCTCTAACCTACGCTTGATCACGGTGACTTTCTCTGCAGCATCTTGAACCATCTCTGGTCCAGTCAAAGTTCTCTCACCAATCTCATCCCAACTCAACGGGGATCTACACTTCCTTCCATACAACGCCTCATATGGTGCCATGCCAATACTGCTATGGTAGCTGTTATTATATGCAAACTCAACAAGCGACAAATGATCATCCCAGCTACCTCTCAAATCCAAGACACACATCCTCAACATATCTTCTAGTGTCTGGATCGTCCTCTCAGACTGACCGTCTGTCTGAGGATGAAAAGCAGTACTGAAATCCAACCTAGTGCCCATCGCTTCTTGTAACTTCTGCCAAAAACGAGAAGTAAACACCGAACCTCTATCTGACACAATGGACACAGGTACTCCATGAAGGCATACAATATGCTTCACGTACAACTTCGCCAATCTAGCAACTGAATATGTGGCTTTCACAGGCAAGAAATGTGCAGACTTCGTCAATCTGTCTATAATCACCCAGATGGAATCGTATCCATCCTTCGAACAAGGTAAACCGACCACAAAATCCATAGCTATCCTTTCCCACTTCCACTCGGGAATAGGAAGAGGCTGAAGCTTCCCAGAAGGCTTCTGATGTTCGGCTTTCACTTGCTGACACGTCAAGCACTTAGCAACATAATCAGCAACATCCTTCTTCAATCCATCCCACCAGTATAGATCTCTGATACTGTGGTACATCTTAGTAACACCAGGATGAACGCTGTAAGCTGTAGAATGTGCTTCCTCTAAAATCTCCTCTCTCAAATCATCCACATCAGGAACACACAATCTACCACTGATCCACAACACACCATCGTCATCGAGTGTGAAATCAGTGAACTTCCCTGCTCTGACATTCTCTGCAAGCTCTTCCAGAATAGGATCTCGGCTCTGAGCTGCTTTAATCCTATCCCTTAGTACAGATCGTACTTTAAACTGAGCTAACAGTCCACCTGATCTACTGATCTTCATCATCAGACCTTGATCCACCATCAGATGCAATTCCTGGATCAATGGTCTCCTCTCAACACCAATGTGAGCAAGACTACCTGAAGACTTCCTACTCAAGGCATCTGCTACCACATTAGCTTTACCCGGATGGTAAAGAATCTCGCAATCATAATCCTTCAACAGTTCCAACCATCTTCTCTGCCTCAAATTCAAATCTCGCTGCTGGAAAATGTACTTAAGGCTCTTGTGATCAGTAAATATCTCACAAGTCACCCCGTACAAATAATGTCTTCAAATCTTCAAAGCAAAGATCACTGCAGCCATCTCCAGATCATGTGTAGGATAGTTCTGCTCATGCTTCTTCAACTGCCTCGAAGCATAGGCTATCACCCTTCCATTCTGCATCAACACACAACCAAGACTAATTCTAGAGGCATCACAGTAAACTGTGAACTTATCCACACTATTAGGCAAAGCTAATACTGGCGCTGTGGTCAACTTCTCCTTCAACAACTGAAAACTATTCTCACAAGCTTCTGACCACTCAAATCTAACATTCTTCTGAGTCAAGCGAGTCATAGGGGCTGCTATCCTGGAAAAATCCTGCACAAACCGCCTATAATACCCAGCTAAACCCAGAAAATTCCGAATCTCAGTAACTGAAGTAGGTCTAGGCCACTCAGATACTGCTTCAATCTTCTGTGGATCAACCTGATTACCTTCTTTAGACACTACGTGTCCAAGAAAAGAAACACTCTCCATCCAGAAATCACACTTCGAGAATTTAGCATAAAGCTGATGATCTCTCAGTGTCTGCAGTACAATCCTCAAGTGATATACGTGCTCTTCCATACTCCTCGAATATACCAGTATATCATCAATGAAGACTACCACAAACTGATCCACATACGGTCGGAATACTCTGTTCATCAGGTCCATAAAAGCTGCTGGTGCATTAGTCAAACCAAAAGACATCACCAGAAACTCATAATGACCATAACGAGTGCGGAATGCTGTCTTAGGAATATCAGCTTCACTGATCCGCAACTGATGATAACCCGACCTCAAGTCAACCTTAGAAAAGAATTGTGCACCCTGGAGCTGATCAAACAAGTCATCTATCCTCGGGAGAGGATACTTGTTCTTCACTGTCACCTTATTCAGCTCTCTGTAGTCAATGCACAGTCTCAGGGTACCATCCTTCTTCTTCACAAACAAGACTGGTGCACCCCAAGGAGAAACACTAGGTCTGATAAAACCCTTATCCAACAACTCTTGCAATTGCTCCTTCAACTCTCTCAACTCTGCAGGAGCCATACGATAGGGTGGCATAGATATAGGAGTAATACCTGGAACCACATCTATACATAACTCAATCTCTCTATGAGGTGGTAAACCTGGCAACTCCTCGGGAAAAACATCAGGAAACTCACAAGCAACAGGAACATATGTGAGTGACAACTTCTCCACTGACGTATCCCTAACCAATGCCAAAAACCCCTGACAACCTTTCCTCAACAACTTCCTAGCTGAAATAGCCGAAATAAGATTCTGAGGTGCTGAACTCCTGTCACCAACAAACTTAAATTCTACTTCACCAGGAATTCTGAAAATCACCTCCTTATTCCTACAATCAACCACGACATAATGCTGGGATAACCAATCCATTCCCAAAATAACATCGAACTCCATCACATCCAACAAAATCAAATCAACGGGTAATTCTCTATCTCCCACGAGAACTGGACAACCAGAAAGAACAATATCGGTGTCCAAAGAATCACTCAGAGGATTGGCAACAGACAAAGGAAAAGCCATCCTCGAAGCTTGCCAACAAGATTTAGAAGCAAAAATGGGAGAAACAAATGAATGCGTGGCACCGGGATCAAACAAAACCAAAGCATCCAGGTAACAAACAGAAAGAATACCTGCCACGACTGCATTAGATGCCTGAGCATCCTGCTGAGTCAGATGAAAAACTCTGGCCTGGCCTCGACCTCCCTGCTGACTGGTAGAAGCCTGGCCAACACCTCGGGTACCTCCTCTCGTACCTCTACCACGACTCTGCTGTGGAACAAACTGAGTAGAACTCTGATGCTGAGCTGGTGGTAACTGAAATGGCACGGGTGCTGCACTAGCAATCGACTGTTGTGGGAATCGCGGAATCTGCTGCTGCTGATATCCGGGGTAAGGACACGATCTGGCAATGCACTCGCTGCTGCTGTCTCTGACTCTGCTGAGTCGAACCTCACTGCTGACTACTCGAACCAACATGAAAACTCGAATACGGAGTAGCCTGCGATCCACTCGACTGAACTCCCAACTGGTAATAATCAGGCATCGCTCCCTGCCTAACTAACCTCAGCTCAATCTCCTTAGCTAGCTCAATCACCGACTCGAGAGTAAGACCTGCTGTAGGCATACCAGCAAAAGCTGAACCCAAACCAGTAACATAGGTAGTAATAGCGAAATACTGATCTCGCATCAGATCCTCAGCATATCTACCCAGACGAAGAAACTCTCGGGTATACTCCTCTACAGATCGATCTCCACGAGAAATACTGGTCAGACGAAGACGATAGCTCAAACGAAGAGGCTCTGGACAAAATCTCCTCATGAATCGCTCTCGAAACTGAGCCCATGTCATCGTCATCATAAAGGGCTGGATCATCTGAATAAACCAATCCAAGGCTGGTCCCTCGACAGACAACTCAACGATCATGATCCTCTGGTACTCGGTATGAGCAGTCCGAGTCCTAGTCTCAATCGCATGCAGAAAATCTAAAGGATCAAAAGTACCATCAAACGCAATCCTGCCAACTCTGGCATAGAACAAAGCTGCCTCAGGGTCAGACATACCCTGCTGATAGGCAGGCTGAACAACTGGAGGAACAGGAACATCAAACTCAGGCTCAACAGGCTCCTCGTCCTGTAACTCTCTCTGCCTACGGCGACCTGCCGCTCCTCGAGGTCTACCCCTGCCACGACCTCTACGTCTAACTGGCTGCTCAGGAGGTAAAACCTCGTCCTGAAAAGACTCATCATCCTCGGCCTCAACGATCGGTGGAGCGACACGCGCTCGCCTCCTCATTCTGAAAAGACAAACGGAAAGATTCAGACAAAACAGACAACGGAGGAATAACGCTGAAAACTACAGCAAGGAATACTCATCAAGACATACTCGAACCTAATACACTGCAGTAGTCCAACAGAAAACACAACTCAAAAACTAGGGCCACAACTCACAAAACTAAGCCCTGACACAGAACTCCACTCTGATACCAACTTCGCTCTGATACCAACTTTGTCACGACCCAAAACAGGGGCCATGACCGGCGCTAGGGAACGGGAATTCTTTCGAATCCGGAACCCGTAGCAAGCCTAAAAATAAAATAAATATGCAATAATAACCATAAAAATATAATATGCAACGGAAAATAAAATCATAAATATTACAATATCATCCATCACAACTGGATATAATTCAAAACTCATCACATCGCATATATAATCTCATAAATGTATAATCTTTATACAAATCCAGTTTTAACATAATACATCTCTTTAAAACAAATACATAAAATCCAATACTTTAATTTACAACTACTGCAGTGTCTAGATAAAATAAATAAGACTCAAGTAGACAATTTACATAAAGAAGCCGGGGCGGAAGAAATCCGGCGTATCGACCTGCTACTGAGGTCTGAGGAAGTTGACTCTCCTGAAAAATAGTCAACGGAGGGGAGTCAGACCTCACTGAGTGAATTACTATAGTATATATACATACACTCTAAGTGATAATGCATACAGTCAACAGTATATGAGTAATATGTATATATACAGGCAAATTCATACAAATGCAGAAAAATCATTTTATATATTTTGTTTGAAAATCAACTTTTATGAAGGATCACATAGAACCCTAGAATATCGCAACCTCAGAATAATAGTGTTAAACAACACTCTAGCCATACAGGCTCACTGATTCCAAATATATCCACTTAATCCATATGGACAGTAGACTGGCCCCGAGACACTAAGTCAACCGAGCTCCAGCAGTCTGACTGCTAGTGTGATTGGCCCCGAGACACTTGGTCAACCGAGCTCCAGCAATCACACCCACAAACCACATCTCACATATCAATAATCATAATCAAATCAATATCCACAAATAGTCAGTAATAAAGCCTAAATACTATAGGCGTACCGGTACGTACTCGGTCCTAGTGCTGCCCACTAGGTAGCACGTTCTATTGATATCCTTCAGTGATAAATAATAAAACATTCATTCACAAATACATGATGCATGAATTTAAATAAATCAACAATATAAACTATATATATACCGAAAATATACCAAACATAAACCAGGTATATTTTGAGTATATATACGTCAAATAAATTCAATCAAATCATGAATTAAACTAAAAATATATTTAAAAACATTTTAAATATATTTTATTAATAAAACATGTATATAATTTATTATATACCAAAAATATACTTAAATATAAATCATGTTATTTATGCATAATTAGTCAAAATAAAACATGCATTTTCTAAATCATGCATCCTAAGCATATATATATAATATAGTAACTCACCTAATGCGCTCCACGAGACAGGTCCGACGGGCCTGGTCCACTAACCCTCGGTCTCGGCGCAACTAAACAAGAAATAATTAATCGACATCAGAATAATCCTAACAGAAATCCTAGAATTAAATCTAGAGTATTCAACACAGAATCGGAAATTAGGGTTCGACTGGATATCACGTTTTACGAGAATTCTACCGGAAATCCGGCAGAACCTCCCCTGTAAAACGGACATCTCTCTACTCAAAAGAGTAGAGCCGACCCTGCAAAGAAAATACACTTCAAAAATAAACACCACAATCCATCACAACCCCTCGGTCGGACTCCAGACTACAATCTGTCGACCGGGGTCCACAAACACAAAATATATATGTCAAATATACCAAAAATATCCTTAAATCATAAAAATACATTTCATACGTAGAAATTACATAATAAATCTTGAAACACTGTAAAAATCGATTAAAATTCATTTTATTAGAAAAACCGTATATTATATATATAATTGAAAATAATTCCCGAAAAATAGTTTTAATTAGTTAAAAATACCAAATAATTTGTAGAAATCATTTTTATACCTTAAATAAATATTAAAACCAATTAAATTACATTTTTAGACAATTTAGGGTAAAATTACCAAAATACCCCTATATATATATATATACCTAAATTACTTCAAAAATTCACCAAAAATCATACAATTATCCAAAATTAATTTTCTCAACATATTTATCAATAATATCAATAATTAAACTCAATTAACCAATTAAATTCAATTTAAAACACAATTAACTTAATTTTACAAAATCACATAAACTTCAATAATTAAAAATAAATACTTAGAAATTCATAAAAATTCCAAATAAATTCCTATAATTCATTTCAACACCTAATTCAACCATAAACTCCAATTTCATAATTTAAATAATTAATTTCCGAAAATTCGAAAATAATATTAAAATATTCAAAAATACCCAAAAATCCAAACAATCTCCAAAAATTCTACAAAAATTCATACATGAAGATTAAGCTACCAGGAACAACATTTGTGAAGGAAGTTTCCATGAATCATCCAAATTGAAGCTCAAAAAAATCAAAAACCAAAAGTGGCCGAAATATTCAACTCAAAACCTAAGCAATTCTAGACCATTTTAGCTCAAACAAAAGCTAGAATAACACTCACCGGAACTCAAGGAGAAGATAGAGACCGGCGGTGTCGAAAACGGTGGCCGGAGGAGGGAGAAACGACGGTGAGAAGAAATGGTGGCGTCGGGCACCCACGGGAAGAAGAAGAAGAAGAAGAAGAAAAAGAAAAAGAAAGAAAAGGAAGGAAAAAGAAAAAGAAAAAGAAAGAAAAAGGAAAAGAAAAAAAAAGAAAAAAAATAAAATAAATTAAAATAATTAAATATTAATAAATAATAAATTTTAATAATTTAATAATAAATAAAATAATCAAATAATAATAAATAAATAATAAAATATTAGGGTAATAATAAACCCTAATTAAATAAATATACACACACAGGCTTTATTTAATAATTTAAAAATATGTATGAGTTCATGCAAACCCGTAAATACATTTAACATAATTAATAATAAATTGTTTACGTGAAAATTTCCCCGAAAATGAAAGTCCCGGGAAAATTTTACGTAAAATACTGAAAATAATAGACAGTAATTAAAATAGGTTTAAAATACATATCAACTCATAAAAATATCACATATATACAGTCAAAATTATTGACACTGCATATCCCGGTACAGTGTAAAAATATTTTTAAAAACACGGGATATTACAAATTACCACCCTCAGGTCTCTTTGATAGTACTGAGGTTCTACACTTGGACTGCACTTTTAATGCACTAAGATTATATAGTACTCGAGCCATGTTTTTAATGCACCAAGATTATATGGTACTCAAGCCACACTTTTAATACACTGAGCATTGAAACTTCAGTGATAGTTGGTTCCATCAGGTTGTCTTTATGTTGGCGAGTTAATCCCTCAAGTCATTTCTATAACACCAACCATTTTTATTACAGGTTCTACACACTTAAGTCCAACTAACACTCCAACAATGTTCTGATATGATGATTCCATGACTTGGTACCGAGTGTCTTCTTTTCTTTTATGACTAAGGCTGACCACCTCAGCTTACCCTTCCATATCATATGCAATTACTCAAGCAGTCTCTCTCTCCAAGCAAAAGAATGACATTTCCATCACTTTATAGACCCAGATACATCAAACATAAATATCCAAACATACTTTCAAGGGGAGACTCTTAATACCCCATATATATACTCTTATTTAACTAAGGTCTTTATTTTCCTATATAGGGGTTGCTTATAGAAGGAGGACACCCAAAACAAATAGGAAAAGATTCCTAATCAAGGAGACTCCCAAATAGGAAGAAACACTCTCCTAATAGGCACAAGACTTTCATCAAATAGGAATCCTATTCCTCTCATATTTGAGCATCATTATCCCTATAAATAGAACCCTATATCTCTGATTCTCATTCATTCTATTCTCTTATACTCATTACTTTCTTTATCTCTCTATAACTCTCTCTCTATATTCTCTAACTTAGGCATTATAGGGTTTTTGGGGATCCTACCCACCTCTCATCTTGTCCTTATTTGATCCCTCATATGTTTCCAGCTCGAGAGCTATGAAAATAAGTTATCATTATTATTTGCCAATTCAGACACACACTCGCACTCTCCACCATATGTGTATATATATGGCTTTTATTACAACATACAAGGATGACAGTGATATGGAGGAACAAGGCTTAATAGTCATTTTATGAAATGAAAGATCAACAAAACACAAGAACTAATTTAAAAAAGGGAAAAAAAGACACAGTAGCTTAAAAGATTATCATTTTATCTTGTTTTTATATATGTAGCTAAATGGATAATAAAAAATATCCCCACTATTCATTTTCTTCCGTGCTTTACATTATCTCATTGAATCTAGGTTAGTACCAAAAAAAAGATACTATTAAAATATTGCCCAATGATTTTGATGATAAGTGTGAGGAATAATCGACTCATGTCTCTAACAAAGTTCTTATTGAGGAAGTAAATATTTTTTATTATACATATTAGGAAGTAAATATTTGTATACAATTAGGAATGAAGTCTTTATTTTATTTAGGATGTTATTCTATTCCTAATTAGGATGTTAATAGGTTTCCTATATGTATATATAAGGGTTGTAACCTCTCTTTTATGAATATATGAAAACATGTTTCTCTTGAATTTTCTTCTCTTTTCTCTGAATTTTATTTTTCATGGTATCGGAGCATACCCATTGAAATTGATTTTTTTTAATCTTTAAAATTGTATTTTTTTTCTCTTATCCTTTGAATCCATTGAATCTTCAAAACCATGACCACTAAAAACACATCCATTATATCCCATAGAACCCTAATTTTATTCAAACTCTTTAAGATAATTCTCCCTTCCTAAAAGAATTATTCTTAATGATATGAACTGTCCTCTATGGTCATAACTCATGGAGATGTGAATTGGAGCCAGAAATAAATCTGGCTTCCTTACTAGTATAATGCCAAATCCACCAATTGGAGATAATGCTTTAGAGACTTGGCTTATTGATAATAACTGAGTCAAAAGTTAGAAGATTGATTCCATGAGTCAAACATTGATGCAAAGATTCATTCTTCCAACAATAAAGGAGATATGGGATGCTATCTTAAAAACTTTCTATTATGGATTCCATGAAACTTAGTTGTTTGAATTAAACTGGAAATCATTCACTACACGTTAAAATGGTAGGCTGTTACTTGTATATTATAATGAGCTAGTTGGAATATTTTAGGAAATTAATGCCTAGACTTGTGCTCAAGGGGAGGATGTTAATGGAATAGTATCACTCCACAAGCATATTATCCGGCTTCAAACACATATTTTCCTAGTCGGGCTAGATTAAGAATTTAATGATGCTCATAGTGAAGTACTACAGAAGGATCCACCTCTTAATCTTGAGTCTAGTTATGCATATGTGCGGAAGGATTGCAACTAGGGACATACAATGGAAGGGCTGCAAATTCTACCCAACCATATAGTACTGGTAGTAGCCCAAACTCATTCCAGTTCAAAGGGAAAGTACTGAGTAAGTCCATCACATACACTTAAACTCATTATGGCAAAGTTGGACACTCCAAGGAATGGTGCTATGAAATTATGTTATATTCGAAATGGTGGGATTTCAATAGAAAGCCTCATAAGAAGCTCAGAAAAGTTACAATTGCCACCTCTAGTGATACTAAACCAAGTGGTGATCTTGATGCAACATTAGGTATGAAAAATCTTACTCGAAATAATACATGGATTATTAATACAGGTGCTACTAATCATATGAAAAACTCTAACCATCCGACCATTAGCCCAACAAAATATCTTGACTGCTAATGGAGTCATAGTATAGTCACTCATGAAGGATCAGTATTTAATTTTGGCTTTCTTAATCTAGATACTATTGTTATTATTCCATCTCTTTCTTGTAATATACTATTTATTGGCCAAATCACTAAAACCTTGAATTGCACTGTCAAATTTTAGTATAATTATTGTGTATTTCATGACATTGCAATGCACCATATTCTTGGCTTTGGTGTTAAATATAGAAAGTTATAATATTATGATTTACATGGTGATCCAAGTCAGAAGTCAAGTCAAGTCAATAGGTTGGTAGAAGTTGCTTGGCTAAAGATCAAGTTATTTTATGGCATCATCGTCTCGGTCATCTTTCTTTTCATTATCTTAGAAAAATAAAACTAGAATTGTTTTCTAGCACCACAAACTCTGAATTCAAGTGTGATATTTATGAATTGGAAAAAGCCACTGGATCTCATATATACTGAGTTATAATAAAAAATTCAATTCAATTTATGACCATTCATTCTAATGTATAAGGACCTACTCAGAATCCTACTATGTCTGGTGCTTAATATTTTATAACATTTATTGCTGAATGTACCAGGATGACCTAGGTATCTCTACTTTCAAATAAAGGACATATGTGCTTTACTTTTCAGGACCTGTACAAACTGGTGGCTATGCAATACCAAAGTAAAATATAAGTCTTGTAATCTGACAATGGCAGGGAGTATCTTAACTTGGCTCTTAATGATTTTTTTCATAAGTATGGTAATCGCCACCAAACATCCTCTACCGACACTCCCCAATATAAGGGTATAGTCGAACGAAAGAATCGGCAGTTATTAGAAGTCATCCTAGCATCATTTTTTAACATGAATGTTCCTCGAGAATACTGAGGAGAGGCTGTTCGATCTGTTGCATGTTTCATAAACCGAACTCCATTAAGGGTACTTGATTTTAAAATGCCTCTTTAGAAACTTTAAGAACTTGTCATATCTCCACCTCTCAATAATCTTGAGCCCTGAATCTTTAGATGTTGGGCATATGCTCATCAGCAACTTAATAAATTAGATCCTCAAGCTATCCGGTATATCTTTATTGGCTACACGGATCTACAAAAGGGATATCGATGTTATTATTTGAATGCAAAGAAGATATAATAACTCAGGATGTTCACCTCCATGAAAATGCTCCCTTCTTCACCTAATCTGAGTGCTCTCTTTAGGGGAAGAGAGTTTTGAGCATCTTTGAAGATAGCACTTTGAGTATCTCAGATGTTCCAAGCATTTCGAGCATCTCAAATATTATGAGCATGTCATTTGGATAGACATCTGATGTTCCAGGCATCTCAATTGGATGGACAATTGATGATAATCAGAGTATCTTACTTAGACTTGAAATAAATCAAGATAATACGTCTTCCCAATCGATACCAAAAGCTGAAGAAACTTTGAATGTGCACAATAAAGTGAACTCATCTCCCCTAGTGCCTCAAAATACTGAGCCTCATTATTCTTCTAGAATCAATAGAGGGATTCCAAAAAAATAATATGATCTGAACCTTTCTATCAAAGCTAAATATCCTATCAATAATTTCATATTAACTGACCATTTTTTCTAAATCTCATGCATATACTATGAATCAATTATCTACTATATTTATTCTGAGTAATATGTAAGAGGCTTTAGCTGATCTGGATTGGAAGAAAGCCACGAATGATGAAATGGAGGCATTGAAAAAGAACTACACATGGGATCTTGTTCCACTCCCTAAAGGAAAGAAAACAATGGGGTGCAGGTGGATATATATTGTCAAACTCAATCCAGATTGAAGCATTAATCGACATAAAGCTCGGTTGGTAGCAAAGGGATATACTCAAAAGTATGAAATTGACTATGAAGATACATTTGCTCTAGTAGCAAAAATGAACACCATTTGAGTTCTTATTTCCTTAGTTGCTAACCTGGATTGGCCACTACGGTAATTTGATGTGAAAAATTCTTTTTTGAATGGAACCATAGATAAAGAAGTGTACATGGATCCACCACCTGGAACAAGATATACTGATCGAGTGTGCAAACGAAAAAGAGCATTGCATGGACTCAAATAATTTCCTCGAGCATGGTCTGGATGACTCTTAACTTTCATAAGGAAGCTCAATTATAAGCAAAGTGATGTTAATCATATGCTATTTAGTAAACAAAATTTAGGTAAAGTCACCGCTTTGATTGTGTTTGTTGATGATATGGTGGTTATTGGAAATGATCTGAGTAAGATAATAATCTTGCAAAGACAGTTAGTAGCCGAGTTTGAACTTAAGGATTTAGATAACTTAAAATATTTTTTTAGGGATTGAAGTTGCAAGATAAGCTTAAAGGATTTCCCTCTATCAACAAAAGTATCTAATGGATCTAGTGACAAAAATAGGTGTAAGCACCCAATTTCGAGATAGTTGAGTGTGGATGCGACATAGGACTTCAATAATGAAAATTTGTTATAAATAGATATATGGATATTGATTTTTGAATTTCAAGGCTTATTTGCAGCTTTTTAAGGACTTAATTGTAATATTTTCTTTAAGAACGTAATTGAAAAGTTTAAATTTTTTGCAAGGGTATTTTTCTAATTAAAAGTTAAAAAAAGGATTGAAATTATGTAATTCTAATTAGAATTACATAAAACTGATTGGAATTAAGTAATTCTGATTGGGATTAATCATGTTTCATCTATGTTTTTTAGTTTTTCAATAAATAAAAAAATATTTTTTTGATTTTTAATTGATCAAATGATGTGATAAATCATTTTTCTAGGATTTATCTGAATTTTTAGGAAATTAAAAGTCCTTATTAAACCAAAATTTTTTCTCTTTGAATGGGAGAAGTCATAGTGAGATACGTGACTTTAGCTAGGGTTTTCTATATAAACCTAGCTCAACTCTCCTCTAAAGGGGGCTTCTTCTTATTCTTTTCTTTTTACACAACTTTAAACTCTAAAAAAAAAATTCTTTTTCGGTACTGTTCTTTTAAAAAAGTAGTAAACCTTTTAGGAAGAGAAAATCAAGTATTAAAGATCTATTACAATGGTGATTTATACCACTATGAGGAGCAAATTAATATTGCATCCATCCAAACATCTATTCTTCTACCCTTTTCTATTTATTTTATTTAATTATTTTGGTTTCATTTAATTTTAATTTTAATTTTATTTAATTTTTTTATTTTGTTTAATTACTAGTCATTGTTTATTTTGTTTTTTGTGTTTGTGTTTGTGATTATGAATGGAGTTACATGATGAATTCACTATAGAGAACAAAACCTATGAAGACCCATGGAATGTCATAGATTGAATTTTGTATTTGAATATAGTTTTTAGGGTTTTTTTTTATTTATTTGTTTGTTGGTTGTTTTATTTTGTGTTGTTATTCATTTAGTTTTTTGGGTTGTATTAATTTTTATTTTTATTTTCAGTATATCATTATAATTGCCCCAATAGTGGGAATAGTGGAATCCTGTGTATGTATTATGTGTTTTATTTTAATTAATTGATTAGTAAAATTAGGGTTTCAAATGGGTAAATTAATTAAAATCAATGGCATAGAAATCAAAGTTAGGGTTTTTAAAATTAATTAGATTTAAGTGAATAGAAATAGGGTTGCTTGTTAATTATTTCAATAACTAATAATTTATTAATTAATTGTTTAAGGTCACTATAACTAAATTAGGTTTTTTATTTGTTGAATTCATTTCTTTATTGGATTTTATTCTGTACATAAGTTTAATATTAGGTTTAATGTTTTTTTTCCCATAATAATGTAGGTTAATAAGCCCAATTAAATAGGTTTAATTCATTAAAATAAATTTTAGGCCCATAATTAAATTAGGCTTTAGGTTAGAAATAATTTAAGCTCATTTAACTAATTTAGACCTAGGCCCACCTTAGGATAATTAAAATTAATTAGACATAGTCCATTAACTTAAAGCTTTTTCTATAACTTGTAGATTTAAGATCACCTTAGAATTAAAACATATAGAACTAAGCCCACTAATTTAAATATTTCATAATTTGTAGATTTAAGTCCATTTTTAGAATTAAAATAAGTAGACTTAGGTTCTTTAATTAAAATTCAATAGGAATTAGGCCCATTAATCTTTAGGCTCACCTATAAATTAAAACATGTAGATTTAGCCCATTTAATTAAAATCAATGTAGATTAGACTAACTTAGGGATTATGAACTTAAATGAATGTATTGTTTATATGTTTTTTCATGATTGGTTTGTCTAGGGTTAATTGTTTAAATAAGGGTTTATATGAAATTGCATGTAAATAAAGGATAAGATAGTAATTCATAAAGTAATTCTAAATGAACATGAAACTGAAAGAAGTTAGTATTCTGTATCTAAAATCTCCTAGTTGTGATGCTAGTTTTCTTTTAGAGAATCGAGTACCATCGCTTTTGATTTGTCCCAGTTATTACCCTAGGTAGCGACTTCTTATCTCCACACTATGTCTTTGTGATATAGTAGTGTGTTCTCTAGAACCCTAAGTTCAAACAGTGTTACGGTTGCTAAAATCTTGGATGTGCACTAAACCTCGTCGTTTATAATGGGCATGCTTGATTGTAAGCCAATCGAGACTCCAATTGAAGTCAACTATGGGCTATTAATCTGAGGAGATCAAGTCCTAACTAATAAAGATCAGTATCAAAGGCTGGTGGGAAGGTTAATTTACTTATCTCATACTTGGTGGGACATTACTTATACAATAAGTATTATAAGTCAGTTCATGCATTCTCCAAGTAAAGAACATATGGGTGCATTATACCAAGTATTATGATATCTGAAGTTTTATCCGGGCAAAGGTTTATTCTTTAGGAGACATAAAGATTATAAAATTACTAGTTATATATATGCTAATTGGGCCGGAGATCGAATTGATTGAAAATTAACATCTGGGTACTTTACATTTATTGGAAAGAATTTAATCACGTAGAGAAGCAAGAAATAGAAAGTTATAGCAAGGTCAAGTGTTGAAGATGAGTTTAAAGGAATGGCTTATGGAGTGTGTGAGTTGCTCTGGATAAGGTGAATTATCCAGGATATGGGACTAAAACATTCTAAGCCTATGTTGTTACATTATGATAATAAGGCAACCATAGCAATTGCAAATAACTCGGTTTAATATGATCGAACTAAGCAAGTGGAGATTGATAAGCATTTCATCAAAGATCATCTAAATAAAGGAATAGTTGATCTTTCATTTGTTTCTTCTCAGACTCAATTAGCTGACATCCTCATAAAGGCTATATCGGAAAAATCATTCTATAACTCACTTGGCAAGTTAGGAATGATTGACATACATTCACCAACTTGAGAGAGAGTGTTAAGGAAGTAAATATTTTTTATTTTATATATTAGGAAGTAAATATTTGTATACAATTAACAGTAAAGTCTTTATTTTATTTTGGATGTTATTCTATTCCTATTTAGGATATGAATAGGTTTCCTATGTGTATATATAAGGGTTGTAACCTCTCTTTTATAAATATATGAAAACATATTTCCCTTGAATTTTCTTTTCTTTTCTTTTCTCTAAATTTTATTCTTCAATTCTTGTAACAGTAGGAAAATTTCATGTCTGCTGCTAGTAGAACTGCAGTGTCTATTGTAAGAATTCCTCATATGCTTGGTTGAAGCTTCTAATTCTCTCATTTCATCCAATACAATTTGCCTGCTTCTACATTCTATACTATAAAAGCCCTAATCTCCTCTACCAAATTCAAAAACAAAATAAGACATCTTTGTTTTAGATCAAGAAATCCCATGAATTTTAAGATTCACAAAAATTGATATTTTACAAGTCAAGAATTTGATGATATATGTCTGAACTTAATCAAGAATTATACATATACATATATTATCTATACATGTAGATATCTTTATCAAGATTCAAGTATATCAAAGTCAATGAAAGAGTAGTCAAATGGTAACTCTTCTTAAAGGATTACCTGAAGTATAGGATTTAATTCCTACCTTGGTTAATTTAAAATGGGAGGAGGTTTTGTTATGAAAATTAGTATTCAGACTGTCCCCTTAGCGCTACTCTTGGCCTAAGATATAGGCAAGCAAAGATGATTAGTAATGAGGAAATTTTGCTTATTTATATCTGTCAATGATGACTCATCTATGAGAGAAGATGTTAGTATTCAACATATTAAATGTTTGATAGAATTAGGTAATCAAAATCATGTTCAGGAATTAAATGTTCACATTCATAGATGATGGTACGATGGTAAGAAGTTTTGTTTGTTGCCTAAATTTATTGTCTCCCAAATCTTTACAAATTTTAAGATTAAAGGACTCAAACAATCTAACAAGGCCATTTTCTAGAAATTACAACATAAATTTTCCCTTATTACCAGTATTATCTTTAAAGGACTGCAAGTTAAACAACCAAATTATGCCAAAATCTTAGCATCAGTTGCCTCATAGAGGATTTTGTTTTGATAAACGATTCCAAGTTAATACAACTTTTTGGGTTTAAGATACTCAAGAAATTTAAGATGTATAGTGATCAGATTTAGAAAATTGAAATTGCAGTACCAAGTCTTTAAATTCTTCACTTATATGTAGATGGGATTAGGATGACTAATCAATTTGAATTTGATATGGGTGCTTACTTTTTTTTTTTTATTTTTTTTCACAATCAAGGGTTTGAATTTTAAAAAAATATATGAATTAAGTGTATCCAACAATTTAATACTAAGTGTGTGCTTAGTCATAGTAAATGGGTTCCACATTCATCCTAATCACCTGCCATGTCACCTACTACCTTTGCTATTTTTTGAATGGACAAAATTATCCTCATTTTCTAAAAATTTAATTTGAAAACTAAGGTTACAAAACATACTTCACAAAAAGGAAAAAAAATGTCATGATCTCCCTCCTTAACTAAATCCACCACCATCATATGCACAAGATATAGTCACATCCATCAAGGCAACCAAATCTAATAAGAGCTATATAGATTTGGTTACCCAATACATCTCCCTACTCTACCATTGCCTTTGACCCAACATGAGGTAGGCTAAAGCACACTTTATTGGCCTTACTTTTACACCATAACTCATAGCCATTAATAACACTTTTAAAACCCAAAAGCTACTAAATCTTGGAATAAAAGGTATTGCTTTCAGTGGGATTTGGGCTAACTTTAACCTTGGAGCTTTATTGGTCATTTATGCTTTACTTTCTAGTGTGTACAAGAAAACATAGGGTGGGATCTCTTTAAAGTGCTTAAAGGGATAAAAATCTTTATTGAATTTAGCAATTCCAAGTTACATTTCTATTTTTCTTGAATGGTGGTGGAATAAGATTATGATTTTATTATGTGGAGAGCTATTGTTGCTTTAATGGAAATCTTGATTCAGACCACTTCTTTTTTTTTTAGACCACCTGGTACTCGGTATCCTATAGGACTCGAGTAATCAGGATTCAACTAAGGTAAGAGCCCGAAGGGCTGCAAAGGTCCACCTCAAGAGTATTAAAGTAGCTATGTACCCAGAACTCGAATCCAAAACCTTTGGTTAATCTAGAAGAGTCTCCTGCTAACTCATCCACACTCTCTTGGGTATTCAAACCACTACTTTAACATACATTTTTCCATCTTCTTTAATGGTGGTGGATTCGGTTAAGGAGGGGGATTATGGTTTTTTTTCTAGTGAAATGTGTGTTGTAACCCTAGTTTGAAATTTTCATTTCTAAAATATGAGGATAATTTTGTCCATTCAAAAAATAGCAAAGGTGGCAGGTGACATAGGAAATGATTGGGATCAAGGTGGAGCCCATTTACTAAGACTAGGCTCATACTCAACATCAAATCAATCAAATACACGTAATTGCTATGCTTTTTTAAAGTTCAAACACTTGAAAAAAAAATTAAATACTCAAATACAAAAAACTAAAAAGTTAAGACACTGAATTTGTAATCTTTCCTTTTTTTTGGGCATGGAGGTATGCCCTTCCCATTTTTTTGCCAACAGAAAATAAATATTCCATTAAAATTGATCAAGAAGAGATCAAGATTAGTACCAATACTTACAAGTACTTGATATAAGAGAAAGAAAGTATACCAAATCTTGTTGATAATGGACTCTGTTACTCTTATTTCGGGTGAGATCTAGTAGATGACAAATGTTTAAATAGCACATAAAGATCAAGTGATCGTGTCGAGAAAACTACATCACAAACTCTAACCAGAAAATCAGTAATAAATCAAGAACCATCAAACCACTGAAAAAATCAAAACTAAAAGCTCACTAAGAGGAGGTACTATAAGCAAAATAACATAGTTTTATCATAAATATATGAAGTAAATGACAAAAAAACTCAAGGAAAAGAAGGAGATAATTTTGGCAAAAAATGGCTAAAACCACCTCTAAAAACCAAAGAGGTTTTGTAAAGGGAAGGAGGAAAAAAATAAAAGTTTATTTTTATATCATAAACATTTTCTTACTATCCTTCCCAATTGAAAAAGCACATACCTCCTCCCCTCGATATTAACATCTTTTTACAATTAATCATCACATGTTTTGAGATGGATAAGAAGAAAAGAGTAGAAGAACATCATATAATTTTTGAGTCTTGCTCGAAGAGATTATGCCAAAGTATAGATTATGTCGCAATTGATAGGATCTCAAAGTTGCAGGAGAGCATTATCAACAAGATTCTATCTTTTCTTCCCACAAAAGATGTTGTTCGTGTTCATGTCTTGTCCAAAACATGGCAGTGTCTCAGTTCATCTTTTCCCATATATGATTTTTCTAATTCTTTATTTAGGCCTGACTCAATACCATGGTCTTACACATTATTTGAAAATAAAGCTCCAAAGATCCGAGGTAAGAGAGAAAAGTTTATGAATTTTGTCAACTCTTGTCTGTTAAATCAATATGAGCATTATGCTACAATGCAAAGATTTCACTTATCTATGTCGATCCATGACGACACATCTACAAGAGAATATATTATCATTCAAAAAATTGAAGGTTTGATAGAATTAGCTATTCAAAATCATGTTCAGGAATTAGATTTTTACATCCTAAGAAGAAAGTTCAAAGTGTTCGCTGATGGTGATATATCAGGGCTATTTACCATTTTAGGGGGAAAAAAATTTTATTTCCCAAATTATTGTGGTTTTAAAACTTATTCTCATGCATATGGTGAAATAGGAAAATATTTCTCATTTTATGGTGATTTTAGATGAGTTGACAGTCTGATATAAAGAGAGGACACAAAACACTACTTGAAGTAGCATAATGTACAAAATGCTACTCTAAATTGCATTTTGTACTTCCAATTTTTTTAATAATTGTAGTCACATGACCCACCACGCTATAATAATTGTAGTCCCATTTTTAAATAATTTCTCTCTCCTTATATATATATATATATATAAATAATTGTGTAATGATTATGTATATAATTGTGTAAAGATTATATTAACTTTTTAAATATTATAAATACTACTTAATTATTGAGTTATGATTATGTTAATTTTAATAATACTTAGAGACTAATCATTGTATAATGATTGTTAATTTAATAATAATAATAATAATAATGTATCTTATTAGCAACAACAATAGTCAATAATTGTAGCTATTTTATTGAAATGTTCCATATAATTAAGATAATTTAAAATAAAAACAATAATAATTACATTGATTTACATACTAAAATTATATAAAAGTTATTATGAATTTGTATGAATAATAATAAGAGGACTTGATTTGTGAAAACAATTAAATAAAAAATTTGTTATTAGTAATTAATGTATTAAAAAATTAATTAATATATAAATAAGAATTTTTTTTAATAATTATAGTAACAGTATCAAAACATTACTTAGAGTAGTGTTTTCTATGTGAATAGTAGTAAAACGTTACTTGAAGCAATGTTTTGTGTTTTTTAATTTAAAAAAAATATCATAAAATGGGAATAAGTTTTAAAATCACCATAATTTGGGAAATAAAAAAAAAATCCACCCTTTTTAGGTAAATAGCCCGATATATCATTCCCAGGTAAGATGTTTAGTTGGTTGCCTCAGTCTGTTTTATCTTCCGAATCTTTGAAAGTTTTAACATTAAGGCATTTAGCTGATCTAACGAAGCCATTTTCTAGAAATTATAACATCAATTTGCCATCTTTACGGGTATTGTCTCATGATCGACGACCGATTTATAGGAAATCTTAGCATCAGCTGCCCCATGTGGGAGGATGTTGCTTTGATATGTTGTTCTGAGTTAAGAAATTTGCAACTTTCTGGGTTTCAGAAACTCAAGGAATTTAAGATGTATGGTTATCGGTTTCAGAAAATTGTGATCCCAGTACCAAGTCTTCAAAATCTCCACTTAGATGGACAGAGGGACCCAGATCAATTTGAAGTTGATGTGGGTGCTTGCAATAATCTACAATTTCTGAGGTTGAAGTTTCCTGACTTGCCGAACCATGTATGCCAAGAAATTGGCACGAAATTTCCATTGCTTAAATTTCTTTTTTTGGGAGGTAATTTAAATTCCATTAACGTTTCAAATCCACGCCTTGAGGAACTTGTTTTATTAGGTACGATGAATTCTATTAAAATTCCATGTCCCTGCCTTAAGAAGTTAAGTGTGTATACAAAAAGCGCACATTACTTTGCTATTGGGACTCCACTTTTATACTCTCTCAAATCTAGCATTCTTGAAATTACAGAGGCTTACAGTTTATTTGGGTACGAAAATGTATCTCAGTCCTACTCATCATCTCCTCAAGATCAGGGAATTTTTAAAAAAGTTCAGCCGCGTTGACTGTTTGAACTTGATGATTGAAGCTGTGGAGGTTTGTAATATGAAAAATTTATAATACGATTAAGTTTACAGATGGTTTCATTTTATTAAGTTTATCTTTAGACATTAATCTGATTTCCATTCAAATATAATATGTAATGTTTGTGTGAATTGTGCTTTTGGGTCCAATTTTTTCAGATGGAGAATTGAAACGATTTGTTGATCCCTGATGTAGGGTGCTTGCAGATGTGCATAGTTTTTCCTATTATAGACAGAAGAACTTTTGACATTTCGACCAAAATCCATCACTATGGCATCCTATGACGAGTCTCATTATGAATTCAACAAGGTTTGTATTTTTATTTTCAGGAAAATTTCATTTCTAGTACCAGCGCAGTTTTAAAGGCTTGAAGTAGTGACACTGCTAGAAATTTGAGAAGTGCAGGTTCTTTATGAGAGGCTAATGCATGAAAGTGATTTCGAAACTTGTTGCAAGAGCTGCACTGCCAGATGTTGGCGGCATTCCTTAAAAGATTTTCAAATTGAAGGCTTAGGAGCTGCAGCTGGAGATGAGGCGCAGGCGAAAGGGCTCAAGAGTCCTCTGCTTTATGACAGTCATTGCTTAACTCTGCCACGAAGTACTAATATTACTTTTCTGTTGAACTGGTGAATGCTTTCAAACTATGATGGGAACTTCTTTCTTTAGAATAAATGTTGTTTAGAATTTCGATTAAAATGGCACCAAAACTGCCACCAATATGTCGGATTATGTCGAACAAAAGATATAAAAGACCAATTCTTCACATTTGACACAAATAACCAAATATATTTTAATAAAATTAATAATAAATATTTTGATGATTATAATTATTTATCTTAATCATTTATGCATTAATTGAATATAAAAATGTTAATTTTTTGCTACAAATACCCTTGTGACAATTTAAAAATTATATATTCAAATTCTATTTATAAATATTGTTTTTTCTCGTGGTCCCTGGAACCATTATTTTTGCCATGTATAAAATATATTAAATAAAGATATGGGTGTAAAGTGCTTGAACTATGAGTTTTAACTACTTTAAACTTGATTTAGTAAAGTTCGTTATGTCATTTGTTGTTAACTAGCTATATGAGTCCAAATGAGATGAAAGAGATTTGAATATAAATTATAAATTAGGATTATTTATTAAAACTTGAAAATAAATTAACAAATAAATTATAAAAATTTAATAAAAATTATCATTTTTTTTCTAATGATCTATTTTTTATTTATATATTATACATTTAATATTAAATTATTAATATAAACATAATTGTTCAAGAATTTTACAAGCTAGCATTTGTATAAACAAGCATCAGTATATGAGATAAATGAGTTTGAATAAATTTTTGTCAAACAGAATTTTTAATAGTTTATGAGCAATTTGACTCATTTCCGGTCCTAAATAAAGATTTTCTTTTTATTTGATGATGTTTGGAATAAATCATGTGAAAGAATTCGATTGAATTGAATTGTAATTAGTTGGTTTTTATGTTTGGAAAGTTCATGGTTGCACTTTTTGCTTGCAGCTATTGATGTTATATGTAGTAAAATAATTCAAAACATCAAATATATATGAGCATCAAAGTACTGTTTAGGGTTTGTTTGTGTGTTTTGTTTATCTTTAATTGTAGAAATGCAAAATTGATGGTTGTTTCTTGGATGCTAATGTGTGAAGGGATTGCCAAAGTTGCTGCAAAAATCCTGTCCTCTCAAATATTTGGCACCACTATTTGAGAGATTTTCAGGCTGAAGGTTTTGTAAGATCTCACAATGTTGGAGGACAAGGGGCGCCGTCCTTTTTTTAAAAAATAATAATAATAAAGATAAAAAAAATTTATCATAAATATAATGAATTGAGTATCTATCTTAGAGTTTCTTCTCAAAAAAAAAAAAAAAAAAAAAAAAAAACTATTTTAGAGTTATGTGGCTTCAACCAAACATAGCAAGTCTTTATAAAATTATCATAGTTTTATGAAACATCCCAGATTTAGTGTGTATAAATAGACATATTTCCAATATAAATGCAGATAAATGACAAAAAGAATATAACATCAACTTTCAATCTATTTCTACTTGGTTAATTTCAGAATTAAGTTAATTACGTTTCGAAATTGAAAATGTTATGAAAACTTTTTAATTTATTTTAGATATTTTTTATATACAATATTATATAGCTCAATGGTATACATATTTTAATTGACTTTTTTTTTAAAAAAAAAATTACACAACAAACTATTATAACATTGACATTCATAGTGAATTTCATTAACAATGAAAATATTCACGGTTAAAAAATTTTGGTTAAATATGAAATTTTAAAATGACAGGAATGTATTTATTTTCTAGAAATCATCAATGGCCAATGTGATATTAGGTCAAAATTTTATAAATGTATTTGCTCCTTTTTTTCATAAAATATAATATATATATTGCTCGCTTAATCTTTATTTAATTAGAACTAAATTGATTAATATTTGTGAAATTTTAACTAACATCAATGATTATATTTAAATACATATTAACCAAACATTTTTATATTATTTATCTAGATACATGAATGTTCATATATCAAAAGTAAGTATATATTTAAAAATTTTCTATATTATACATGTAAAATATATATTAGGAATATAGATAAGCCAATAATAACTTATATTAGGAAATATATTTTTCAAGTATTTAAAAAAAAAACGTAAATATATTTAGGATATTATAAAAGGCCCAATTGAAATCCTAATCCTGGGGGCCTATGGTTAACCAATACTATTCCCATCTGATCATCATTTTTTTTTTTTTAGTAGTTAAACATCACTTGTTTTCAGATGGCAGAGAAATTTGGATTGAAAAGAGTAGAAGAACATCATACAGACACCAAGCAGTGCTCGAAGAGACGTCAAATAACAGACAGCACAACTGATAAAATCTCCCAATTGCCAGAGAGCATTATCCATAACATTCTTTCTTTTCTTTCAACAAAAGATATTCGTGCTCGTGTCTTGTCCAAAACATGGCAGTGTATGTGTTCTTTTCCCACATGATTTTTCTGATTCTTTATTTGGGCTTGACTCAATACCATGGTCTTACACGTCATTGGGAAGTACAGCTCCGGAGATCCTAAATAAGAGAGAAAAGTTTATGAATTTTGTCAACTCTTGTCCGTTAAATCAGTGTGAGCACTATGTTACCATACAGAGATTTCACTTATCTACATAGGTCCATGACGACACATCTATAAGAGAAGATATTAGCATTCAAAAAATTGAAGGTTGGATAGAATTAGCAGTTCAAAATCATGTTCAGGAATTAGATCTACGAAGTGTCTGCTAATGGTCATACATCATTCACAGGTAAGATGTTTAGTTGGTTGCCTCAGTCTGTTTTTTCTTCGAAATCTTTGAAAGTTTTAAGGTTAAGCGAGTTGGTTGATCTAACGAAGCCATTTTCTGGAAATTATAACATAAATTTCCCATCTTTACGGATGTTGTCTCTAAATGACTGCACGTTCGACGATCAGTTTATAGGAAACCTTAGCATCAGCTGCCCCATGTTGGAGGATTTTGCTTTGATATATTGTGAGTTAAGAAATGTGCAACTTTCTGGGTTTCAGAAACTCAAGATTTTTAAGATGTATGGTTATGGGATTCAATGTTAGATTTAGCAAAATCTAACACCCGGAAGAAAAATAAAATGAAGGAGTCATTAAGCTATAAAAAGACTCCTCCCCTCTTAGTTATATCCATTTCAAAAATTGCCTCTTTTCTATATTTAGGCAATTATTTTTTTTTTTCTGTTTTGTTATATTTCCTCAATTAGTGAAATATTATTTTGGTAGTGTACGAAGACATAAACATAATTAGTCAAAATTCGTTAAATTTTTTATGCTTTTTATGTATATTTAATAACTATTGTTGGGTATAGTTGTTATTAATTATTGTGCTATTAAAATTTACTTGTCTTGATAAAATTCTGTCTAAGGAGTGATTTTTAAGTAGGACCATTATGACCCACCACTCTTTCTTGGGAATCTACCTTGGGGTGATTTTTAGTACAATCATTTACATTCTAATCACCTATGTAAGGTGACTTTGTTATTATGGGTAGAAATTAACCCGAATTCCACAATAATTGGTATCAGAGCTCTTAGTTTATTTTAGTATGCTATGTGGTTGCGGCTTAAACTGATCTTCCACATCAGAAAAAATTTTCTTGGGCTAATTAGCATTCCGTGTTGACAGCTATTAAATAGAATTTGTAGCAAAAATGGCAGACAATACAAAAGTATCCACATCGTTGTCAACAACTTTTACATCTTTAATTTGGCAAGAAATACTGTGACAAATGCTAGATTTGCGATGAAGATTTTTTATGGCACTGGTCATTTCAACATGTGGCGAAGTGAGGTTCTAGATGCCCTTTTTCAACAGGGTCTAGACATTTCTATTGAAGGAGAGAAACCAGATGATGTTGAGGAAAAAGAATGAAAGGTGATCAATAGATTGGCATGTGGTACAATTCGATCTTGTCTTTATAAAGAGCAGAAGTATGCATTTTCTAAAGAAACTTTTGCAAGTAAATTATGGAAGGCACTAGAGGAGAAATTCTTGAAAAAAAAAGTAGTCAAAACAAACTATACATGAAAAAAGAGATTGTTATGCTTTAATTATGTTCCAGGTACCACGATGAATGATCACATTACTAGCTTTAGTCAGCTAGTAACTGATTTGATGAATATGGATGTGACTTTTAATTATAAAGATCTGGCTTTGATGTTGGTGGGATCACTTCCTGATGAGTTTGAGTATCTTGAAATTACTTTACTTCATAGGAAGGTTGATGTGTCTCTAAGTGAAGTAACTGCAGCCTTGTATAGTTATGAATTGTGACAGAAAAAAAAAGCAAGAAAATACAAGTGTTAAAGTAGAAGCTCTTGTTGTTGGAGGCCGTTCATAGAGCCAAAATAAAGGAAGAAGAGGGAGATCAAAGTCAAAGTCCAAACTTAGCAAAGATCAATGTGCTTTTTATCGAGAAAAAAGGCACTAGAAGAAAGATTGTCCCAAGCTAAAGGACAAAGGCAAAATTGGAAAGGGAAATGTTGTCTCAAATTCAAATGTAGCTGAGTGTGATGATGCAAATTCAAATCTTTTAATTGCTGCTACACAATCAACCAATTGTTCGAGTTCATGGTTACTAGATTCAGCTTATAGTCACATATGACTCCCAATCAATAACGGTTCTTTGAATTTAAAGAAGTAAAAGGTGGAGTTATCTACACAGTGAATAATGCCCCTCTTAACACATATGAGATTGGTTCAATTCGCTTGAGCAATCATGATGGATCAATCAAAAATTTAATTGGTGTTCATCATGTGCTAGATTTAATGAGGAATCTCATTTCTGTGGGAACCTTAGAGTCAAAAGGTTTTGAAGTAAGGGCAAAAGATGGGATAATGAGAATCATCTCTGGTGCACTTGTGATAATGAAAGGGATTCAGAAAATAAATAATGTGTATTACTTTTTAGGTAGTACAATTATTGGGACAGCAGCAGCGGTAGCTTCTACTGATGATCAGGAGTTAGAAGCAACCAGTTTATGACATATGCGTTTGGGGCATGCTAGAGAAAAATCCTTGAAATTGCTAATAGATCAAGGATTATTGAAAGGAGTTCAAGCTTGCAAATTGGATTTTTGTGAGCATTGCATCAAAGGGAAGAAGATAAGGGTGAAATTTGGAACAACCATCCATGATACTGAGGATATTTTGGATTATGTTCATTCATATGTGTGGGGGCCTTCCAATAATGCTTTATTGAGAGGAAAACCCTATTATGTTTCCTTTATTGATGATTTTTCCCGAAAAGTATGCGTGTATACAATGAAGACGAAGGATGAGGTGCTAGAAATTTTCCTTAAATGGAAAAAAATGTTGGAGACTCAAACAAGCAGAAAAGTCAAGCATCTTCGCATAAATAATAGTGGAGAGCTAAAAATGATCCATTTTTTAAAGTCTATGAAGATAAAGGTATCGTCAGGCACTTCATTGATAGATATACACCACAATAAAATGGGGTGGCAGAGCAAATGAACTGGACGTTACTAGAGAAGGTTCGGTTTATGTTATCCAATGCTGGGTTGGGCAAAGAATTTTAAGCTGTGGCTATAGTCTATGCTTGTCACCTTATCAACTGATTACCATCAACTGCTATTGGTGGTAAAATGCCATTGGAGAAATGGTTTGAAAAACCTGCAATAGATTATGATTCCTTATATGTGTTTGGTTCCACTGCATATTACCATATTAAAGAGTCAAAACTAGATCCAAAAGCAAAGAAGGAAATCTTTATGAGGATCACATATGGTGTGAAAGGCTATCATATTTGGTGTTTAAAAATAAAGAAAGTGATCTTAAGCATGGATGTTACCTTTGATGAATCTACCATATTAAGAAAGGTGACTTTTGAAAAGATGGAGCAGAAAGATGGTACTCCCAAACAAGTGGAGTTTGATGGCAACAAAATGATCCCAACCAATGTAAAAACTGATAATGACTCTCTTATGGTAGAAAAATAGTCAAATGAAGAAGAGATTCAGACCTAAGAACCTCCACAATAACATGAATCAATTTCATTAAGGAAGGGAAAGAGGACCATTAGACAACCTGCTCGTTATGCTGATATGGTCTCTTCTGCATCACCAATTGCCATTGATGACATTCCTGGCACTTATAATGAAGCAGTCCAAAGCTTAGAACAAGATAAGTGAAGGATCTCTATGAATGAAGAAATGCAGCCCCTTCAAAAGAATCAGACATGGAAATTAGCTAGTCTTCTGAAGGGAAAAAAGGCAATTGGGTGCAAATGGGTATATGTAAAGAAAGATGAATTTCCTGACATGGATAATGTTCACTACAAAGCAAGATTTGTGGCTAAAGGCTATGAACAGATGTAGGGAATTGATTATAATAAATTATTTTCTCCAATTGTAAAGCATTCCTCCATCAGAATTTTATTGGCTTTAGTAGCACAGTTGGATTTAGAACTAGTTTAGATGGATGTAAAAACTACATTTTTACATGGAGACTTGAATGAGAAAATCTACATGACTCAACCAGATGGATTCAAAGTTAATGCTAAAGAAAAGATAGTTTGAAAATTAGAAAAATAATTGTATGGACTAAAGCAATCTCTGAGGCAGTGGTACAAGCGATTTAACAAGTTTATGATAGGGCAAAAGTACACAAGCAAATATGATCATTATGTGTATTTGCACAAGATACAAGATGGATCTTATATATATCTTCTTCTTTATATTAATGATATTCTAATAGCTTTTAGGAGTCAAATAGAAATTGAGAAATTAAAGACTCAATTTGGTAAAGCAAAGAAGATTCTCAGGATGAAAATATCTAGAGATAGGAAATTGGGGAGGCTTTATTTGTCTTAAAAATAATATTTGAGGAAGGTACTAAAACATTTTGGCATGAATGAAAAGTCAAAACCAGTTAGTACACCACTTGCTCCTTATTTCAAGCTTAGTACATCCATGTCACCGAAGAATGATATGGAATAGGAATACATGTCAAAAGTATCGAATGCAAGTGCTATTGGTAGCTTGATGTATGCAATGGTATGTACGAGGCTCGATATTTCACAGGCAGTTGGGGTTATGAGCAAGTACATGCATAATCCTGGAAAAGAGCATTGGCAAGGTGTGAAATGGATTCTACGGTATATTCTGAACATCATAGATATTGATTTGGTATTTCAGCAGGATAGGCAAGATAGTTAATGTGTAGTTAGGTATTGTGATTTTGACTATGCTTGTGATTTGGACAAGCGTCAATCAACTACTGGTTATGTGTTTACTTTTGTAAAGGCACTAGTCAGTTGGAAGTCCACCTTATAGTCAACAGTTGCTTTGTCTATTACAGAGGTAGAGTATAAGGCAGTTACAAAGGTTGTAAAGGAGACAATTTGGCTTCAAAAGTGAGCTAGGAATTGAGCAGAAGCACATCAAAGTGTGTTATGACAGTTAGAGTGCTATTCATTTAGCAAAGAACCAGGTTTATCATGCAAGAATGAAGCATATCGATGTTCGATATCACTTTGTACAAGAAATTCTGGAAGAAGGTAGAGTCACAATCTAGAAGATTTAGACCATTGAGAATCCTGTTGATATGATGAAAAAAGTGGTAACTGCGGTTAAGTTTAAACATTGTTGAGACTTGATCAATATTGTTACAAATTGAAAGATGAAATTTGCAGACACTAATGAATGTTGGATTTGTGAGAGAATTGTATGAGATTTTGCTAAGGTGGAGATTTATTAGATTTAGCAAAATCCCACATCGGGAAGAGAAATAAAATGGAGGAGTCCTTAGGCTATAAAAGGACTCCTCCCCCATAGTTATATCCATCTCAAAAATTGCCTCTCTCCTGTATTTAGGCAATTATATTCGTTCTCTCTCTTTTATAATATTTCCTTAATTAGTGAAATATTATTTTGGTCTGAGGATGTAGGCATAATTGGCCGAACCTCATTAAATTTTTTATGTTCTCTTTTATGTCTATTTAATAGTTATTATCAGGTATAGTTATTGTTAATTATTGTGCTATTAAAATTACTTGTCTTGGTAAAATTATATCTAAGGAGTGTGGTTTTTAAATAGGACTATTATAACCCTACCACTCTTTCCTAGGAATCTAAATTAGGGTGATTTTTAGTACAATCGTTTACACTCTAATTACCTGTGCAATAGTTCTCAAGGTGACTGTGTTAATATTAGTGGAAATTAACCCGAATTCCATAACATTTAGAAAATTGAGATTGTAGTACTGAGTCTTCAAATTCTCTACTAGATTTGGAGATTACAGAAGTATGAATTAAGCGTGATTAAAATCTCATGTCCCTGCCTCGAGGAGTTAAGTTTGTTTATAAATGTTGATACTATAGCTAAGCTTGTAATAGAGACTCCACTTTTACATTCTTTTGACTATAAAGGAGAAATTCCATCATTGTTTTCCATTGATGCTCAAACATTATAGAAGCTTACAATTGATACTAAAATGGTAATAATAATTATGTCGTGACTTTCATTTATACAAGCCTTATTAATATATACAAGTTACATAATAACAAATTGCAATACAGTAAGTGTAGTTTGAGATATCTACTGCTAAGATAAGAGCTAAGGATAAACATGAGACTGTTATAATAAACAAGAATTGTAAATATGATTAACCTTATAACCCGCCCTTAAGTTGAGCAAGTTTTGGGAAAACTACCAACTTATCTCCGATAAGTAGAAACTTGGTCTTCGAAAGAGATTTAGTAAGGACATTTGCAATCTAATCATTTGTAGAAATATAAAACTTCAAGCTCATGTTTAGCAACCTTATCTCTTACAAAGTGGAAGTGAATTTCCAAATGTTTTGACTAAGAATGAAATATGAGCATAGTAGTGAGATATGTGGCGGAAAGATTATTGCACCATAACTTTAGCTTTAATTTATAAATAATTCCCAGATCTTTCAATATTGACTGGTTCACATACAACACTAGCGACAACATGATATTTAGCCTCAGTCGAGGAATGAGCAATAATTTGCTTTTTCTTTGAGTTCCATCATACTAAATTATTGCCAATAAAAATGCATAGTCCAGAAGTGGACTTATGATCAGTAACATTCCCTCCCCAGTCAGCATCACTATAAACCGAGATAGTGGAAGAAGTGGATGGTCAAAGAAAAAAACCATACTGAATTGTGGATTATAAGTAGCAAAGTATTCACTTAACAGTAACCCAATTGTCATTGCTCAGATTATATATATGTTGTGAAACTTGGTTAACCACAAAGCATATATTTGGCCTTATCATGGAAAGATATTGCAAGCCTCCAATGATACTTTTAAACAATAATGGATTTGAAAAAAGAGAACTTGTATCTAAATGCAAACCTGACTTGAGACAAAAAAAGTGGCAACACCCTTTGCCTCACTCATATTTGCTCTATGAAATAACTCATTAATGTATTTATATTGAGTTAATAGCAAGCCATTATTGCACCATGTAACTTTAACGCTAAGGAAATAATTTAACTTGCCCAAATGCAAAGAAGTAATAATGTGTGCAATAAAAGACTGATCATCACCAATAACCAAGATATCATCCACATATATAAGGAAAATAACCATGCGAATAGAATCCTTATAAATGTACATAGAGCTGTCCATTTTTCATCTAGTAAAACCAAGAGAGATAAGGGCTTAAGTAAGACATTTATACCATTGCATGTCTTGGTGTTTATTTGAGTCCATAAATAGACTTATGAAGCTTACATACATAATTTTGAAAAAAGGTATTGACAAACCCAGGGGGCAATTGTAAATACCCAATTTCAGGATGCATTGATGTATAGATGTGACGAGAGCTTCTATGACAAAAATTTGATCGAAATTGATTTTGGATTTTTAGGACTAAAATTATGAGCTTTAAGGACTAAATTGCAACATTTTTTAGGGGTTTAATTGAAAAATTGAATTTCATTTAGGGGCCTTTTATAATTAAAAGTTTTTTTAAAAAAAGGTTGATCGGTTTTATAGAAAACCAATTAAAATTCTATAATTCTGATCAAAATTACAGATCTCCAATTAAAAATATAGAAATTCGATCAAATTTTCACAATTTCGATCGGCATCTTTTTCAGTTTTTAATGAATTTTAATTTTTGAAAATAATTTTTCTTATTTTTTCATTAGTAAAAAATAATAATTATTATATTTTATCCTGATAATTTCATTGTTAGGAGATTCAAATTTTTTAAAAAAATTCTCTCATTTATCTATCTCTTGTGATTTGATAATCACGGGGGTTGATTTTTTGTTAACAAATAAATCTATGGGTTTCAATTCAAAAAGGGCTTTTTCTTCAACTTTCTAAAAATCAATCACAGAAAAAGGCTTCTTCCTCTTCTTCTTGGGTTTCTTCTTTCCTAAAAAAAAATATAGAGAGATCAAAGAAAAAAAAGAGGCAGATAGAGTTTTTACAAAATTCTTCTTTCACATTCTATTTTTTTAAAAGAAGGGTCCTTGCATTAAAAATGCATTTCAAGCCAAAGAAGAAAAATCAAATTGACATATCCTATTCAACACAGTGATCAAATCCCACTCTGAGGAGTAATCAAATAAGCATCTGCATCACATCTCTTTCTTTGTTTTTATTTAGTTTATTTATTTTCTTAATCGTTAATTTTTTCTAATCATTTCTTTTCTTATTTTTTTTATTTTTTTCCTGTGTTGATTTTAGCCTTGGTGATGAGCAAATGTGAGGCAAAAATGTGATTGAATGGACAAAATACCCTTGAAGGTCCATGGAATGCCATGGACTTAATCCTACTATAATTTTCATGTAGATTTTAATGTTCTTGTTTATTTATTATTCTATGTTTTGTTTATTTATTTGGTTTATTGGGTTGTTTAATTAATTAGTTTTTTAATTCTTTGTACGTAGGAATTGTAAAAGCCCCAATAGTGGGAATAGTGAAACCCTTTATTTTTTCTGCACTTAAAATTGGCTAGTAATTAGGTTAATTTGGTAAAACCTAAATTAAAATCAATGGTGGCTTTAGTTAATTAGGGTTGCATGCAAATTGAATTTGGATTTAAAATCAGAGAATGTATGTTTTTTATTCATTATTTATTTTAATTTGTTGTTTAGGCTTATTTGTATGTTTTTATTCGTTTTGGACCTTAAGCTCAGTTTAGGTTCTAACTCATTTAAAATAGGCTTTTAATTGGATTTAAGTTTTAATTAACTTTGAAATCAATTTAGGCCCATTTTAGAATAAATTATATTTTTAGGCCCATTCTAATTTAATTAAAATTAATTTAGACTTAAATCAGCCCATAAAGCATTTCTTTTAAAATAAATAGACTTAAGATCATTTTCACTTAAATTAAAATTAATTAGAACTAGGCTCATTTATTCAAACCCAATCCAATTCATTTTCATAAAATTAGTAGATTTAGGCTCACTTTAGATAATTAAAATAAATAGAAAGAAGTTCACTAATTTAATTAAAATGTAGGCCCACTTTTAGTTTCATTTCACTTGTAAATAAAAATATAGACTTTGCCAATCTAATTAAAATTAACATAGTTTAGGCTAATTTAGGGACATTGTGTTATATGGATACATTTTTTATGTAGTCTTTCATGACTAGTTGCCTTGGAGTTAGATGGATGTTACATAGGGTTTAAATGAAATTGTATGTAAATAGAGAATAATTTAGTAATTAATAAGGTAATTCTAAATGAACACAAGACTAAAAAAAGTTAGTATTCCATATCCAGAATCTCTTGGTTATGGTGCTAACTCTCTTTTAGAGAATTGAGTTACCACCACCTTCGAATTGTCCTAGTTATTACCTTAGGTAGCGACTCCTCATCTTTATGCTTTGTCTTTGTGATATAGTAGTGTGTTCTCTAGAGCCCAAAGCTCAAATAGTGTCATATTTGCTAAAATCTAGTACGTGAGCTAAACTCCACCGTCTACAACCATGCAACAATGCATTTGAGATGTCATATTATTGTGCAGGCCAACATTGAGAAATAGCAATAGACAAAATTATTCAAATGGAAGCTAGCTTGACAACTGGATTAAAAGTCTCTGAGTAACTTATACTAGAGCATTGATGAAATCCATTTGCCATAAGCTGTGCTTTATAATGATCAATTTTTCTATTTTTATCACACTTGATTCAGTACACCCATTTACTGCCAACCAAGTTCTATGATGGAGAGGGAGGAACTAGTGTCCATGTACCATTAGAAATTATAGCGTTGAACTCATCTTGCATTGCTTATCTTCATTATGAGAATTTATTTGCTTAAGTGAAGCATGTGGGTTTTATTGTAGGAGAAGTAATGAAGAGAAAATTTGAGATATCATATTATTGTACAAGCCAACATCGAGAAATAACAATGGAGAGAATTAATCAAATGGATGCTAGCTTAACAACTAGACTGAAAGTTTCTGAGTAATTTATACCAGAGCGTTGATGAAATCCATTTGCCATAAGCTGAGCTTTAAAATGATCAATTTTACCATTTTTATCACACTTGATTCGGTACACCCATTTACTACCGACCAAGTTGATTATTGAGCACTTTTAGTGGTGGTTCTATATCACTCTCTATGTGATTCACAAGGTCACAACTATTTAAGAGAGGTAGAAGTTGTGCTCACCATAGAAGAAAGTTTGTGGAGTTAAGTTTGATAGGTAATTGATGATTAATGGTTAAAGAGTAGATATAACAGTAGTAGGTGTTATGGTAGTTGTAGCAGTAGTGGTAGTTGTAGAGGAAGAAGTGTTTTCGGTGGCCATTTGGGAAGAAAGAAAACTATGGGTTGTTAGACCTCTAGATTTTAATTGATAATTCTATTGTGATTTTAATTAATGCAAGCCTTGTCAATATATACAATTTATAGAATAACATATTACAATACAGTTAGTGTAGTTTAGGATATCTACTACTAAGATAAGAGCTAAGGATAAACATGAGACTGTTACAACACATAAGAATTGTAAACATGATTAACGTTACCATATACAATATATTTCATGATTGCTCATGATTTACTCAAAATGAGAGAATTCTTAAGAAAAATCAGCTGCGTAGCTGACTATTTGAACTTAAGGATTCGAAGTGAAGATGTTTGTAATATGCAAACTTTAGGTGCTATTTAATCTTTAGACATTAATCTAATTTACATTATTCAAATTAAATTTATTTTTTATGTATATATATTGTGCTTTGAGGTCCAATTTATTCAGAAGCATGTGGAAGATATTATTTCCAATTAGAGAGATAACTTTTTTAACAATCTAATTGATGGTTTATTTTGGAGTTTGCAGCCAAAATTCATCACTGTTAAATCCAGTAATACGTCTCGTGAAGAATTCATAAAGGTTTAAATGTGTTTCCCTTTAAGAAAAAGTAATTTCTACTATGTATATATAATATAATATCAGTACAGTTTTGAAGGCTTAAGCAATTTGAAAAATGCAGGTTCTTTATGAGAAGCTAATGCACGAAAGTGATTTTGAAAGTTGTTGTAAGTCCTAGACTAGCAAATGTTGGTGGCATTCATTGAAAGATTTTCAAGTTAAAGAAGGAGCTGGGGCACATGGAAAATGGCTTAAGAGTTGATACCATCTAGAATGTTCCCGCCTAATTAGGGGCCCCTTACTCCCTAAATAGGGACACTTGGATTAGCAAGAAGGCAGATCCGTCCGGAATGGGGACTACCCCAAAGTGGAGTCCTAAGCACAAAAGGAACACTCTTCTACCAAGATTATAGTTCACTATCCCACACGGAATCTGACTCCTTCCAGGTTTGAGTATTACTATATATAGAGCCATACATCCCTCACAAAGGGACATCTCATTGTCACATATTCTAGCTATCTTGTATTCTCCTTGCTTCTGTTCTCTAACTTAGGCATCGGAGTGTTCGTGGGGACTCTCCCCACCTCTCACCTTGCCTTATGTTCATGGATTGCAAGACACCAAGCCCAAGAGTTTCGGAAACCAATTATCAAGTGGCGCCGTCTATGGGAACTCCTTGGGAAAAGCCATTCATTTACTTGCTAAGCTAAAGACATCTTCACTATGACTTCTAGCCCACCACCAGCCCTGACTCCTGAAGCAGGCACCAACCCTGCCGTACCTATCCTTTTGACCGACCTCTCAGACCCTCTCCCAGTAATAATACTTCTACCCACCTTATAGCATGCTGGAGCCTCATCTGGACATATACCTTCACTTTCGAACAACACTCCAAGATACCTGTCCTTAGGCACAAACCTCCCGTATTATGCTCTGCTACAACACCATCGATCAATACCTTCTATACCTTTTCCAAGTCTACCAGAAACACCAACAATAACCACTCCAAATTTAAACACTGTAAACCAAACACTCAGCCTCGATCAAACTAGCAAGGAAGTCATTATAAACAATATTCAAGTGTAGATAGCTTTGATGTAACAATAGCTAAATGCTATAATACAGAGTGGACGCTCTAAGCTGGCTCAAAACGATGATAACACAACACCCTAGCAGGCCCCAAGGACTAGCATGGGGAAGGGTAAAGCGCCAGAAGGGGAGTGCAGTTCAACCATTCCAGCCCTTAATGATTCAAAATTAGCTCAGAAGGTTGAAGAAGCAATATGCAAAGCCCGGACCAAACCTAGAAAGGAAGAGGAATGGGTTATGGATAGTAGAACTCCATTTGTCAATAGAATAATTCAAATGGAGATTCCTAGTAAGTTTAGAATCCCGCAGCTTGATCAGTACGATGGGACGGGAGACCCCATCGGTCATATATCAGCATTCCGAACAAAGATGCTGCTCCAGAATGTAAATGATGGAATCATGTGCAAAGTCTTTCCAAGCACGCTCGTAAAGAATGCTCAAAAATGGTTTCATCGACTCCCAGAAAATTTAGTCACTTCTTTTAAGGATCTGGCAGAGTAGTTTCATATCAGATTCATCACCAATATTCCCCCAGCAAAAAACATCAACAATCTTCGGATGTGTCGACAAGAAGTTGATGAATCTTTACAAAGTTATCTTGACCATTTCAATAAAACAGCTATGCAAATTGAGCATCTTATTGATGAAGTTGCCATAGAAGCTTTGAAAAATGGCACCAGACTCGGAAAGCTTAAAGATAAAATAATGACTAAAAAATCGAGTACCTTTACAGAAGCAATGGCGATAGCAGGCCAGATGATAAAAATGATCGAAGACAGAAGGATGCATTAGGAAGAAGACAGGCCATCAATCAAGGATGAACGACCGAAACAGAGACTAGCAAACTTCCCAAAAATGAATTTTAGAAATTTGGCAGAGAGATTTGATAGGGAAGCAGATAGATATACACCCTTAAACACCTTTCAATCCAAAATCCTCATATGGGTCAGACAAAATGGAGTGGGGATCACCCCAGCCAAGAGAATTAACCTAAGTTGGAGATTTACCTGGAACAGAGGCCAGTACTGCGAGTACCACCGAGAATACGGGCATGGCACGGAGGGCTGCAGAGAGCTGAAGAATGCCATAGAAAGACTAGTCCAGAGGGGAAAGCTTGATAATTTCACAGACACACCGAGGAGAAGCGGAAACTCCGAAAGCTAGGAATGGGACAAAGCCAAAGCAAAGAAAACTCGAAAGGAGCCGATTGGAACGATCAACATGATAATAGGGGGAGAAAACACTAAAAAGAGATTAAAGCATAGTAGAGGAGAAAAATTGGTACCTGGGAGAAGTGACATTATTTTCAATTCAGAAGATGATTCGCATGTACACCACCCCGATTGTGATGCTCTGGTAATAACTGCGTGCATGAATAAGTATCGAGTCAAAAGGCTACTAGTGGATAATGGGAGTGCTATTAATGTATTATCCTAGAATGCATACAAAGCAATAGGCGGCTCTGTCACCAACTTGAAATCCATCCAAAACCCCATCCCAAGTTTTTATGGGGGAACCGTGCAACCAATGGGGATTGTCGAGCTAATCCTAGAATTTAGAAACCAAGATGATAAGGAGACAAAAGTCATTCGGACTCTATTCAACGTGGTAGATATACCACTAGCCTATAATGGGATTATAAGACGGCCCGCACTTTATGAGGCAGATGCAGTCACCAGCATCCAGCACTTAACCATGAAAATTTCGATCAATAATGGGACCCTTACTGTTCAAGGAGATCAGCACATGGCCAGACAGTGTTATCAGATGGCCATGAAGCCTTAAGCAGAGGCTTTTCCTTTAGAGGCATAGGAAGTTGAGAAGCAAGGCACCGATCCACAACCAGTGGAAGACACGGAGACACTACAGATCATAGAAGGAAAGGCTGTCAAAATTGGCAACGCACTCAACCAAAACATCAGAGACAAAATAAGGGAAGTCCTTACCAGACACTCAGAGGATTTTGCTTCACAAGCCTCTGAGATCTTCGGCGTGGACCTACAAGTTACCTGTCACTGCCTAAACATTAAACCGGGAGCCAAGCCAGTAGCACAGAAAAAAAGAACCTTTGCCTATAAAAGATAGAAGATCATTGCTGAAGAAACAATGAAGCTATTAGCAGCTAGGTTCATTAATGAGGTTACTCACCCAGAATGGGTAGCCAATGTGGTACTCATCAGAAAAGCAAATAGAAAGTACAGAATGTGTGTAGACTACACTGACCTCAATCGAGCATGTCCTAAGGACAGCTACCCATTGCCCACGATTGATCAGCTCGTCGATTCCACCACTGGTCATGGATTATACAGTTTCGTCGATGCAGCACAAAGTTATCACCAAATTCCGATGAAGGAAGAGGATCAGGAGAAAAACGTCCTTCATCACTCATGAAGGGTTGTACTGCTACAAGGTAATGCCCTTCGAACTGAAAAATGTTGGGGCCACGTATCAAAGAATGATGAACTAAGTCCTCCAAGACCAGATTAGAACAAATGTAGAAGTATACGTGGACGACATCATCATCAAGAGCAAACATCCGGAGCAGCACCTAGAAAATGTGGATCGGGTTCTCCAGCTACTGAGTAAATCCAGGATCAAGTTGAATCCTGAGAAATGCATCTTCGGAGTCTAAGCAGGCAAGTTCCTGGGGTTCATGATATCTCATCGAGGCATTGAAGCCAATCCAAAAAAGATGAAAGCCATACTCAACATAGAGGCACCGAAGAACATCCATGAGGTATAAAAGTTAAATAGTAGAATCACCGCATTAGGGCGTTTCATTTCTTGCTCGGCTAGGTGGTGTCTACCATTGTTCCAAGCTCTCAAAAATTTTGGGAAGTTTCAGTGGTCCACTGATTGATAGGCGGCATTTGAAGCATTAAAAGATTCTTATCTTCACCACCCCTACTCAGCCGGCCGGTCCCAGGTGAGACCTTGTATTTGTACCTTTCTATTGGCCAAGAATGCATCGCTTCAGTACTAGTAAGAGAAGAAGGAAGCCAACAAAGCCCTATCTATTATGTTAGTAAGATGCTCCGAGGACCTGAAATTCGGTATCCCATGTTGGACAAGTTAGCCTTGGCCGTAGTCCACGCCTCTCGAAAGCTTCGACATTACTTCCAAGCTCACTATATCGTGGTCTGATCTCACTTCCCACTGTGAAAAATCTTACAAAGACCAGAGGCTTCGGGCAGGCTAGTGCAATGGTTGGTCTTACTCAGTGAATTCGATATTGACTATGAGCCCCGGCAGCAGATGAAAGCCCAGGCATTAGCAGATTTTATGCAAGAAATGGCTCCATAAGACATACCCTTGACTAAAGCACCAGAATGGAAGCACTATGTTAACAAAGCATCCTCAGCTCAAGGTTTCGGTGCTAGAATAATCCTCATAGGACCGTACAAGGTTCACATCTGGTACACAGTCCGTATCGAGTATAACGCCACCAACAATGCAGCCGAGTACGAAGCACTCATTACAGGTTTGAAGTTGGCCACCGAAGTCAGGGTTGAACACCTTGTCATATACTCAAACTCCCAACTAGTAGTCAACCAAGTCAGTGAAGCATTTCAAGTCAAAGACACCTGCATTGCCAAGTACGTAGACAAGGCCAAGCATCTTTTGCAACATATCGAATGGGACGGAGGCCGATGGAAGATCATCCAAATTCCCAGGGAAGAAAACAGTGAGGCCGACTACCTTGCCAAATCCATAGCTGAGAACAGTCAAGCATTCTGGGATATGAATTTCATGGAGTCGCTAACCAGTCCCAGCACAGAAGATACTAAATTTTTGAAGACACAGGTAGTCTCGGAATGGATGCGACCAATAATCCAATATCTGCACAAAACACTCCCAGAAGATAAACTGTAGGCTCGGAAGCTCAGGACCAAGGTAGCCCACTATTTCATCCATCGAGGGGAGCTCTACCAAAAATCCCTCTCACACCCATGGTTGCAGTGCATTTCCCCGAAGGAAGGAAACTATATACTCCAAGAAATCTATGAAGAAATTTATAGAGCGCATGAATCCAACTATTCGCTCACTAGAAAGGCACTACTCCAAGGGTATTACTGGCCCACCATGTCCAAAGATGTCAAGCAATTAACGCAAGCATGTCCCCAGTGCCAGCACTATGCCCGACTCAGTCATAAATCTTCTCGGCCCCCGCATCCCATTGGTAGCCCTTGGCCATTCACCATGTGGGGGATGGACATCCTTGGTCCTTTCCCTCCCTCTACCTCACAAAAAAAAGTTTTAAATTGTGGCCATTGACCCTTTCACCAAGTGGGTAGAAGTAGAAGCAGTCCCAACCATTACAGAAGCCAGGATACAGCACTTCTTCTGGAAGGAGATCATTTGCAGGTTCGGCATCCCCCACACTTTAATTATGGACAACGAAAAATAGTTTGATAACAATAAATTCAGAGGTTTCTGCTCAGACCTTGGTATAAAGCTACGCTTCACCTCAGTAGCTCACCCGCAGACAAATGGACAAACGGAAGTCACAAACAGATTTCTTATGCAAGGATTGAAGAAGAGACTTGATGAGAAAAATGGAAATTGGCTCGAAGAACTTAACAATGTAATTTGGGCCTATAGAACCACACCCCGATCAAACACTGGCAAGACATCATTCAAACTGACTTATGGCATCGACACTGTAATTCTTGTGGAAGTTAGGTCACCAAGTTACCGAGTAAGCCAGGATCTCAATCATACCATCAACAATGCTGACGCCCGGATATGCCTAGACCTACTAGAGGAATGGAGAGAACAATCTGCAGCCACAGCTGAGGCATATCGGCAAAGAGTAACATGGTACCATGGTCAATGGCATCGCATAAAATAATTCAAGTTGGGAGACTGGGTACTCAGAAGAGCAGATATTGGCAAAGGCACCTCAGGAACCAGCAAGTTAGGTCCAAACTGTGAAGGTCCGTACCAAATCTCAGCATGCACAACAAAGGGAGCATACATACTAACAGAAGGAGGAAGCAAAGAACTACCATAATTTTAGAACTCAGACTCTCTCAGAAAATACTATCAGTAAAAATTGTATTCAACATATGATTTAATAAAGTCTCTCTTCATTAATAAGAATGCCTTTACATATGATCGGTTATAAAAAAAAAGAGAAAAGGAACCTATACATATCTACTCCACTATATGTACACCTGGACCCCCAGGCCCGAAAACAGAGGGGGAAACCTCATCAGCAGCCTCTGGATGCTCTATGGACCCAGTAGCAACAGCAACCTCTGCACACTCCCTCACAGGAATAGAACTGGCCTTTCGATGGGCGTCATCCTCTGCAGTAAGTTTGGCAAGGTTTACTGGAGTTATCCGATCCAACACCCCCAGATCTAGTCCCGAGTCTTGAGAGAGCAGGATCCTCTTATAGTCAGCCCGATAGGCTTTGAGAAACCCCCTACCATGCCTTGGTACACCTTCTTATCATTTGCTTAGGATTTCTCAAGCTCTGCCAGCCTCCCCTGAAGCTCAGTGATCTGAAGATCCTGCTCCTCGATCCTCCTCATTAGCTGGGCTTGGCTATGTTTCAGCTCAGAAACTTTCTTCTAATTCGCCTCAGCATCGAACTTGGCCTTAGCATATCTTGTCTGGCAATGCTCCAAGACTTCCTTCACGCCATCCAGCTTCTTTTCAAAATCAATGGCTATGGTCCCCACCTCTGTTTCTTTTAAGCTGTACTGGCTCTTCAGGTAGAAGTACTGATCCTTTGCCAACAGCAAGGCTTGAGTCATCTGCCAAAAAACCAACAGTTAGCTTTAACAAGAAACACGTATGATAACTACATCAGTGGCAGAAGCTAGCTTACCTCTAGTGACTGGCTAATCATGGAGTTCAATAACCCATCTGGGCCTTCATCGAACCAACACTACATATCACCAGGCAGCCTTAGCGACTCTGTGTACTGATATTGCACTTGGCTGTTGGAGATACTCGGGGGCTTCATCCGCTTTAATATCCAGCCTCTTATATCCAGACACCTAGATAATCACAGGTGCTAAACATAAATCTCTTCATTTAGCCCCTTAGCATCAGACCCTGGATCAATTAGCCGTCTGTTTCCTCGACCAACCCGCTCTGACCGTTCACTTTCCATTGGTGCTTTGCCCTTGGGGTCGGCGAGAACCGCTTTAGGGGCCGCAGGAACTTCAGGTTCAGGGGAAGGAGAGACCCGCACTTCTTCTGCAGCAGCCAGCTCATCAACTAAGGAAATCCCACCTGCAAAATCAAAAAAGTCAGCCATCTACAGTTGGAAAAATAGAGCAAGTCAGAAAAATAGCTCAAAGTAAAACAAATGTACCAGGGGAGTGATCACGACTCAGACAGACTCTCCACAGGTACCTCCAGGATGCATCCTCCGCCGATCGAGCTTCTGCAAGCCCATTGAGATGTAGCCGTAAAACCAGCTCCGTATCATGGTCGAAAAGTTTTGCTGGACGGGTCACCTTATGACACTCGTCTGACCACATCCTCCGGACGTCCAAGAATTCCAACTGATGCTCCACAACAAAAAAATGGTGTCTCTACTTCTTGTGGAGATCCAAAAGCTTTACAAAAAGGGTATGATTGGGTACAGCCAACAGGGAGAACATCAGCTCCCCCTTCTTTCTAGTTAGCCTGTACAAATATCGGAAAACATCTAAATCAGGTTCCCTCCCCTCTTCATACATTAGTTGGATGAACCCAGTCAGTATCCTATAGCTATTCGGATGAAGCTAATCAGGCCCTATGTTATTCCTATTCATAAATTCTTTTACGAAGGGATCTAGAGGAAATTTCAAACCCCATCTAACTGGTCAAAATACACTATTAATTTACTTAGCCCCAGCGAGGGGGTATGGGCCCTAAACCTCCTATCTACAGTGTAAAGGGTGTAATCGGCGGGGATACAAAACCGCCTCCAATACCACCCCAATAACTCACTATCTACATTGGAGACAAAAAGGTCAAAACTAACTTCTTCCCTTGGGGCCATAGTGGAGAAGGGAAACACAAAATAGAAGAAAGGAGGAAAAAGAAAGATAAAATAATCACCTGGTCACCACAAGCAAGAACTACGGCAGGTAGAAATGGAAACAGCATAGGTGATATCAACGCAACGAAGGTAAAAACAATAGAAAAGCAAAAGAAGCAAAATATGCTAGTTAACAAGCATAGCAGTATTTATAAAAACACGGAAGGATTTGGAAGCACGCCATTAACTGCCCTCATTATTACTGCATTCCTCCTTAGGCCACCAGGGGCGTTTTGGGAATAAAAAAGCCCATTATATGAGGAGTCACAATAACAGCGGTACAAATGCTTTATTTACCGACATACGAAACGATGCATCACTCACGTAATTTTGACTACGAATCTCTAAGATTTGAAGTGATGCCACCACGTGTCGGCCCGCCCATATTTTGACTGGGCCGCTTCATCAAGCGACTCGGAATGCATTTCAAGCAGTGTTTTCAGCCCATTCCGGGTATCCGAGCATCTAAGTCTCACGCATCTAAGTCCAGTGACTGAAGCTGGCACCCTCAGATCACTTCTGTAGTACTGAGGTTCTGAGCATGTAAGCCTCGTGTCCCTGAATCGAGCATCTAAGTCTCACGTATCTAAGTCCAGTGACTGAAGCTGGCACCCTCAAGTCACTTCTATAGTACTGAGGATTCAAGCTCGTAAAACCTCGTGTCCATGTACCGAGCATCAAAAATCCAGTGACGATTGGTTCCGTCATATTATTTCCAAACAAACGGGTTAATCAATTATTGTGCTTATACACACTTAGTGGATATCTCAGCTCTACAGATTATGAATCAGCGACGACCGTCCAGATACTCGGCATCGAGCTCTACTCATTGTGACTGAGGCTGGCCACCTCAGCTCACTGGCCTCTATTACCATATTATATCCCTTATGAGAGCATCAGCATCCTACCCGGACACAACGAACATAAATATCTGAATACCCAGAGGGGGACTCTTGATACCATCCAGAATGCTCCCGCCTAATTAGGGGCCCCTTACCCCCTAAATAAGGACACTTGGATTAGCAAGAAGGTAGATCCGTCCGGAATGGGGACTACCCCAAAGTGGAGTCCTAAGCACAAAAGGAACACTCTCCTACCAAGATTATGATTCACTATCCCACATGGAATCTGACTCCTTCCAAATTTGAGTATTACTATATATAGAGCCCTACATCCCTCACAAAGGGACATCTCATTCTCACATATTCTAGCTATCTTGTATTCTCCTTGCTTCTGTTCTCTAACTTAGGCATTGGAATGTTCATGGGGACTCTCCCCACCTCTCACCTTGCCTTCTGTTTATGGATTGCAGGACACCAAGCCCAAGAGTTCTAGAAACCAATTATCAAGAGTCCTCTACTAACAATAACATTACTTTTCTATTGAAATGGTGAAAGCCTCCTATGAGAATAGCCTTCTGTTATTTTGGAATAATCTTGTTAAGAATTCATTTAAATTGAATTATTATTATAATTAAGCTATACTATTTGCATGCAACTATTGAAGGTATAGTAACATAAATTCAAAATATCAAATCTAAAATATAGAAAAGAGATGGGCATAGAAATATTATTTAATATTATGTCTTTTCTTTCAACAAAAGATGTTGTTCGTGCTTGTGTTTTGTCCAAAACATGGCATGGCATAGCAGCGTCTATTTTTATCTTTTCCCATATATGATTTTATGATTCTTTATTTGGATTTGACTCAATTTTATGGACTTCCAAGTGCTTCAAAAGTAAAGCTCTGATGATCTGAGACAATCAACTATTGCCTATTAAGTCAAAGTGCGTATTATGCTAGCATATAGAGATTTCACTTATCTATAATAGATTTAACGTTGGATAGAATTAGCTCCTCAAAAGCTTGTTCAGGAATTAGAAAATTACATTTACAGATGAGAGTACCAATCAAGTGTCTGCCAATGCTAATAAATCATACTCAGTTCAAGTTTTATACTTTTTTGATTTGCTAATAGATTTACAATAAATTTGGAGTTAATTGACTCAAATCATATATTTTGAATGGTGAATCATAAAGTTTTAACAAAAGTACAAAAATATAATGATTGGTGTGGAGTGCTTAAAGCTGGTAGTAAATCTTATTGCATTATGGATAGAAGTTTTTTTGATAATCTAATTGATGGTTTATTTTAGAGTTTTCAGCCAAAATATATCATTGTCAAATATGGTGATGAGTCTCATGAAAAATTCACACAGGTTTGTGTTTGCTTTAAGGAAAATTTAATTTCTAATATACATATATATTTACATCAGTGCAGTGTTAAAAAGGCCAGGTTGAGCAAATTGAAACATGCATGCAGGTTCTTTATGAGAAGCTAATGTATGAAAATGATTTGAACACTTATTGCAAGTCCTGGACTATAGCACAGATGTTGGCAGCATTTTTTGAAAGATTTTGAAGTTGAAGGCTTAGGAGCTGCTGCTGGGACACATGGCAAGGGGCTTAAGAATGCTCTTCATTATCATAGCCATTTCTTATCTCTGCCACCAAATAATGATATTACTTTTCTATTGAAATGGTTAATGCTTACAAACCTTTAGGCCTTATTAATTTGGAATAATCTTGTTAAGAATTTAATTAAACTAAATTTTTTTACAATTAAGTTGGTTTTTATTTTTTGGTATAGTTATACTCTTTGCTTGCAGTTATCGATGAAGGTACAGTAAAATAATTCACAATATCACCTGGTAAGTAATTTTTCTCACTTAGAAAAATCTGACAAGCAACTTTGTTAGTTTTACATTTGACAAATGATTTGTGTGCTTTATATATTGATACCCTATATATATATTTCTATTTAACTAAGATCTTTATTTTCCTATGTAGGGTTGCTTGTATAAGGAGGATGCCCAAACCAAATAGGAAAAGATTCTTAATTAATAACTCTTAGATAGGAAGAAACATTCTTCAAATAGGCACAGGACTCTCATCAAAGAGAAATCCTATTCCTCTAAGGTTTAAGCAACACTATCCCTATAAATAGGACCTCATATCCCTCATTCTCATTCATTCTATTTTTTCATACTCCTTGCTCTCTTTATCACTCTAAAACTCTATCTATACATTCTCTTACTTAGGCATCAAAGGGTTTGTGGGAATCCTCCCCATCTCTCACCTTGCCTTTCTTTAATCCTTTGTAGGGTTTTAACTCAGGAGTTCCAAAAATAAGTTATCAAGTGGTACTGTCTATAGGAATTATTGAGTTAAAACCCATTAAGCATTTACCAAACAAGATAATGGCATCATGACTTCCAGTCCACCACCGATTTTAACTCTAAACACACACATCAATCCATCTACTCCCATTCCTCCAATCAATCCATTTGCTCCCATTCCTTCAATTAACCTGTCAGCACCTTTTCAGACAATAATTCCATCGGCTTTCTTTTAACATGTTCGACCCTCATCTTAGGCCCCAACTAGGGCATACACTCCACCTAGTAATACTCAAGGGTGGCTAGCTCTAAGCATCAACTTCCTTTATTATGTTCCTCTTCAATATAATAACAGACCTATACCTTCCATACCTTTTCCAAGCCTACCAAAGACTCCTGCCATAAACACACCAAACCTGAACACTCAAATCCAAACACTCAACCTATCCCTTATGAGCAAAGAAGTGATGATTGAAAATATTCAAGCCTAAAAGACCCTAATGCAACAACAGTTAAACGCCTTGATTCAAAGTGGTAATCCCAAAGCAAATCACCCAGAAAATAATATAGCACTGCTACCAAAAGCTTTAGATGTATCTAGTGGAAATAGAAAAAATCAAAAAGCTCTAGAGGGAGAATCTAGCTCAATAATCCTAACCCTATACGATTCAAAGATAGCTCAAAAAGTTGAAGAAGTCATGCATAAAGATCGTACCGGGCTGAGGAAAGAAGATGAATGTGTTATGGAAGGAAAGACACAACTTGTAAGCAGAATAATCTGGATGGATATTCTAACCAAATTCAGAATGCCTCAGTTAGATTAGTTCGATGGAATCGAAGATCTAATTAACCATATATCCTTATTTAGGACTTGTATGTTACTTTAGAATATGAATGATGGAATTATGTGTAAAATCTTTCCTAGTACACTCATCAAGAATGCTCAGAAGTAATTCTACCAGCTTCTTGAGAACTCTATCTCCTCCTTTAAAGAGTTAGCCGAAAAAGTCCAAACTCATTTCATCACAGCTGAAAAAGTCCAAACTCAGTTCATTACCAATGTGCCTCCTACTAAAAACATCAATGATCTCTGAATGTACAGACAAGAGGTCATCAAATCACTAAGAAGCTATTTGGATCGATTTAAGAAAGTAGCTATGTAGATCAAAAATTAGGTTAACGAAGTAGCCATAAAGGCTTTGAAAAATAGGACTCGATTGGGGAAGCTCAAAGACAAGATAATGACAAAAGAGCCCAGCATCTTTGCTGAGGTAATGGCTATGGCAATAAAGATGGATGAAGATAAAAGGATGCCCCGAGATGACTAAAAAGCATCGGTTAGGAAGGATGAAAGGTTAAGACCAAGAAGGCCTAACTTCTAACGATCAAACTTCAAAAACCCGGTAGAAGGATTTAAAAAGGAGGTGAAGAAGTATATGCCACTAAACACCTCTAGATCCAAATTCCTCATGTGGATCAGATAAAATACCTTAGGCATAACCCTAGCTAAAAGGAAGAGTCCAACCTAAAGAGCCATGCAAGATAGGAGGTACTACTTTCAATACCACTAGGATTACGGGAATGAAACCGAGGCATGCTAGGAATTGAAGAATTCCATAGAAAGATTAATATAGAATGGTAAACTCAACAACTTCACTAACACAACTAAAAGGAATAGAATTCCAGATAGTCATGATAGGGATAAACCGAAGCCAAAGAAAGCTCAGAATGAACTAGCCGAAGTTATCAAAATGATTATTGGAGGAGAGACAAATGAGAAAAGGCCTAAAAGATCCTACAAAGAAGAAAGGTCCACCCATGAAAAGAAGCAAGCTATCATGTTTGGTTTGAAAGATGGGAAACATGTTTAGCACCCTCACAATGACACCCTAGTAGTAAGTGTTTTCATCAATAATTACTTAATAAAAAGATTACTGATCAATGATGGAAGTGTTGTCAACGCACTCTCTTAGAATGCTTACAAAGCCATAGGAGGTTCTATTACTAATATGAAAGCTATTCAGAATCCCATTATAATCTTTTGTGGAGGAACCACCCAACCAATGGGATTGATAGAGCTTAGTCTAGAATTTGGTGATTGAAATACTAAGGAGGTGAAAGATGTCAAAGCTCATTTTAATGGGGTAAATCTTCCCCTCGCGTATAATGGCATCATAGGCTGACCAATACTTTATAAGATTAATGCAATCATAAGTATTCAGCATCTGACCATGAAGATTCCTCTTGAAGGATGGGTCCTAATAATTTATAGAGATCAAATACAAGGCCAAGCAATGTTACCAATTGGAAGTCAGACCCCAAATGGAAGTATTCCCTCCAGAATCATGGGAAATAGAGAAACAATGAGCCAATCCTAAACCAATTGACCATGTTTAAACCTTACATATCATCGACAGAAAGACATTAAGGATCGGCAATAAGCTTGATAGTGAAGTTAAGCATGGAATAAGCAAGGTTCTCATTAAACATTAGGCAACTTTACTTCTCAAGCGTCTCAAATCACTGGAGTGGATCCTCAGATTGCCTCATATAATCTGAACATCAAACGAGGATTAAAGCCAGTCATTTAGAAAAAGAGGAACTTCGCATATGAAAGACAAAGGTAATTGCTGAGGAAATAAAGAAATTACTGTAAGCTAGATTCATTAAAGACGTAACACACCCATAATGGGTAGCCAATGCGGGTACTAGGAAAAAATTCCAATGGAAAGTACAAAATGTGTGTGGACTATATCGCTCTCAATAGAGCATGCCCAAAAGACAGTTATCTATTGCTAATGATAGATCAACTGGTAAACTCAATCACTAATCATTGTTTGTATAGCTTTATGGATGCTACTCAATGGTACCATCAGATACCAATAAAGAAAAAAGATCAAGAAAAAATGTTGTTTATCACCCAAATAGGTCTTTATTATTACAAGCTTATGCCCTTTGGGCTAAAAATGATGAAGCAACTTATCAAAGGTTGAAGAATCATGTGTTCCAATATTAAACTGGAAAGAATGTCGAGGTATATATGGATGACATCATTGTCAAGAGCCAACATGCAGAGCAGCATTCTAATGACCTTGATCAAATCCTTCAAATACTGAACTAGTACCAGATAAAGCTTAATCTAGAGAAGTGTGTTTTCAGAGTAAAAGCAACTAAATTCTTAGGATTTATGATATCTCATAGAGGGATTAAGGCTAATCCAAAAAAATGGTGGTCATTCTTAAGATGAAAGCTCTAGTATCAATTAATAAGCTGCAAAAGCTAAATGGCAGAATAATAGCCTTAGGCCGTTTCATCTCCTATTCTTCCAAGTGGTGTCTACCACTATTCTGAGCCTTAAAAAATTCTAAGAAGTTTATATGGAATGAAGAATGCCAGGTAGCTTTTGAAGACATTAAAAAATTCATGTCCTTGCCACCTCTACTCAGCATATCGATCCCTGGAGAAACACTATACTTATACCTCTCTATTAGTCAAGAGTCTATTGCATCTATACTGGTGAGGAAAGAAGGAAGTCAGTAAAATCTAGTATACTACATCAGCAAGATACTCATAAGTTCAGAAGTTCGATATCCCAAACTGAATAAGTTAGCTATGGTCGTCGTACATACATCCCAGAAACTCCAACACTATTTTCAGGCCCACTCGATCATTGTAAGATCTAGGTTCCTTTTAAGAATATCTTACAAAGGCCTGAGATGTCTAGTAGACTAGTTCAATGGTCAATATTACTCAGAGAATTTGACATTTATTATGAACCTCAGTAGTAGATAAAAGCTCAAATCTTGGTAGATTTTGTATAAAAGATGGCAGTGAAAGATTTTGATCCTTCTAAATGTCCAAAATATAAGTTATACATTAATAAAGACTTATCCATCCAAGGATCTTGTGCTGGAATCATTCTTAGAGGGCCATACAAAGCCACTATCATATATGCAGTTCAAATAAAGTACAGCACCACTAATACTACGGTCGAATATGAAGCACTCATCACAGGATTAAAGTTAGCTATCGAGGCCAAAGTCGAGCATCTCAAGATATACTCCAACTCATAACTGGTAGTAAACTAAATCAAAGAAACATACCAAATCAAAGACCCAAGCATTACCAAATATATCAAGAAAGTCAGGCAGCTCCTAAAGAAGCTCAAGCAAGATAGGGGACAATCGAAAATCATCCAAATCCCTATAAGCAAAAACTCAAAAGTAGATTCACTAGCCAAATCAGAAGTAAAAGATAATTAAACATTCAAAAACCTTGAGCTTACTGAGGAATCGATAAAGATAAGCACTAAGGAATTAGAGATCATGGACATACAAAAAGTAAAAGAATGGATGAAATCAATCATTCAGTATCTCAAGCATGGGATACTTCCACAAGATAAGTTGAAAGCTCAGAAGTTGAAAATAAACGTTGTGCACTACTTCATATGCCATAGGGAACTCTACAGAAGGTCTCTCTCGCACCCATGGTCTAAGTGTGTATTACCAGAAGAAAGAAATTACATGGTTAAAGAAATTCATGAAGGAATTTATGGAGTACATGAATCTCATTATTCATTAATTAGAAAAGCATTGCTCTAGGGATACTATTGGCCTACCATGTCGTGAGATGCTCAAAAACTAGCTTAAGAATGTCATAAATGTCAACAGTTTGCTCACCTCAGCCATAAGCCTTCTAATCCTCAGCATCCGATTAGGAGTCCTTTGCCTTTTGTAGTTTGGGGAATGGACATCATGGGCCTATTCCTTATTTTAACCTCCCAGAAGAAGTTCCTAATCTTGGTAATAAACCACTTCACCAATTGGATAGAAGCCAAAGCTATACCCACCATCTTTGAGGGCCGAATACAACTCTTTTTCTAGAAAGAAATCATTTGTAAATTTAGAAAACCACATACCTTGATAACAGACAATAGGAAGCAGTTTGATAATGAGATATTTAGAGAGTTCTTTTTAGATCTTAGGATATAGCTCTGGTTTACTTCAATAGGCCATCCACAAATAAATGGCCAGATGGAAGTCACCAATAAGATCATCATGCAAGGGCTAAAGAAGAGATTAGATGAAAAAAAGAGGAACAAGGTCAATGAACTCAACAATGTCATCTGGGCATATAGAACTACACCTAGAACTTCCATAGGGGAATGCCTTTTAAACTAACTTATGGGATGGATGCAGTAATCCCAGTGGAGATTGGATCAACGAGCTACCGAGTAACCGAGAATATAGATTAAGAAGTCAACAACATCAATGCTCGGATATGTCTAGTTTAACTTGAAGAAAGAAGAGAGCAGGCATCCATTGTGGCAGAAGCCCAAAAACATAAGGTCACAGAATATCATAACTAACACGTTTGGCCAAAATAGTTAAAGTCAGAGACTGGGTACTCAAAAGGGCTGACAATGGTAAAGGTAATTCTAGCACAGGCAAACTTGGACCTAATTAGGAAGGCCCTTATCAAGTGACTAAGAAGACAACTAAAAGGGCATACAAAATCAAGGACAAATAGGGAAAATAATTATTTCGATATTAATTTCTCGACATAGACTTGGTTTATCTCTTAGGATTCTTTGATCGCCTGGAAGAAGCCCTGCTCTGAACATCTTCTTCAGCAGTGACCCTAGCCAGATCAGTAGGTGTTATTTTATCTAAGTCTAAAAGTCTAGATTCAGGTGTTGAGCAAGCAAGATCCTCCAACACCTAAACTTATAAGTCTTAAGAAACCCCATGACCATATTCTGGTAGCTTTTCTTATTATCTCATGAGATTTCTCCGCCTCAATAAGCCTTTTCTCCAATGCTGCAATCTAGGAATTTGGCCCCTTAATTTTTTATATAAGCTGAGCTTAACTATGCTCTAACTCTTCCACCCTCTTCTAGCTCACCTCAGCCTTAAATCTCACCTCAATATGTTCAATCTGGTAAAGTTCTAGTGCCACCTTCGCTTTATCTAGTCTCTTTTCAAAGTCAATAGCTATGGTGCCAACCTTTGTCTCTTTCATATAGGTACTAGCTCTTAAGATAATGATAGTTGTCCTTAGCCAACAACAGAGCCTAAGTCATTTAAAAGAAAAGACATAATTATCGTCAACATGGGTACACATGAACATAAGTTAAATAAAGTGGAAGATAATTACCTCCAATAAGTGTCCTATCATGGAGTTGTAGAGCTCCTCCTTATCTACAACCATCCAATGTTAGTTATCTTTAGGGAGCCACAGAGACTCAGTATACTGGTCCCTTACCTGAGCATTCAGGATACTTAAACGATTCATCTTTTCATAATCCAGGACCTCATATTCAAACACCCAGATAACTTTAGGTGCTTGATAATCTCGCTTACCTCACTACCAACTATCCCCTTCATCAACACTCAAGCCACGCTTCTAATGCACTGAGATTCTAAATCCAATGACTAAAGGTAGCACCCTCAGGTCGCTTCAATAGTATTGAGGTTCGGCACTCGAGCTACGCTTTTACTATACCGAGATTCTAAGTCCAATGACTAAAGCTAGCAGCCTTAGGTCACTTTAATAGTACTGAGGTTCGACACTCAGGTTGTGCTTCTAATGCATTGATATTCTAAGTCCAGTGATTAAAGCTAGCACCCTCAAGTCACTTCAATAGTACTAAAGTTCGGCACTCGGGATGCACTTCTAATGCATTGAGATTCTAAGTTCAGTGACTAAAGTTGGCACCCTCTATTCACTTTGATAGTACTGAGGTTCAGCACTCAAACCACGCTTCTAATACATCGAGATTCTAAGTCCAGTGACTGAAGCTGGCAACCTCAAGTCACTTCAACAGTATTAAGGTATGGCACTCAGGCCTCGCTTATAATGCACTAAGATTATAAAGCACTCGGGCTATGCTTTTGATGCACTAAGCATCAAAACTTCATTGATGGCTGGTTTCGTCAGGTTGTTTCTACACTATCAGGTTAATCCCTTGTGTTATTTCTATAACATCGAGCATTTTTTATTGTAGTTTTTGCACCCTTAATTCCAGCTAGCACTTTAACAATATTTCAATACAGTGATTCTAAGACTCGATATCGAGCATCGTCTCTCCCTCTGTGACTGAGGCTAGCCACCTCATATTACCCTTCCATATCAAACTCAGATACATTGGACATAAATATCTGAATGTATTTTTTAGGGGCACTCTTAATACCATTATTGCACCATGTAGCTTCAATGCTAAGAAAATAACTTAACCTACCTAAATATTTTAAAGGAAATCGAGATTGTAAAGAAGTAATAATGTGAGCAATAAAAGACTGATCATCACCAGTAACCAAGATGTCATCAACATATATAAGGAAAATAACCATGTGAGTAGAATCCTTATAAATGTCCATAAAGCTGTTCATTTTTCATCCAATAAAACTAAGAGAGATAAGGTCTTGAGTAAGACATTTATACCATTGCATGTCTTGGTGTCTATTTGAGTCCATAAATAGACTTCTGAAGCTTGCATACATAATTTGGAAAAGAGGGATTGACAAACCCTTGTGGTTGGGTTATATAAACATCTTCATCAAAGGGGCAACTATAAGCACCCAATTTCCCGATGCATTCATGCATAGATGCAACGAGAGCTCTAATGATGAAAATTTGGTCGAAATTGATGTCTAGATATTGATTTTGGATTTTTAGGACTAAAATTATGAGTTTTAAGGACTAAATTGTAATATTTTTTGGGGGGTTTAATTGTAAAATTGAATTTCTTTTAGGGGCTTCTTGTAATTAAAAGTTAAAAAAAAAAGGTTGATTGGTTTTACAGAAAATTGATCGGAATTCTATAATTCCAATCAAATATCTGCCAATCAGAAATACAGAAATCTTATAGAAATCCTATCATATTTCGATAATTTCGATCAACGACTTTTTCATTTTTTAATGAATTTTGATTTTTGAAAATATTTTTTCTTGTTTTTTCATTGGTCAAAATAAATATAAATATATTTTTTAATATAAATAATAAAATAATAAGTATATATATATATATATATATATATATATATATAATATAATTATAATATAATATTATAATATATAATATATAATATATAATTATAATATAAATATATATATAATATATAAATAATATAATTTTTTTAATATAATATAATTTTAATATAATATAAATAATAATATAAATAAATAAACTAAATATATAAATAAATATATAATTATTATTATTATTATTAGATTTTATCCTGATAATTAAATTATCAGGACATTCAAAATTTTAAAAAAAAAAATCTCTCATTTATCTATCTCTTATTATTTGATAATCACGGGAAGTTGATTTTTAGTTAACAAATAAATCTACAGGTTTCAATTCAAAAGGGGCTTTTTCTTTGGCTTTCTAAAAAATCAATCATAGAAAGCGGCTTCTTCCTCTTCTTCTTGGGTTTCTTCTTTTCTAAAAAAACATAGAGAGAGCAAAAAAAAAAAAAGAGGCAGAGAGATTTTTTATAAAATTCTTCTTTCACGTTCTATCTTTAAAAAGAAGGGTCCTTGCATTAAGAACGCATTTCAAGCCAGAGAAGAAAAATCAAATTGACATATCCTATTTAACACGATGATCAAATCCCACTCTGAGGAGTAATCAAATAAGCATCTGCATCACATCTCTTTCTTCTTTTTCTTTGTTTATTTTTTTGTTTTTATTTTAGCATTATTTATTTTCTTATTCATTTATTTTTTCTAATCATTTCTTTTATTATTTTATTTTATTTTTTGGTTTTCCTCTGTTGATTTTGGCATTGGTGATGAGCAAGTGTGAGGGAAAAATTTGATTGAATGGACAAAATACCCTTGAAGGTCCATAAAATGTCATCGATTTAATCCTATTATAATTTTCACATAGATTTTAGGGTTCTTGGTTTTTTATTATTCTATGTTTTGTTTATTTATTTGGTTTATTGGGCTGTGTATTTAATTAGTTTTTTTAATTCATTGTATGTAGTAATTGCAAAAGTCCTAATAGTGCGAATAGTGAAACCCTTTATTTTTTCTACACTTAAAATTGGCTAGTAATCAAGTTCATTTGGTAAAATCTAAATTAAAATCAATGATGGCTTTAGTTAATTAGGGTTGCATGCAAATTGAATTTGGATTGGAAATCATAGAATGCATGTTTTTAATTCATTATTTATTTTAATTTGTTGTTTGGACTTGTTTGTATATTTTTATTCGTTTTGAACTCCAAGCTCACGTTTAGGTTCTAACTCAATTAAAATAGGATTTTAATTGGATTTTAGGTTTTAATTAACTTTAAAATCAATTTAGGCCCATTTTAGGATAATTTTAGATTTTTAGGCCCATTCTGGTTTAATTAAAATTAATTTAGACTTAGCTCAACCTATAAAGCATTTCTTTTAAAATAAATAGATTTAGGCCTATTTTTCATTTAAATTAAAATAAATTAGAACTAGACTCATTTATTCAAACCCAATCTAATTCATTTTCATAAAATTAGTAGATTTAGGCTCACATTAGATAATTAAAATAAATAGAAAGAAGTTCACTAATTTAATTAAAATGTAGGCCCATATTTAGTTCCATTTCACTTGTAAATAAAAATATAGACTTAGCCAACCTAATTAAATTTAACATAGTTTAGACTAATTTAGGGACGTTGCATTATATGGATGCATTTTTTATATACTCTTTCATGACTAGTTGCCTTAAAGTTTGTTGGATGCTAAATAAGGTCTGAATGAAATTATATGTAAATAGGGAATAATTTAGTGATTAATGAGGTAATTCTAAATGAACAAAAGACTAAAAGAACTTAGTATTCTGTATCCAAAATCTCCTAGTTATGGTGCTAACTCTCTTTTACAGAATCAAGTTACCACCACCTTCAAATTGTCTCAGTTATTACCCTAAGTGGTGACTCCTTATCTCCACGCTATGTCTTTATGATATAGTAGTCTGTTTTCTAGAGCCATAAGCTCAAACAATATTACAGTTGCTAAAATCTTAGACCCACACTAAACCCCTCCGTCTATAACCATGCAGAAATGCATTCAAGACATCATATTATTGTACAAGCCAACATCAAAAAATAGCAATAGAGAGAATTAATTGAATGGAAGCTAGTTTAACAACTGGACTAAAATTTTATGAGTAATCTATACTAGAGCATTGATGAAATCCATTTGCATAAGTTGATCTTTATAATGATCAATTTTGCTATTGTTATCACACTTGATTCAGCACACCCATTTACTGTCATCCAAGTTCTGTGATGGAGAGGGAGGAACTAGTGTCTATGTACCATTAGAAATCATAGCATTGAACTCATCTTGCATTTCTTGTCTCCATTCAAGAATTTATTTGCTTGAGTGAAGCATATGGGTTTTGTTGTAGGAGAAGTAGTAAAGAGAAAAAGTTGAGGTTTAAAACTACCTATTTTGGATCGAGTAACCATAGGATAAATGGAGGTACATAATGGTGGTTGAGAGGATGATTGATCAATTGCTAGTGAAAGCCTAGGTGAGTCAAGAGCATGATGCAATGATGTAATGGTAAGGATGTGTTGTAAAGAGAGGAAGTTTGATTGCTGGAATGGTAGTGATTGATTTGGTGGAAGTATTTATGTGAATTAGTGGTGGTGATGTAGAGTCATGTAAGGGAATTGTATTGTGTGGGAGAAAAATTATTGTTAGAGATAGAACTGGGATATCTAGTGAAATATTATCTTATTTTTTAAATGGGAAATCCTATTCATAAAAAATGACATGATGTAAGATGAAAAACTTTTTAGTAGAAAGATTTAAACATCTAAATCCCTTGTGAATTTTACTATAGCCCTTGAAAACACATTATTTAGAATATGGAGATAATTTATTGGGTGAGTAAGGTCTAACCCATGGATATTAAAGACATCTAAAAACCCGAAGATCAGTATAATTAGGAGCCTGCTGAAAAAGAACATGAAAAAGATTATTATTGTTAAGAATAAAGGGTGGTAACTAATTAATGATATACACTGTAGTATCGAAAGCGTAAGTCTAATAATCATTAGGTATATAAGCATGTTGTAATAAAGATAAACTAGTTTCTATTATGTGTCTATGTTTGTGCTCATCACACCCATTTTTTTTTTGTGTGTATAGACATGAAGAATACTGAGAAATCCTATTTTGAAGAAGGTATGAGCTTACGGCTTGAAATTCCTACCCCCAATTTGAATGAAACATTTTAATGGGTCATTAGAAGTATTTTTCAACAAGTCTGAATTTAATAAACACATTGAGAACCTCAAATTTATATTTAAGAAAATAGATACAAGAACCTCATATTTGTATTTAAGAAAATATATACAAGTATATTTGATATAATAGTCATAGAAAACAATATAGTAACAAAAACCATCAATTGAATAAATAGGAGAGGGACCCCATACATCGGAATAAATTAAATCCAAAGGACCATCAGCTTGAAAATGAGAAATAGGAAAAGGCAACTTATGGCTTTTGCTCATAGCACAAGCAAAACACAAGCCAGAAGAATTATTGACAAACTTAAGATTATTGTTCTTCAATACATTATGAATACTTTAAAAATTGGAATGACCTAGTCAGTAATGACATGTTGACAATGTGCAACTGAGAGCATAAGCAGGGGAACTAGGTGATATAACAGTTCAAAAAGCATGTAGTACAAGCCACTATCATTCTAAAAGATATGTAGCAAATCCCTTATGTGGATGTCCTTAATAACAAAGTAGGAAGGATATAATTCAATAAAAACATAATTAGCTTTTGTAAATAAAGAAATAGATAACAAGTTGCTATAAGAAGTACGTGCATGTAGAATATCATTAAAAGTAAAAGAATGACCATTGGAAGAAAAGTGAGATGAACCAATATGAGAGATTGAAAGTGTTTTACCATTACCTATTGTGACTTCTTAAGGACTATGATAGTCAGAATGAGGCTACAACTTAGGAAGTTCAGGAGTTAGATGATGTGTTGCACCAGTATACATGATCCATTGTTGTGGTCGTGGTTGAATGTTAGAAGCTATGTGAGCTATTGGTTTGGGTAAAATAGCAGATGGCAGCATCTCTTTATGAGCTCGAGGTGTAGGACATTGTCTTGCAAAATGACCAAAACCTTAAAAATTATATTAAGTTGTAGTGATGTTTGATGAAAAACTGCAAACGCATAGTGTCACCAAGTAGTATAGAAAATATTGCTACTATAAGGACTCATTTTAATTACCTATTAATCCAATTCTTTATTTTTTGGGAATTCATTTTCTTTTCAAAACTAAATTAAATTAAAAAATAATAATGTAAAATAAACTTCTTAAAATTATATAAAAAGGAACTATCAATATATGAAGTTGTTAGGGATAGATTTTATTCACAATCATTAGCCATTTTCAATTAATGTGTTATTAAGCTTGCATAATTTAGAGGTTTCTTAAATTGTCAATTAGCCTTTCTTAAGAACTAATTAATGTTTTTAACTCATGAATTAATTGAAGAACACAAAGCTCCAATTCTCATTGCAAACCTATTCCCCAAATTAATTCACCATACCCAAATGAAATTTAATACCTTTATGATATCTCTACCCATAAAAGAATTAAATCTATAATTATAGATCCATTAAGGTTTTGATCTCTCATCTTAAAACTTCAATTTAAATTATGTTAATGGTGATAAAGCATCAACATAAATTAAGCACAATAACCATAGTATGCTAAAAAATAATAAACACATTAAATGAAAATCAACTAATTCATGTTTAGATTATCAATCCCTACAAATAAATATTTAGCCTAACATAAGAAAAATATCCTAATCAATTCACAAGAACAACCCATAAAAAAATTGCAAGAAGAACATAGAAGTAAAACTAAAGTTTTTGTGTTTCAATCTTCACTCTTGATTTCTTTAAGCTTCCTCTTGAATTTCTTGAGCTTTCCCATTTGCTACCTCATGCCTCCTCTTCTCCAAATCAGCCTCAATATGATGTATTTATAGCCCCCTTTGAAGAGTGGAGGTGTTGCCCTAAAAATAAGTTGATGCCATATGATCAAAATTCAGCTTAGCAAAGGGCTGAGACCAAAGCAAGGATGCCATTATAACAAAAAACTTATGTCTGTTAAAGGTTTAGATATCTTCAATGATAGCCTTGCTTACATGGTGACAATAAACTTGTATCTTTAGTCATAGCCTTGCTTCCATGGTGACAGCATACTTCATAAATCCTAAGCAAATTCACTAAACTCTTCATCAGCCTCTCTACTTCTATAAAAACAACACAAGCATAGAAATAACCAAATTCTAATAAAAATATAATAATAAACACCATAAACAAGCACCAAACCAACCTAAAAAACTACCACACTTAATATATAATCATGTGATTCATAAAAATAGACCAAGTATCGAAGCATTAGTAGAATGCCCAGTGGTGAAGATGGAGACAGATGGAGTTTAAGTCTGACTATTGAAGTGAGAAAATGAGGTACCTCAACCTCAGCCACGAAAGCGACCACCATGGTCCCTATGTAAAGGTTTTTCGTGAGACTGATAAATAAGATGAGGAGTCGAATTACTTGCAAGATGAGCAGTTGGGGAAATAATAGAGACATCCACTAAAGTGGAATCATCAGCAAGGTTGTCTTCTTCACTTAGCAAAAGACCATAAAGATCGTCATAGGATGTTGGATCTAATCGTTGTTCAAGAGAGCGAACAAAGGGATGATATTGTTTTCCAAGTCCATTAACAATGACTTAGACAATATCATCTTCAAGAACAAGACTGCCCAAAGCTATTAATTGATAAAACATACTTTTGGCTCATTGCATGTATTTAACAATATTCTCATAGGACTCCATTTGGAGACTATAGAATTTGGATTTAATAGTTCAAACTTGGGCTCTAAAATCGGAAGCATAATGTAGACGGCGGGGTTTAGCGTGAGTCCAAGTTTTTAGCAACCGTGACACTGTTTAAGCTCAGGGCTCTAGAGAACACACTAACCACTGTCATAAAGACATGGCATGGAGATGAGGAGTCACCACCCAGGGTAATAATTAGGACAAATCGAAAATGTGATACTCGATTCCCTAAAAGAAAACATGCCAAAATAATTAAATAAAATATCAAACAACTAATTAAATTAATCTTTCTAAAATCCTAATTTTAATTAACATGCAATACTAAATTAATCTACTTCCACCATTGATTTTAATTAATTACCTAATTGAAACCCTAATTTTACTAACCAATTAATTGAAGTAAACAAACAACCACACACGATTTCACTATTCCCACTATTGGGGCTATTACAATAAGTCATAGAAAATAATAATAAAAATAATTAATACACCCCAAAAAACATAAATAAAATAAAGCAATAAATAAAAAATAAAAACCCTAGAAACTATGTCTCTATAAGACCTTATCCATGGCATTCCATGATTCAATCCTCCAAATATGATCATCATGTATTTTCCTCCATAATCACCATAAAAAAAAAAAAAAAAATTATGATTAGTGAATAAATGAAAACAATAATAAATAAATTAAAAATCAAATAAATAAATCAATCAATCAAATAAAATAGAATAAGGAGAAAATGATGCTTATAAATGATTTTAATGGAGTGCTCCTCAGATTTTGTAAAATTACCGTTCTTAATAGGTGTTCGAATATTGTTCTTCAAAAATCCTCCAAAGATCTTCAATTGATCAAATTAAGCAAAAGGAATTTTTTGTAGAGATGCTTTTTTTTTAAACACTAAACAAAGGAAAAGAGAGTCAATAATGTTTTTTTAAGAGAAAAAATCAACCAAAAGCCAAAAGACAATTTGGCGTAGAGAAAATATCAAAAAGCTAAGAATAATAGTACTTCTCCTCCCCCTGATCTCCTTCCCCAGGAGCCAAAATACTTCATTTTATAGTGAAACAACCCTTCAAACCCTACGTATAAATTGATTCCTAAAATACTTCTATTTTCTTAAAAATATTATATAAATATCAAAAATAATTTTAAGAAAATTTCAGATCAATCAAGATTCAAAAAATATATTTTTATTTTCTGAAAAAATCCAAAAAACAGGCAGAATAGGTTTAATTCTAACCGAAATTGCGTGATCAGAATTACACAATTCCGATCAGAATTATAAAATTCCGACCACTTTTTTAACTTTAATTATAAAAAGATCCCTGAAAAAATTTAAGTTTTGCAATTAAATCCTTAAAAAACATTGTACTTTAGTTCATGAAAACATTAAATTCTTTCTTTGAAAAATGCAATCAAACCTCTTAAGTTTCAAAGTTCAAGTATTGAAGACCTATTCATGACATTTTTATCATTGGAGTCCTTTGTTGCATTCATAACTCATTATCCCGAAATTGGATGCTTACACAGGTGGTGGTGAACTTTTTCCAAGCATGTCGCACACTAATACGACCAATGATTTGAGGAAAAAAACTTTCAGTCATGGACCCGATAATCTAGCCAAGTACAAGTTGGTCCTTGCGAAACCAAATAGTATAAGAGGGATTTGGTTGATTATTGAGCACTTCTGCTGGTGGTTCTGTATCACTTTCTATGTGATTAGCAAGGTCATAACTATTTAAGAGAGGTAGAAGTTCTGCTTGCCAGAGAAGAAAGTTGGTGGAGTTAAGTTTAATAGGTAATTGATGAGCAATGTTTGAAGAGTAGATATGGCAGTAGTAGGTGTTGTGGTAGTTGTAGCAGCAGCAGTTCTTGTAGAAGAAGAAGTATTTTCGGTGTCCATTTGGGAAGAAAGAAAACTATGGGTTTTTAGACCTCTTAGATTGCTCTGATACCATAAAATGGTAATGATAATTCTGTCATGACTTTCATTGATCCAAGCCTTGTGAATATATACAAGTTACAGAATAACAAATTATAATACAGCTAGTGTAGTTTAGGATATCTACTACTAAGATAAGAGCTAAGGATAAACATGAGACTGTTACAACAAACAAGAATTGTAAACATGATTAACCTTACCAAATACAACTTATTTCATGACTGCTCATGATTTACTCGAATAGAGAGAATTCTTAAGAAAGTTCAGTCGCGCAGCTGACTGTTTGAACTTGAGGATTGGAAGTGAAGAGGTTTGTAATATGCAAACTTCAGGTGCTATTTCATCTTTAGATAATAATTTGATTTACATTATTCAAATTAAATATACTGTTTCTGTATATTTGTTGTGCTTTCAGGTCTAATTTATTCAGAAGGATGTGAAAGATATATTGATCCCTGTTGTGAGAGCTTGCAGCTAGAAATATTGTTTCCAATTAGAGAGACAACTTTTTTTGACAATCTAATTGATGGTTTATTTTGGAGTTTGCAGCCAAAATCCATCACCGTTAAATCCAGTAATACGTCTCATGAAGAATTCATAAAGGTTTAACTGTGTTTTCCTTCAAGAAAATGTAATTTCTACTATGTATATGTAATATAATATCAGTGCAATTTTAAAGGCTTGAGCAATTTGAAAAATGTAGGTTCTTTATGAGAAGCTAATGCATGAAAGTGATTTTGAAAGTTGTTGCAAGTCCTAGACTGGCAGATGTTGGCGGCATTCATTGAAAGATTTTCAGGTTAAAGAAGGAGCTGGGGCACATGGCAAATGGCTCAAGAGTCCTCTGCTAATAGTAACATTACTTTTCTATTGAAATGGTTTATGCTTCCTATGAGAACAACTTTCTGTTATTTTGGAATAATCTGGTTAAGAATTCATTTAAACTGAATTCTGTTTATAATTAAAGTTGTACTGTTTGCTTGCAGCTATTGAAGGTATAGTAACATAAATTCAAAATATCAAATCTAAAATATAGAAAAGAGATGGGCATATAAATATTGTTTAATATTTAGTCTTTTCTTTCAACAAAGATGTTGTTCGTGCCCGTGTTTTGTCCAAAACATGGCATGGCATGGCAGCGTCTGTCTTCATCTTTTCCCATATATGATTTTATGATTCTTTATTTGGATTTGACTCAATTTCATGGAATTCTAAGTGCTTCAACAGTGAAGCTCCGATGATCCGAGACAATCAACTGTTGCCTATTAAGTCAGAGTGCGCATCATGCTAGCTTACAGAGATTTCACTTATCTATAATAGATTTAACGTTGGATAGAATTAGCTCCTCAAAATCATGTTCAGGAATTAGAAGTTTACATTTGCAGACAAGAGTACCAATCAAGTGTCTGCCAATGCTAATAAATCATACTCAGCTTAATTTTTATACTTTTCCTATTTGCTCATAGATTTGCAATAAATTTGGAGTGACTCAAATTTTATATTTTGAATGGTGAATCATAAGGTTTTAACAACAGTACAAACATATGATGATTGGTGTGGAGTGCTTAAAGCTGATAGTAAATCTTATTGCACTATGGACAGAAGTTTTTTTGACAATCTAATTGATGATTTATTTTGAAGTTTTTAGCCAAAATCTATCATTGTCAAATCTGGTGATGAGTCTCATGAAAATTTCACAAATGTTTGTGTTTGCTTTAAGGAAAATTTAATTTCTAATATACATATATTTTTACATCAGTGCAGTGCAGCGTTATAAAGGCTAGCTTGAGCAAATTGAAAAATGCATGGAGGTTCTTTATGAGAAGCTAATGAATGAAAATGATTTTGACACTTGTTACAAGTCCTGGACTGGCACAGATGTTGGCAACATTTTTTGAAAGATTTTCAGGTTGAAAGCTTAGGAGCTGCTGTTGGGACACATGGCAAGGGGCTTAAGAATGCTCTACATTATCACAGCCATTTCTTATCTCTGCCACCAAATAATGATATTACTTTTCTATTAAAGTGGTGAATGCTTACAAACCATTAGGCCTTGTTAATTTGGAATAATCTTGTTAAGATTTTAATTAAACTAAATTATGTTTATAATTAAGTTGGTCTTTATTTTTTGCTATAGTTGTACTCTTTGTGTGCAGTTATCAATGAAGGTACAATAAAACAATTCACAATATCACCTGGTAAGTAATTTTTCTCACTTAGAAAAATCTGACAAGCAACTCTGTTGACTTTACATTTGATAAGTGATTTGTGTCTTTGCAGATTGAAACCCCATATACATATTTCTATTTAACTAAAATCTTTGTTTTCCTATACAGGGGTTGCTTACAGAAGGAGGATGCCCAAACTAAATAGGAAAAGATTCTCAATTCAAAATTTCTAGATAGGAAGAAATACTCTACGAATAAGCATAGGACTCTCATCAAAGAGGAATCCTATTCCTCTCAGGTTTGAGCACCACTATCCCCTTAAATAGAACCTCATATCCCTTATTCTCATTCATTCTATTCTCTCATATTCCTTGCTTGCTTTATCACTCTAAACCTCTCTCTGTACATTCTCTAACCTAGGCATCAGAGGGTTTATGGGGATCCTCCCCACCTTTCACCTTACCCTTCTTTGATCCCTTGCAGGGTTTTGTCTCAAGAATTCAGGAAATAAGTTATCAAGTAGTGCGTCTATAGGAATTCTTAAATTAAAACCCATTAAGCATCTACCAAACAAGATATTGGCATCATGACTTCCAGTCCACCACTAATTTCAACTCTAGTCACACACATTAATCCATCTGCTCCCATTCCTCTTATCAATATCCATCTACTATCATTCCTCCAATTAACCTGTTAGCATCTTTTCAAAAAATAATTACATTGGCTTCCTTTCAACATGTTGGACCTTCATCTTAAGCCCTAACTGGAGCTCCACCTGGTAATACTAAGGGGTGGTCAGCTCTAAGCACCAGGTTCCCTTATTTTACTCCTCTTTAGCATAATAACAAACCCATACATTCCGTACCTTTTCCAAGCCTACCAGAGACTCTTGTCATAAACATACTAAACCTGAACACAGTAACCCAAACACTCAACATATCCCCGATGAGTAAATAATTGGTGATTCAAAATATTCAAAACTATAAGACCTTGATGCAACAATAGCTAAATGCCTTGATTCAAAGTGGTAATCCTGGAGTAACTCACCCAAAAAATAATATAGCACTGCCAAAAATAGCTCCGGATGTATTTGGTAGAAATAGAGAAAATCATAAAGCTCCAAAGGGAGAATCTAGCTCAATAATCCCAACCCTAGATGATTCGAAGATAGCTCAAAAAGTTGAAGAAGTCATGCATAAAGCTCGCACCAAGCCGAGGAAAGAAGATGAATGTGTTATAGAAGGAAAGACATTCTTTGTAAGCAGAATAATCTAGACGGATATTCCAACCAAATTCAAAATGCCTCAGTTAGATTAGTTCGACGAAACTGGAGATCTAATCAACCACATATCCTCATTCAGGACCAGGATGTTACTTCAAAATGTGAATGATGGAATCATGTGCAAAGTCTTTCCTAGTACGCTTACCAACTTCTTGGGAACTCTATCTCTTCCTTTGAAGAGTTAGCTGAGAAATTTCAGACTCGGTTCATCACCAATGTCCCTCCTGCTAAAAACATCAATAATCACCTGTCATTGTTTGTATACCTTTATGGATGCTAATCAAGGCTTCAATCAAATACCAATGAAGAAAAACATCAGGAAAAGACGTCGTTTATCATCCATAAAGGTCTTTATTGCTACAAGGTTATGCCTTTTAGGCTAAAAAATGTCAGAGCAACTTATCAAAGGTTGATGAATCATGTGTTCTAAGATCAAATCAAAAAGAATATTGAGGTATATGTGGATGTCATTATTATCAAGAGCCAATAACTTTCTGATGACCTCAATTAAATCCTTTAAATACTGAACCAGTACCAAATCAAGCTTAATCCAGATAGTGTGTTTTTGGAGTAAAAGCAAGTAAATTCTTGGGATTCATGATATCTCATAGAGGGATTGAGGCTAATCCAGAAAAGATGGAGGTCATTCTTAAGATGAAAGATCCAGTATTAATAAATGATCTACAAAAGCTAAATGGTAGAATAATAGCCTTAGGGCATTTCATCTCCTATTAAGCCAAGCAATGTCTACTACTATTCCGAGCCTTAAAAAATTCCAAGAAGTTTGTATGGAATGAAGAATGTCAAGCAGCTTTTGAAGACATCAAAAAATTCATGTCCTCGCCACCTCTACTCAATAGACTAATCCCCAGAGAAACACTGTACTTGTACCTCTCTATTAGTCAGGAGTTGATTGTATCGGTACTTGTAAAGGAAGAAAGAAGTAAGCAAAATCTAGTATACTACATTAGCAAGATACTCAAAGGTTTAGAAGTTCAATATCCCAAACTGGATAAGTTAGTTATGGTCGTCATACATACATCTCGGAAACTCCAGCACCATTTTTCGACCCACTCAATCATAGTAAGATCCAACTTCCCTTTAAGTAAAATCTTACAAAGGCCTGAGACATCTAGTAGACTAGTTCAATGGTCAATATTACTTGGAGAATTTAACATTGGTTATGAACCTCAACAGTAGATAAAAACTCAGACCCTAGCAGATTTTGTATAAAAGATGATAGCAAAAGATTTTGCTCCTTATAAATGTCTAGAATGGAAATTATATGTTGATGAAGCCTCATCCATCCAAGGATTCGATGCTGGAATCATTCTCAGAGGGCCATACAAAGTCACTATTAGATATGCAATTTAAATAAAGTACAATGCCACTAATAATGCAACCAAGTATGAAGCACTCATCACAGGATTAAAGTTAGCCATTGAGGTCAAAGCTGAGCATCTCAAAATATACTCTGACTCACAACTAGTTATAAAGAAAGTCAGAGAAACATACAAAATCAAAGACCCAAGCATCACCAAATATGTCAAGAAAGTCAGAGAAACATACAAAATCAAAGACCCAAGCATCACCAAATATGTCAAGAAAGTCAGGCATCCCCTAAAGAAGCTTAAGCAGGATAGGGGACAATCAGAAATCATCCAAATCCCTAGATGCAAAAACTCAGAAGCAAATTCACTAGCCAAATTAGCAGCAAAAGATAATCAAACATTCAAAGACCTCAAACTTACAAAGGAATCGATAAAGCCAAGCACCAAGGAAGTAGAGATCATAGACATACATGAAGTAGAAGAATGGATGAAATTTATCATTCAGTATCTTAAGCATGGGATACTTGCACAATATAAGTTGAAAGCTTAGAAGTTGAAAATAAAAGTTGTGCACTATTCCATGTGCCATGGGGAACTTTTATAGAAGGTCTCTCTCGCACCCATGGTTTAAGTGTGTATCACTAGAAGAAGGAAATTACGTGGTTAGAGAAATTCATGAAGGAATTTATGGAGTACATGAATCTCATCCTTCATTAATTAAAAAAGCATTGCTCCAGGGATACTATTGGCCTACCATGTCCCAAGATGCTCAGAAACTAGCCCAAGAATGCCACAAATGTCAACAGTTTGCTTGCCTCAGCCACAAGCCTTTTAATTCTTAGCATCCGATTAGGAGTCCTTAGCCTGTTACAGTTTGGAGAATGGACATCCTAGGCCCATTCCCTATTTCAACCTTTTAGAAGAAGATCCTAATCGTGGCAATAGACAACTTCACCAAGTGGATAAACATCAAAGTTGTATCCACCATCACTGAGGCCCAAATAAAAAACTTTTTCTAGAAAGAAATTATCTGCAAATTTGGAATGCCATACACCTTAATAATAGACAATGGGAATTAGTTCGATAATGAGAAATTTAGAAAGTTCTGTTTGATTCTTAGGACAAAGCTCCGGTTTACTTTAGTAGGTCATCCATAAATAAATGGTCTGACGAAAGTCACCAACAAGATCATTATGTAAGGGCTAAAGAAGAGATTAGATGAAAAAAAAGGAACTGGGTCGACAAACTCAACAACGTCGTTTGGGCATATAAAACTACACCCAGAACTTCCACAGGGGAAATGCCTTTTAGACTAACTTATGGGATGGATGCAGTAATCCTAATGGAGATTGGATCAACAAGCTACCGGGTAACTAAGAATCTGGATCAGGAAGTCAACAATAGCAATGCCCGAATATGTCTAAATCTACTTAAATAAAGAAGAGAGCAGGCATCCATTATGGTAGAAGCCCAGAAACATAAGGTCATAGAATATCATAATTGACATGTCCGACCAAAATAGTTTAAAGCCAAAGACTGGGTACTCAGAAGGGCTGACATTAGCAAAGGTAACTCCAGCATATGCAAACTCAAACCTAATTGGGAAGGCCTTATCAAGTCATTGAGAAGACAACTAAAGGGGCATGCAAGATTAAAGACAAGCAAGGAAAAGAATTGCTCCGCTATTGGAATTCAGATGGTCTTCAAAAATATTATCAATAAAATGTGCTCTCAATTATGGGGAATAAAGTACTTTATTTATCATCATAATATTGAATTATAGAGTATAATGTTACAAAAGGAAAAGAAAATAATTGACTAAGTAATTTACAATTTAGTATTGGGAAGTTCAGTAGAAGGAAGACTCATATTTTAAGACTCAAACATAGAGGCTAGATCGAATTCAGTGAAGATAGCACCAGCTAACATCTCCTTAGCAAGTCTCAAATCCCCTAGTTGCTCGAAAGATGATTTCTCGGTAGTAGACTTGGTTGATCTCTTGGGATTTTTTGATCGCCTAGAAGAAGCCTTACTCCGAGCATCTTCTTCAGTAGCAACCCTAGCTAGATCGATAGGTGTTATTTTATCTAAATCTAAAAAGTCCAAACTCAAGTGTTGAGTGAGTAAGATGCTTTAACACTTAGACTTGTAAGCCTTGAGCAACCCCACGACCATATTCTGGTAGCTTTTCTTATCATCCTCACGGGATTTCTCTACCTTAGCAATTCTTTTCTCTAATGCTACAATCTAAGAATTTAGCCCCTTAATTTTTTATGTAAACTGAGCTTGACTATGCTCCAACTCTTCCACCCTCTTCTGGCTCACCTTAGCCTCAGATCTCACCTCAACATGTTTGGTTTGGCAAAGTTCTAGTATTGCCTTCACTTTATCTAGTCTCTTTTCAAAGTCAATAGGTATGGTGTTAACCTCTGTCTCTTTCAATTTTTACTGGCTCTTTAGATAACAATAGTTGGCCTTAGCCAACAACAGAGCCTAAGTCATATGAAAGAAAAAACATAATCATCATCAACATGGGTACAAATGAACACAAGTTAAATGAAGTGAAAGATAATTACCTCCAACAAGTGTCCCATCATTGAATTGTACAGCTCCTCCTTATCTGCATCTATCAAACATTGGATATCTTCAAGGAACCACAGAGACTCAACATACTGGTCCCTTACCTGAGCGTTTAGGATACTTTAAGGCTTCATCTTTTTCAGAATCTAGGACCTCATGTTTGAACACCCGGATAACTTTAGGCTCTTGATGAAAACTTCCTTACATAACTCCTCAGCATCCAAGTCCTCATTTAGGGCTCATTTCCTCAGAACCTCAAACTTCTCCATCTAAGAAGTTTTAGTCATGGCCTTTCCTTTCTGGTTGGGTGCAGCTTCAGCTGAGACCTCCAAAGCAAGCGACTTGGAAGTAGGACAAGAAATCTATACATCCTCCTGAGTCTCTAACTCATTATCTACAAGTTGAATCCCATCCATAAATGCAAAAAATTCAGCCATTTATAAATAAAAAAAATGAAAGTCAAAATGATACCTTTCAAATCTCAGGACTTACCATTGACGTGTATGCAATCAAGGCAGACTCTCTAAAGATATCTTTAAGATAGGTTTTTAGCGAACGTTAGGTCAGCTATACCATAGAGATGAAGCCTTAAAATCATCTCTGTATCTTTGTTAGATAACCTCGATGAACACTTCATTTTGTGATAGTCATCAGACCACATCTGTCAGATGTTGACAAAGTCCAAGGGATGTTCAATAATAAAAAATCTATGTCTCCACTTCTTATGGAGATTTGGAAGCTTTACGAAAAGGCTATGGTTCAGAATAACTGATAGGGAGAACATCAACTCTCCCTTTTTTGTATTCAAGCTATAAAGATATTGGAGGACATTTAGGTTTGGCTCTCTACCCTCTCCATACATCAACTCTATAAAACATATTAAGATCCAATAGCTATTGGGATGAAGTTGCCCATAAGCAATTTTATATCTATTTAGAAAGCTCCTAACAAAGGGATCTAAAGGGAACTTTAATCCCCCTTCTAATTGATCGAAGTACACCACTAATCTATCAAAATCTAATAGGGGAGTATGTGCTTTAAATTTTTTTATTTACAATAAGCATAGTGAAATCTGTTGGAATGCTAAAACGCCTCCTGTACTACTTTAGCATGTTTTCATCTACCTTAGAAATGAACAAGTCTAAACTAACTTGCTCTTGAGGAGCCATGGATCCTACTAAATAAGTCCAAAGGGGAAGAAAATGGAAAAGAGAAGAAACTTCACCAAGGAAGAAGAATGCAAGCTTACGAAAAAAGGCGAAGAAGATACAGATAACACGTGAGAGAAATTTAGTAAAGAAAGAAAATTATAGAAAAGCAAAAATACAACAAGCAAAAGGGTCTGATCAATATAAAGAGCAACATAAGCTTCTAGATTGACCATATCTACCCTTATGGTCCTTTTCGTCTCTCTTAGCATTAAGGCTAATTCCAAGCAATAGAAAAGTCCACTAATAAAGCAATTATTATTATGATAGTTGAAATGTCTCATCTTCTGACACATGAATAGATATGATAGTTACAAAATTCAAAATTCAAAGGAAAGTTAAAAGACATGGTGGTTGATAATCTCACTCACCATGCTATCAACTGTCCCCCTTCATCAGCACTCGAGTCGCGCTTCTAATGCACCGAGATTCTAAGTCCAATGACTGAAGCTAGCACCCTCAAGTCACTTTGATAGTACTGAGGTTCGGCACTCAAGCTACGGTTATAATGCACTAAGATTCTAAGTCCAACGACTAAAGCTAACACCCTCAAGTCACTTAGATAGTACTGAGGTTCAACACTCAGGTCGTACTTCTAATGCACCGATATTCTAAGTCCAGTGACTGAAGCTGGCACCCTCAAGTCGCTTCGATAGTACTGAGGTTTGGCACTCAAGCCATGCTTCTAATGCATCGAGATTTTAATTTTAGTGACTAAAGTTAGCACCCTCAAGTCACGTCAATAATACTGAGGTTCAGCACTCAGGACACACTTCTAATGCACTGAGATTCTGAGTCTAGTGACTGAAGTTGGCACCTTCAAGTCGCTTTGACAGTACTAAGGTTTAGCACTCGGGCCTAACTTTTAATGCACTAAGATTATACGGCCCTCGGGCTACGCTTTTAATGCATCGAGCATCAAAACTCCAGCAATGGCTGGTTCCATCAGGTTGTTTCTACACTAACGGGTTAATCCCTCAAGTGATTTCTATAACACTTAGCATTTTTAATTATAGGTTTTGTTCCCTTAAGTCTAGCTTGTACTTCAACGATATTCTGATATAGTGATTCCAAGACTCGGTACTAAGCATCATCTCTCCCTTTGTGATTGAGGCTAGCCACCTCATATTACCCTTCCATATCAAACCCAAATACATCAGACATAAATATTTGAACATACTTTCGAGGAGGACTCTTAATACCCTATATACATATTCCTATTTAACTAAGGTCTTTATTTTCTTATACAGGGGTTGCTTGCAGAAGGAGGATGCCCACACCAAATAGGAAACAATTCTCAATTAAGAAGACTCCTGGATAGGAAGAAACACTCTTTAAATAGGCACAGAACTCTCATCAAAAAGGAATCATATTCATCTCAGATTTAAGCATCACATTCCCTATAAATAGGATCCCATATCCCTCATTCTCATTCATTTTATTCTCTCATACTCCTTGCTCTCTTTATCTCTCTACATTCTCTGACTTAGGCATCAGAGGGTTTGTGGGGATCCTCCCCACCTCTCACCTTGCCCTTCTTTGATCCTTTGCAGGGTTTTAGCTTAAAAGTTCTAAAAATAAGTTATCACACATATATAAAACTAGGCAAATGCTCACGCGTTGCATGGGTAAGTTTATGTTGTGGCAATGAAATGAAGTCCTTCATTTTATTGTCATTGTTGAAATAAAGTTGCATTTGTAAAATGAATAGTAGCTTTATTTTCTTAACTTTATAAAATTTTTATGAAAATTTATGGCACTCTTAAAAGTTATGAGACATTTTCACATAATAGTTTTTTTTATTATTTCCACACTCTTCAATTTCTTTTTTAATGTAAAGATGTTAAAGAATAGACAGAGATGAATGTGGGGTCGTACTCATAAGTTGGTGTTGCATGTAAGGAGAACACATCACCTGAATTGTAGGAACCTGATATATCCCATTGCTTCATGTAGCACTGATGTTGTAGAAAGGAATCCTGAAAAATAATAGAGGGGAATCAAACCTTGCTGAGTGAATTATTATTATATATATGCATGCAACCTAAGCATATAAGCAACCAAGCACCAATATAATGTATATATATTTATATTTATATTTATTTAATTTATACATGCTTTTTCATTCAGACGCTCAAAATCTATTTTTATATCAATGCAATAAGTGAAAAATAAGTGGAGGATCGAAGCACCCTAAGAATTCCATAACCTCAATTACTATACATCACTAGTGAATAGACTTTCCTGAATCCAAAAATATTTCCCTTTTCCAATTAGGCAATGAACTAGCCCTGAGACACAGAAAGGTCAACCGAGCTACCATAATCCCCTTACCGGCATGACTAGTCTCGAGACATTGCAGGTCAACTGAGCTACCACAGCCACACCACTCTCTATCCACAAACCTCAATAATCATTTATCTATACCTTAAACCATATAATCTCATATCAATCAATATATTACAATCTAGCAACTATTGTACTATCGCGCAACAGTCTTAGTGTAGCCTATTAGGAAGCATGTTTTACGGCTATCCTCCAAAATATCATATCAAAAATAAAATGATAAAATCATCTTAAAATATACACAGTATCCAATAATCACAATTAACATTCACCTTTATATATGAAAACATATATATATAATTATCAATAACAACTAACATTTAATGCAATATAGCATAATAAAATTCATATTTTTTTCAAAATATTAATGCCAATAATATTTTTAACATGCAATACATACATACATATAATAATAACTCACAGATAGAATGCGCTCCTCGATACTGATTCAATTGGCCCCGATCTGAAGGCCCTACTCTAGGTGCGGCTATAGAAAAAATAATGAAAAATAATAATTAGGATTAAAAATCTTAACCTTAAACATTCTAGATTTCTTAGAAAAAACTTGATCTAAGATACGACTCTAATAAAACTCAAAACTCAACACAAACCCGATATCACATTTTACGAAAAATCTACCGAAAATTTGGCAAAGTATCCTCTATAAAATAGACATCTATCTACTAAAAGTAGAGTCATTCCTACAAAAAAAAATACACTTCAATACTACCCACAACTCCATCTTTTGGGTTGGGCCCCCAAACTACATATTATGCCCAACCGAGAACCAACACAACAACACATAAAAAATAATAATATAATTTTTTTTGAAATCCTAATATTACATAAAAATTTATTTTACTACCAAAATTTAATTTATTTATATAATAAAAATAAAAAAGAATTTATTTCCAAATAAATAATAAAAATTCTTGTTTATCAATAAAATATCGTTAATGGAAATCAAATTTCCATTTTCACAACCAAATTAACATTAATTATAAATAAATATAAAAATCACTCAATTATATCATAAAAATAATAAAAGACTCATTTAAGCTTGAAAATAATAAATAAATTTATTATTCATTTATTTTCCCCAAAATCACTACTAATTAACTAATAATTGAAATTAGTTATAAAAAAAATATTTTTCATACTTTTATTATTTAAAAATAATCTAAAACATAATAAATAAAAATAATTTAATTAAAATTAAATAATTTACTAATTTCTAATAATTTTTTCAAAAATACATATTCAAACATAACCTTTAAAAAATCATAACTTAAATTATATAAAGAATTTCACAAAACTTTTTTTTCACAAAGTTTACTCTATATAATTAATAGAATTTATTAAAAATATAAAAATTTCCTGAGCTCAAAACAGAAACCGAACGATCGAAAAATTACAAAAATTCAGAAAAATAAATAAAAATCACATTAAGCAAGATCTCAACCTCAATGTCATTTCATATAACTACAACATAGTCCAATTTAATCTAATTCAAACTCAATTTCACAAATTAAACATAAAACCTTAAATTCAAATCACTCAAAATTCAAGTTATTCCTGGTGTTACCCGGTCATATAGACTTGGGGGGAAATGAAGCCCAGGAGGAGAGAATTCGAATGACACCAATGGCATGTCCAAAGGTGGTCGTAGTTGATGTCGGTGAGCTTCTCTCAATCCGGCGAAGAAGAAGAAAAATGGGAAAGAAAGAGAAAGGAGGCAAGGAGGAGAGCTAAGCGATGACATAGGCTATCTGGCGACGGCTATTGGTGCTAGCAGTGAGGGTGGCCATGGAAGTCGAATGGGGAAGGAAAGAAAATAAGGATAAGAAGAATAAGGAAAAAAAAATTAAAAGCCACATTTTTTTAATAAAGTACATATATAATAATAATAAAAAAAAAACTACTCCCAAATATTTATACACAAAAGTATACATATATATATATAATATACTCTTAATAATCAATAAATTTACTAAATACTCATTTAACTATAATTCTATAAAAATGATATTTAACACTTTAAAATCCATATTTAATTTAATAATTAAAAATATAGGTTAAAACACAACAAGCAAACAATTAATGACAATTGGCGAAGGAGTTATGCAAGAATCAAGAGCAACAATCATTATTTCTTCTTCTTCATCTTTAACTCTTTTTATCATGTTTGTGTTTATTGCCACAACTATGAGTGGCTAAACTCTATTTAGGGTTTAGATTTGTGTAGTTAGTGTATTACTTCTATTAATTCTTGTTTCCTTTCAATGAATTAATTTTCAGTCAACTTTATGAGTTATGTTTAATGTCTTGTATTTAATTAAGTGCCTAATTGTTTGCACATTTTTTAGTAAATTAAAGATAATGAAAGTTGCATGATTTATCAGATCATAGACTTTTAAAACTTAGGAACCTCAATCTTGAAAGTAGAAGAATCATTCGGGGAGTAATAAATCACTAAGGAACTTAACGAACCCTAGTGATTGGTGTGACCATAAAAATAGATTGTAATTAACTTTAGTATTCTTAGATGAACTTAAAAGTGACTCTAGGTACTTTGAGTGGTTTACCCTTGATTGAGTTAATAAATTGAATTATGAAAAGATCTTGTAATCAAGTAATAGCTAGTGAAGCAAATCTGAGCTCTAGATTTTAAATTATTGAATCTTAAAAAGAATTATTTCAGCTTTAAGTTTTCTATTTTTGTTAATTGAGTTATTATTGCATTACAATTGTTCAATTTTGTTAGATTTTGGAATATAATTAAGGCTAGTACTTGGAATCAATCTCCTTGTGGGAACGATACTTATACTTACTCTTTACTACTTGTTGTGAATTGTGCACTTTTGGAATTTCCCTAACAAGTTTTTAGTGTCGTTGCCGAGGAGATCGATAATACTAATATTAGCACACTTTTTATTTCCACTAGACTAACATTTTATTTTTATTTTATTTTATTTTCTTTACTTTTCCTTTTCAAGTACTTGACTCTTTTCTATGCAAACAAGATCAAAACGTCTTGAACTAGAGAAAGTAAATAAAAAACTTGCAAAAAGAATCGAAAAGAGAAAAGAGAAAGAGTTAAAAGAATGGTTGAACCAGTAGCACAAGCAAGAGCTTTAGAAGAATATAAGGTTCCAAGTCTTATAGGAAGCCAAAACTGCATTGTGAAGCCAACTATCATGGCTAACACCTTCGAAATCAAACTTGCATATATCTAAATGGTTTTATAATATTAGTTTGGCAGACTACTATCAGAAGATCCTAATGCTATTCTAGCCTTTTTCCTTGACATTTGTGACACTTTCAAGATCAATGGAATAAGCACAGATGCTACTCGCCTAAGGCTATTTCCATTCTCATTGAGAGACAAGGTAAAATTGTAGTTGGGATCACTAGCACTAAATTCCATCACCTCATGAAATACACTTTCTAAAGCTTTTTTTTATCAAGTACTACCCACCTAGAAAGATTGAAAAATATCACCAAGACCTCGCAGGATTTAGGCAATAGCTTGTAGAATCTCTTTATGAAGCTCGGGAGAGATTCAAAGACCTATAAAAACATTGCCCGCACTATAGCATTCTAGATTGGCTTCTAATGCAAACTTTCTACTAAGGATTGATTGAATTCCTACAAATTACCATTGATGCTACTGTATAAGGCTCCTTTATGAGTAAAACACCAGATGATGCCTATAAATTCTTAAAGAAGATGGCATTAAATAATTGTTAGTGGCATGGAGAGAGAAATCAACCAAGGAAAGCAGCAGAAGTATATGAGGTTGAAAACTTAAGCATAATGAATGCTAAATTAGACTCCTTCACAAAGCAGTTACAAAAGCTCAAATCTGCAAGATATCCATCCTAAGTGTTATCTTATGAAATGTATAGAGGAGGAAATTTTACTACAGAGTGTCAACAAAGTGATTTTTGTTCCCAAGGCTACATAATTGAAGAACTTAATGCTTTGAATACTTTTAATGGTAGACCTTAAAGGAATCCATATTTTAACATATGTAACCCTGGATAGAGAAATCACCCAAATTTTTCATGGTCAAATCAAGGTGGCAACTAACCTTCAAACTCCAATCAAGGTATAAAGCTCCACCACCACCGGTATTTCAACAAAAGAACATGATTTCTCAGCCTGAACCTAATTTCAATTTGGAGATAATGATGGAGAACTTCACATAGTCACATAACAAGGTGAACCAAAAGCATGATGAAGATTTCAAGCAAATGAATTTACATTTAGATCAGTTGGCAACTCATAATAAAATGTTAGAATGCTAAATAACATCACAAGCAAGCTCTTCCAATTTTCAACAAATGGAAAAATTTCCTAATCAACCTGAGAACCCAAGAGAGCATGTGAATGCAATAACTTTATAAAGTGGGAATTAATTGCCTAAAGTTGAGCACAAGATTAAGGAACCAAAAGCTAAGCCAGATCAACTACCAAAAACAAAGAGAAACCAAGGAGTAATAAGATAGATCAAGAGCCTAAGAAGATAAAGACACCTTGTTTACCTTTCCCTCAAAGGATGGGTAATGAGGCACTTGAAAAGCATTTTTAAAAAATTTTAAAGGTGTTCAAGCAGTTAAATATCATCATTCCCTTCTTAGAGGCAGCCATCCAAATGCCAAAATATATTAAATGCCTCAAAGACATCATCACTAATAAGAGGAAGTAGGAGGATTATAAGACTATACCAATGAATAAAGAATACAGTGTTGTGATTAGAAATAAGCCCCCTCCAAAACTTAAAGATCTAAGGAGTATCTCTATACCTTATGTTATTGGAAAATTAGCTATTGGTAAAGCTCTCTATGATTTAACGTATAGTGTAACCATAACACCCTTATCTTTGTGTAGGAAATTAAACATAAGTGAACCCAAACCTAAAAATAGTTCCTTGTAACTAGTGGACACATCTATAGTCTACCCTAAAGGAATTTTGGAATATATATCGGTTAAAGTAGGACAATTTTATGTCCTTTATGATTTTATGATTCTCTAGATGGAAGAAGACTCTCATATCCCTATTATCCTAGGATGTCCTTTTTTAGCTACATCTAGAGCCATTGATGTCAAGAGAGAAAAATAACATTTGAAATTAGGGATGAGAAGGTTTAGTTTGACGTGTTCAAAATGGCACAGCAATCTCTGTTAATGACTTCTTATTTTCATATGGATCTAGTTAAGGTTTATGCTAAAGACGTTCTTCCACAAGTTCCTAAAGAGCCACTTAAAACCCTCATCATTCATGATACTAAGGAGGTGAAAGCAATAAAAAAGGTTAAAAAGAAAAAGGGACCTCTAAAGAAAGACACCAAAGAATGGTGAATTAAAAGTGTTGTGAAGGATATGGATTTTAAGAATTTTTCATCTACTTTCTGAGTGCCAAATAAGCAAGCTCAAGTAGGGGAAGATTATTCTTTAATCAATCATCCTTAATGATCAAATGGGAATTTAGTCAAGGTAATGACTCTAAACAAGCACTTGTTAGGAGGTAACCCAACCTATTTTGATTTATTTCTTATATTTAAGTTTATTTTTTAGTTTGGTTTTCTCCTTTATTTTTCTTAATTTTTGTTGTTTTATTTTATAAGACATCCAACATTTGAAGAAAGCACAAAAGGAAGAAAATGCTTACTAGGGAAGTCCTCATTTTGTTTTTCTTATTTTAATATTTTTATCATTAAGGAAAATGTTATAAATAAGTGTAGGGGAGGGTGTCAAATGTTAGGATAATGTTATTATGTTTATGTGTTTTCTTTATTTTTGCATGCATATAAGTTTAACTAAGAAAATAAAATTGTTTAAAAAAAATGATAAGATTCATTAACTTTTAACTCGATTTCTCCACATTTGTTGTGATGCTTGTCCTTAAAACTTTTTAGTTTGGTTTTGTACAAAATTGATGCTCAATTGTAATTAGGGAGCGATAATGTATAAGTGTGTATTTCTTATTCAATTATCAAAATATTAAATTTTTTATTAACTAAGATGGTTGTATATGGTCATTATGTATGCAAGATTTAGTTCTTGCAACCTAAGCATGAACTTAAAGATTGAATTTGAGCATGAATTTGGGAGATTAAATGAAATAAAATTTTAAAAAAATTCTCTTTTTTATTAAGTAAGAGTAATGCTTAATTATAAATTTTTACATGCTCTGATTCTACTCCAATGCTTTAATTAAAGCAAGACCCATTTGGCGGTATCTGCACTTAGTAGTACGGGAATGGCTGGGAATTACTAAGAGTGGGAAGATTTGATTAGAGAGAAAAAGAATGAGAAGGAGTATAAAACGCACTCATCAAATAAAAGAAAAGATGTTGTGAAATGGAGCGTAAAATGCATTCACAACTAATTTTATTTTTTCTTCTAAGTTTATGGTCATTGGATTTCAAATAGGTTATGTGCTTGGGTTATGATTAGTAAATTGTTCATATATGATATATTTTTTTCCAATTATCTTATTTAGTAAACATTTTTAGTCTCAGTGTTGTCGACTTGCATATCCTATAAATTATAACTCTTTGATTATGATTAAGCTAGTGTTTAAATCTTTAAATCTGATTTTTGCTTGAAGACAAGCAAAGCTCTAGTGTAGGTGAATTTCTTGAGTGTAATTTTACACTTGTGCTTGAGATGAATTTTAATGAATTTTGAATAAATATTTAGTAATAATTGGGAAGAATTTAAGTTTAATTAGGGATTTGTTTAAAATGGACCTTCATTATAGTTTCCTATTGATTTTGGTTTATTTAAGAGTTTTTAATTGATATTAATAAGTGTTTCCCTTTTTGTAGATAAGTCTAGAAAGGAATTCCAAAATAATCAAGGACTCATGCGATACAAGCTACAATATGGCGTGCTTGTGCCTATGTCCTATTTTGGAAGTTGAAATAATATAGCAGGGTTTAAGACACGACATGTTAAAAGTTGTGTTTGCCTATGGATCTAAAGTAGTTATAGCATGGGATGACACATGTCATAATGGAAGCCATGTTCTCTTCTATGCAAATTAAAGAAATCATAAGGAAGTGACACAGTTTACAACAAGATATAAAGGAAGCCATGTTCTCTTCTGTGAAAATTAAAAAAATCACAAGGAACTGACATGGTTTACAACATGCCATAATGGAAATTGTGCTGTAAAATCAATGACGTGACACGGCCTACATCATCCCTTGTTTAAAGCCATATCGAGTAGAGAAAACTTCCTTTTTGAGAATTTAAGTGCAAATAGGTTTACTATGAGACCTTGCTTATAAAAGGGGACACAAGAGAGTTTTTAAGGAGATCAAATTCCATTATATTCACTTCCAAAAGACACAAACAAGCAAGCAATTAATAATGATTGAAAGAGTTGTGCAAGAATCAAGAGCAACAATCATTATTTCTTCTTCATCATCTTTAACTCTTTTTATCATGTTGTGTTTATTACCATAACTATGAGTAGCTAAACTCTATTTAGGGTTTAGATTTGTATAGCTAGTCTATTACTTCTTTTAATTCTTATTTCCTTTCAATGAATTAATTTTCAGTCAATTCTATGAGCTGTGCTTAATATCTTGTATTCAATTAAAAGCCCAACCATTTGCATGTTTTTGGATAAATTAGAGACAACGAAAGTTGCATGACTTATTAGCTCATAGACTTATAAAACTTAGGAACCTCAATCATGAAAGTAGACAAATCATTCAGGAGTAAGAAATCATTAAGGAACTTAATGAACCCTAGTTGATTGATGTGACCATGAAAATAGGCTATAATTAACTTTGGTATTCTTAGATGAACTCAAAAGAGACTCTAGGTAATTTAAGTAGTTTACCCTTGACTGAATTAATAAATTGAATTTTGAAAACATCCTGTAATCCAAGTAATAGCTAGTAAAGCAAATCTGGGCTCTAGATTTTTAATTATTAAATTTTTAAAAGGTTCAGCTTTAAGTTTTCTATTTTTGTTAGTTAAGTTGTTATTGTATTACAATTATTAAATTTTGTGAGATTGTTATAATACAATTAAGGCTAGTACTCGGTATCAATCTCCTCATGGGAATGATACTCATACTCACTCTTTACTACTTATGACAAACTGTGCACTTATGGAATTTGCCTAACAAATTTTTAGCACTGTTGCCAGGGAGATCAACAATACCAATATTAGTGCACTTTTTATTTTTGCTAGACTAACATTTTATTTTTTTTTTATTTAATTTTCTTTACTTTTTCTTTTAAGTACATGAATTTTGTTTATGTAAACAAGGTTAAAATGTCTTAATCTAGAGAAAGTAAATCCAGAAATCAAAAAAATTTACAAAAAAGAACCAAAAAGAGAAAAGAGAAAGAGTTAGAAGAATGGCTAAACTAGTAGCACATACAAGAGCTTTAGAAGACTATTAACTTGTCTTCCAAATCTTTTTATCAAGTTTTATGATTAAGGGACTCAAATGATCTAATAAAGCTATTTTCTGGAAATTACAACATAAATTTTCCTTTATTATGAGTATTATCTCTAGAGGACTACAACCAACTTATGCAAAATCTTAGCATTAGTTGCCCTGTGTTAGAGGATTTTGCTTTAATAAATTTTTCTGAGTTAATGCAACTTTCTGTGTTTAAAAGACTCAAGAAATTTAAGACACATAGTGATCAAATTCAAAAAATTAAAATTACAGTACCATGTGCTAAAGCATGTATACCAACATATTGGCATGAAATTTCCACGGCTTAAAGTTTATGTTTTAAAAGGTGAATCAAGTTCCATAAAAATTTCATGTCCCTGCCTTGAGGAGTTGATTTTGTTTACACATAACATAGATAAGCCTATGATTGATACTATACTTCTACGCTCTTTTGATTATGGCACTAAAGCAATTACGTACTTATTTTCCATTAATGCTCCTATAAAGAATACATCACTAACTCCATACCCTTCTCTACATCTTTCTAGAAGATTATTGATTTAGTTAACCATCTTAGAAGAAGTAACCAACTTGACTTTGAATTTTTAGTTGCCAAAACCAATTTTGCTTTGGTTACTTACAAGTTGTTTATAAGTTGATTTTGATAACTTGGTATTAGTTGTCATAAGTTATTTTCAAGTTGGCTTTGACAACTTATAATGCTTAGCCCTTAAGAATTGTAAACCCATAATTAGGCATGGGTGGTGATGGCCTTTTATGGAAAGTGTGTCATATATGTGTTAATGTATGTATAAAAGAGTATATATGTCATATAAGAGTTAATGTATATATGAAATAGTGTGTGTTATGCATGAGTTTAGTGAGAAAGTATCTTGAGTGCTTATAAGAATATTAGTGTGTGAGAATGTACTTTTGTACTAATGTATATTTTATATAATAAAAGTAAGTTTATTTACCTTCCATATATTCTACAAATGGTATCAAAGCGGGACGGTCGAGGGTCCAAAGGAGTTATTTAGTTTGAGAAAGCATAGTGTCCCAAGGGGTAATTATTTCATGCACAATTAAGAGATACTATAAAGTTGATTGTTTGCTCAGTTGAGAAAAGTCCCAAGTCACAAGATGGACCTCATAATGGGCAATATAAAGAAGTTGAAAAATTACAACTATAGTACGTGGTCTACTTATTTTGAGTGATATCTCCAAGATCAAGATCTATGGGAGGTAGTCAGTGAAAGTGAGAGTACACTGCCTTCTGAAGGGGATGCAAATGCCTTGAATAAGTGGAAATTCAAGGCTGGGAAGGCAATGTTTACGATCAAGGTGTTGATTAAAAAAGAAATTTTAGAACATATCACTTAAAGAAGCTTTAGATATTTTAGCCTGACAATTTTCTAAGAAAAATGAGATGAGATTATAAAATTTAAAGATGGAGTTAATGTCTATTAAACAAGGGGAGATGTCAATTAATTAGTATTTTACCAAAGTTAAGTCCTTATGTTGAGAAATTTTAGAATTAGATTTTGTATCAAAATTTAGTGAAGATAGGATGAGAAGGATTATTATTTATGGAATTAAGCCAGAATATAGAGGGTTTATTATTGTTGTTCAAGGTTGGCCTAAACCACCCACATTAAATAAGTTAGAGAATTTGTTAGCCAATCAAAAGATGTTAGTTAAACAAATTGTTAAAGTTTCTTTGAAGAGTAAGATGAATGAAAAAGCATTATTTAGAAAACATAGTAGAAGTCATTCTAAAGAATGCAATTCTAAAAAGTCCAATGGAGATGACAAGACCGATTCGAAGGAAGATAGACATGAAATAAGGTGGAAAGACCAAAGCCGATGTTCAAAAGGAGCTTAACAACGTCGAAACTGAGAAGACGCACAAAATAAAAGATATTAACAATAAGATGTGGAATGCTATAATTATGGCAAGAGAGGTCATTATACCAGAGACTTTCGATAGAGAAGAGCCGAGGGAAATGCCATGTCATCACCACAACCTTAAGTTCAAAGCGAGGAAGAATAGGACTTCGACATTCAAGCATCATATGCAATTGAAGAGCAAGAAATAATGGTTCAAATGAGTTCATGGAGGCATGTGATAGTGAGAAAAAATGGGATGTGCTGGTAACATCTACTATGTTAGAGTATATTGAAAATCCTATAAAGAGTGGAATATAATGGATTTAAGTTTATTTGAAAGTGCTTGAGTAAAGGAAAAAATTCAAGATCAAATGAATTCAAATGCTAAAGTTAAAAAGATATGTCTAAATGTGGTCATGGAGAAAGAAGATTTTGACGAAGTCAAATGCAAAAAAGAAAATGAGATAGTGCATAGTAAGGGGGAGCAACCATAAAAGAACCATGAAAGTCTCAAAGTAATAAAAGAGCTCTTACAGTCTTCAAATGATGAAGAATTTGGAAATGAAGCTTTGATGCAAAGGGAAGATCAAGAAAAGGAAGTAAAAGCAATACAAGAAGAATAAGAGACAAATCAAAGAGAGAAAGACACTGACATGACATTAGATAAAGAAAATGTTGAGAAATGCTTCAAAGGATGTAGAAACAATTTCTCGAGCAGAAAATGGAGGAACTAACACAATGATATAATGCTATTATCAAGGAGCAAAAGGATAAACATACAAGATGGAGGAATAGGATATGATTGTCATGATCCAAACCGAGGGGTCATTACCGGTGTTTGGGAACGGGAATTATTTTGAATTTGGAACCTGTAGCAAGTCTTAAAATAAAAACACGTGCAAATATAATATACAAGTACACCAGAATTAAAATTTTAATTAATATAAAAGCAAATCTTTATTTTATAATATAATAAAAATATTTTCATACAACATTCAAGTACAAGGTTTTTAATAATACAACACACTACTACTACAATAACACTATTACTACAGTGATTATTAAAATACAAGAAGATAATAGTTCAATATTTATATAAATCGGTCAGAGAGGAAAGAGTTCAATGAATAATACTATGAGGAAGGTCTGATGTAGAAGATCCTGAAAAAAATATTGAGGGGAGTCAAACCTCACTGAGTGAATTATTATAAAATATATATACATGCAAACTAAAGTCATATACAATCAAGCATCGGTATAATAATATATATATATACATGCATTTCATACAGATGCTAAAATCCACTTTTATATAAAAATAAATGTAGAAAAGTTTATTTTAAGTGAAGGATCAGAGAAGAACCCTAAAATATTCTGCAACCTCGATCACTGAATCTCACTAGGCCACAGGCTTACTTAATTCCAAAAAAAATTCTCTTTTCCATTTTTGGACAGTAGACTGGCCCCGAGACACTAAGTCAACTGAGCTCCCGCAATCTCACTATCAGTGTGATTGGCCCCAAGACTAGGTCAACCTATCTCTCGCAATTACACACTCTCTCACCAAAATTCTCAATAATCAACATAATCAAGTCTCACATCAAATAATTTCATAATCTCAACCTTAAAATCTAATGCACTAGTCACGTACACAATCCTAGTGTAGCTTACTAAGTAGCACTTTCTACTGCAATCCTTCAAATAAATCTTATAATTATTAAAAATAATAAAATGCATAATTTAAACATGATGGCATCTATTTTTAAAGAAATATACCAATTATATACCAAACATATACTAAATATATACCAATTGTATACCAAAAAAATACCAAATATATGTTGAGTATATACCAAAAATACCAAGTATATACCAAACATATATGTCACATATATACTAAATATATACCAAAATTTACCAAACATATACATAATCATTTAGTAAAATAATTCATGTTTAAATACATTATAAAAATATGGATGCTCATAATTATGTGTTCTACATGCAGTGTATATATAAAATAATAATTCACAGTTGTGCACTCCTCTAAATAGAGTAGATTAGCTTGATCCGATAGGCCTCAATCTCAGTGCAACTATAGAAAATGAATAAATAATAATAATATTAGAATCAAAATCATAATTTCATACTTCTAGGAATATTAAGGACGACTCGATCTAAGACATGACTCGACTAAAAAAATTAAAAACTCAGAATCGACCCGATGTCATGTTTTACAAGAATTCTACTAAAAATTCGGTAGAATCTCCTTTGTAAAATGGATGTCTCTCTATTAAAAGTACAGTCGATCCTACAAACAAACACACTTCAATATCCATAAATGCACAACATTTAGGGTTAAGCCCTTAAACTATACAATTCACCCAATTGAGAACCAAAATGCACAAAAGCTGATAATTTAATAATAAATATTAAAAATCCATAAAAATCAATAAAATATAAAAATTCAAGTTATTTAAATAATAAATACCTTAAAGCTAATTATTTTCAAATTAGTTAATAAATCTCAATTGAATTATAGAATATTAATAAAAATTCATTTTTCAATTATTCAAAATTAAATAGTAAAATTCACACATTATTATTTAAATAGTTCAAATATGTAATAAAAATAGTTAAAAATTCATTTAATCACAAAAACAATAAATAAAATTATTATTTGAATATATTTCCGGAAATTATTATTAATTAGTTAAAAATAGTAAATAATTAGTAAAAATTATTTTAATACTATTTATTATTCCAAAATTATTCAAAACATACTAATTAACAATAATTTCAATTAAAACACCAAATTTACTAATTTATATTAATTTTTCCAAAAATTACTTTTTTACATAAACTTTCAAAAACACATAACTAAAAATCAAAAATCAATCTCACCAAATTTTCTTCACAAACTATCATCCAAATAATTTTAAAAATTTACTAAAAATATAAAAACTTTCCTGCGAGGGTCACTGGAATAGTGACTCACCAGAAAACCAAAACACTAAAATTCAAATAATTTATAAAAATCAAACAAAAATATATTTGAATAGCTCTAGCTACACACAAAAACATTTGCAAAGACATTAAGTATGGATCATAAAATTAAAGCTCAAAAAAATCAAAATCTAAAGTTGACCTAAACTAAAACTTAAAGATAAAATGATTATCAGACGTTTCTATCTCAAGACAACTAAAGATTGAGCTTGCCCAGACCGAGAGGAGTTGATAGAGCTTGGAATCGCAAGCTGAAGCCACTAGAAACGACGTCAATGAAGCTTGTTGGAGCTGCTGTTCACGACAGAAAATCGGGGAAGGAATGGATCAGACAACGGTGGAGGGAGAAAGGAAGAAAGGGGTGGTGCTAGCGACATAATGGTGGCAGTGTAGTGGTCATTGGTGGCATGGGTGGTGGTGCACGGTTCTACGCAAGAACAAGAAGAAGAGGAAGAGGAAGGAAATGGGAGGGAGAGAGGAAAAAAAGGGAAAATAAATCTTTTAAACATATTTTTTTATTAAAGAGAAAAAGACAAAACACTATATATAAAAATAATATTTTTAATTTAAATATTTCTACTTTCTAATTAAATTCCCCACAAATTTTAAAATAATATAAATACACTAAATTAATACTATTCATAATTTAATAACAATAATAATATTATTAAATAAATAAATAATATTTAACAATAAACTAAACTTTTAAATCTTGATTTAATATTAAACCATGATAAAATAAAATAATTACTAACACTATAATTTAATTAAATCACAACTTATAAGAATTTAAAATATTTATTAACATTGCATATCTCGAAATCAATTTAACATTTTTTTATAAAATATCAGGTTATCACAATTTTCCCCCTTTTCAAAAATTCATCTTTAAATTTCAAATAAAAAAGCAGGCAATAATAATTCATTGAGGAAAAAGGTAAGGGTAGGCCACCCGCATCTCAGCCTCAGTCCCTCACGTATGCTCCTCCACAACACCTTGACCATCGGGATCTGCTTCGAACACAACAAACAAACTTGATAATCCACTATCGCAACTGGCTCTTCCTCATACGTCAGGTCTTCATTCACTTCCACACTCTCAGGCAGTAACACATGTGAAGGGTATGAAATATACTTTCTCAACATCGAGATATAGAACACTGGATGCACTTGAGACAGATTCAAAGGCAAAGCCAACTGATATGCAACCATGCCCACTCTCTCCAGAATCTCGAACAATCCGATATATCTCGATGCTAATTTTTCCTTCTTGCCAAACCTCATCATACCCTTCATCAGAGACACCTTCAGAAACACATAGTCTCCAACCTGAAACTCCATATCTCTGCACTTCAGATCCGTATAGCTCTTTTATCTGCTAGCTGTGATTTCTAATCTTCTTCTAATCATAGCAACCTTCTCAGCTGCATCCTGAATAATCTCAAGTCCAGTTAGCGCTCTCTTTTTAATCTCATCCTAACACAAAAGAGATCTATACTTCCTTCCATATGAACCTTCATACGATGCCATTTCAATATTGTTATGGTAGTTGTTAATATAAGCAAACTCTACTAGTAGCAAATGATCATCCCAACTACCTCCAAAATCTAATACACACATCCTCAACATATCCTCAAGTGTTTAAATCGTCCTCTCAGATTGACCATCTGTCTAATGGTGAAAAGCAGTACTAAAATCAAGCCTAATGCCCATTGCTTCTTGTAACTTCTGTCAAAATCGAGAGGTAAACACTAAACCTCTATCAGATATAATGGAAACAGGCACTCCATAAAGGCACACAATATGCTTAACATACAGCTTAGCCAACTTAGCTATAGAATAGGTGGCTTTAACTGGTAAGAAGTGAGCTAATTTAGTTAACCTATCCACAATCAGCCAGATGGAATCATATCCATCCTTTGAATGAGGTAACCCTACCACAAAATCCATAGTAACTCTCTCCCATTTCCACTCAGGAATAGGAAGAGGTTGAAGCTTCCCAAGAGGCTTTTAATGCTCAGCTTTCACCTGTTGACAAGTCAAGCACTTAGCAACATAATCAACTATATCCTTCTTCAATCCATCCCACTAGTACAAATCTCAGATGTTGTGATACATCTTAGTAACACTTGGATGTACACTATAAGCTGTAGAATGTGCTTCTTCAAGGATTTCTTCTCTCAAATTATCCATATTAGGAACGCATAATCTACCACTGATCCATAAAATACCTTCATCATCTAGTGTAAAATCAATAAACTTCCCTTCACGAATATTCTCCTCAAGCTCTGCTAGAATAAGATCTCAGCTCTGAGCTACCTTAATCCTATCTCTCAACACTGATCTAACTCTGAATTGAGCTAGTAGTCCACCTAATCTGCTAATCTTCATTATCAGACCTTGATCCACTAACTGGTGCAACTCTTGGATCAAAGGTCTCTTCTCCACACTAATGTGAGCAAGACTACCTAAGGACTTCCTACTCAAAGCATCTACTACCACATTAGTCTTGATTGCATGATAAAGAATATCACAGTCATAATCCTTCAGGAGTTCCAACATCTCTTTTGCCTCAAGTTCATATCTCTCTACTAGAAAATGTACTTCAAGCTCTTATGATCTGTGAAAATCTCACAAGTCACCCCATACAAATAATGTCTCCAAATCTTGAGAGCAAAGATCATTGCTGCCATCTTTAGGTCGTGAGCAAGATAATTCTGTTCATTCTTTTTTAACTGCCTCTGTCACGACCCAAACTAGGAGTCATGACCGGTGCTAGGGAATAGGAATTCTTTCGAATCCAGAACCCGTAGCAAGCCTTAGAAAATGAAATCATGCAATAAATAAATAAAAGTATGACAGAATTAAAATTTTTTGAATCAATATATAAAACAAATACTTCAAATCCTTTCATACATAAATATATAATCGTACAGTGTTCAAATAAAAATTTTCAGAGTATATAATATCAAAATAATATAATACTCTTCCGATACAATGCACTACTACTGCAGTTTCTAGAATACAAATCAGAGTTCAAAATATACATTTGCATAAAATAGCTGGGACTAAAGAACACCGGCGAGGAACTCTACAACTAAGGTCTGACGATATGGGATCTCCTGAAAAAAAATAATTGAGGGGGGTCAGAACTCACTGAGTGAATTATTATACTATATATACATGCAATCTAAAACATATCCAATCATGCATTCACATATATGTATATATATTCACACATTCCACACATATGCCGATTCTGCTTGTATAAATATACTAAATGCAGAAAACGTTTAATTTAATTCATGAAGGATTCATAGAACCCTAATAATAGTAACCTCAATCAATCCCAACATCGTTCTAGCCATACAGGCTCACTTGATTCCAAATAGAACACTTATTCCAATCTTGATAGCAGACTAGCCCCGAGACACTAATTCGATCGAGCTCCAGCAGTCAGGCTGTCAGTGTGATTGGCCCTGAGACACTTAGTCAACCGAGCTCCAGCAATCACACTATCTATTACCTCACATCTCAATTAACCCAATAGATCATTCATTTCACTATGGACAGTAGACTGGCCCCGAGACACTAAGTCGACCGAGCTCCAATAGTTTAACTGTCAGTGTGATTGGCCCCGTAATCACACTATCTATCATACCATTAATCTCAGTCAAATCAATCTAATCAATTGTAATCACTCAAAATTAACTCTCACTCAACCCTTATCTATCGCACCAATACGTACACGGTCCTAGTGCTGCCCACTATGAAGTACGTTCTATTGATATCCTTCGTTTAAAATAAATATTCATTCAGAAAGTAATTAATGTAGACCAATATTCATAATAATAAAATCAACCACAAATATATATATATATATATATATATATATATACCAAAAATATACCTAAAATATACCCAGTATATTTCAGGTATATATATATATATATCAAATAAAATATGAAATATACTAAAGGTAAACCATTAATATAGTTAAAAACAATTAAATGTGCATTAATAATACAATATGCATTTACTTAAAATATACTTAAATATACAAAAGAATATATCCTAAGTACACAAATTACTTAATAAAACAATTATGCATAATTATTCATTTAAATATGTGTCTAGGTTTAACATATATTCACAATATACCAAAGTGACCTAATTTTCTAGCATGAATATATTCCAATTAAACCCTAAGTATACCACTAATGTTTTAGGTTTAAATTAACAATAAAACATGTATTTACATGGAAATATATTAAAAATATACCAAAAATGAACTTAAAAACAATTTAAGTGTAGGTTTATAATATAGCATGCAATTATTTAAGAATAAATGTAAAATGTACTGAAACTATACCTAAAGTATTCTAATTATTTAATAAAATAATTATAACTAAATGTACATTTAAAACATGTATATATTACTAAAATGTATTAAACATAAACCTAATTTTTTAATGTGCATATATCATATTAACATGCATAATTATTTAATATGCATATATACCAAAAATACAACCCTAGGTATACCAAAAATATTATCATTTAAAATCACTTTAAAAAAAATATAATGAAAATGAAGAACCCTAAGTGATGCATCCTATATGCAATATATATATATACAGTATAATAACTCACTCGAACGCGTTTCTCGAGACAGACTCGGCGAGCCTGGTTCGTTAGACCTCAGTCTCGGTGTAGCTAGAAAAAGAAAAAAATAAAATAATAATAACCATCAGAATAAACTTCTAACTCTATACTTCTAGGATTACTATAGACAGATTCAATCAAGAATTCAGAATTAGACTCGGACCAGTTGCCATGTTTTAGGAGAAATCTATTGAAATTTTGGCAGAGTCTCCTCTGTAAAATGGACATCTCCCTAGAAAAGTAGGGTCGATCCTGCACAAAAAACATACTTCGAAAATACACAACCACAACCCCTCGGTCGAATTCCCAAACTACAATTTCACCGACCGAGGTTCACAATTCACGAGATATTTACAGAATACATTAAAATTCCAAACATACCAAAAATACCCTTAAGTAATCAAAACATAACGAATCAGGTATTTAAAACACTAAAAATAATTTACCGATAAATACATAAAAACCCTAATTCTAAATAACATATTATTAAAAATCGATAATTCTTTATAAATTCATAAATATTAACCAAAATACATTTTATAAATCCAAATTACACAATTAACCCTAAAACATATTAAAAACCAATAAAAACTCATTTATTTAGAAAAATCGTATATTATATATATAATTTGAAAATAATTTACGAAAAATAGTTTTAATTAGTTAAAAATACTAAATCATTTTTAGAAATCATTTTTATACCTTAAATAACTAGTAAAACCAATTTAATTATATTTTTAACCAATTTAGTGTCAAATTACCAAAATACCCCTAGTTACGTAAATTCCCTAAAATTAATCAAAAATTCACCAAAAATAGTATAATTACTCAAAATTAATTTTCTCAACATATAACTCAATAAATATACTCAATTAACCAATTAATTTCAATTAAACACATAATTAACCTAATTTTTCCAAAATTACATAAAACTAATAAATTCCAAATAAATATATAAAATTCACAAAAATTACCAATAAATTTCTAAAATGTATTTCAACACCTATAATTACCATAAAATACAATTTCATAATTTAATTAATTAATTTTCGAAAATTAGAAAATATTAATAAAATAATTAAAAATTCACAAAAATCAAAATAAATTCCAAAAATTCCACAAAAATTCCAGAGTATATATTAAGCTACTAGGATCAATTTTTGTGAAGGGAGTTTTCTTGAATAATTCAAATCGATGCTCAAAAAATTCAAAAACCCTAATAGGCCAAAAATGGAAAATTAAAACCTAAGGAAATCTAGACCGTTTTAAGTGAAACAAAGCTTGGAATCACATTCATCGGAGTTCAAGGAGAAGCTAGAGACTTGCGGTGTCAAAAACGGTGGCCGGAATCGGCTTGATCGACGGTGAGATGAATTTTAGCTTCTCAAGGATTTTCCGATCAAAACATGCCGGAAATGGAGGCTTCAGGCATTGGGAAAGGCTAGAAGTGGCGGTGGAAAGCCAAGAGGCACACCGACAGTAAGAAAATCAGGTTGCAATGGCCGGATCGCGATGGAGGATGATCGGGAAGAAGAGGAAGAAGAAAGGGGCAATTCTGTAAATATGGAGAACTTTTATTTTTTGTTAAATAATAATGTATATATATATATATATATATATATATATATATATATATATATATATCTATACTATATATTATAATAATATATAATCTCACACACATTAAATATACACCACACACATATTTTAATAATATATACACATATATACACATATAATTAATTAATCAATATATAAAAACTAAATAATAAAAATTAATTTAATTAATTAAACCCTAATTTAATTTAAATGTACATACATACATTTTATTTAGCACTTTTAAAATTATGTATGGGTTCATGCAAATTTGTAAAACTATTTAAAATAATTAATATTAAATTATTTACATTTTAATTTCCCCAAAAATACAATTCCCGGGAAAATTTTACGTAAATCTCTTAAAGTAATATAAAATAATTAAAATTAGCTTTAATAAATAACAAACTCATAAAAATATCATAAATATGTATAAAAATTATTAACACTGCATATCCCGATGCAGTTTAAAATAATTTAAAAACTCGGGATATTACAGCCTCGAAGCATAAGCTATCACCCTATCATTATGCATCAACACACAACCTAGGCTGACTTTGGAGGCATCATAATACATAATAAATTTATCTTTCCCCATTTGGCAAAGTCAGCATTGGAGTTGTAGTCAACTTCTCCTTTAATAACTGAAAACTGTTCTCATAAGCATCTGACCACACAAACATCATATTCTTTTGAGTAAGGTGAGTCATAGGAGCTGTAATTCTTGAGAAATCCTGCATAAATCTCCTATAATACCCAACCAAACCCAAAAAACTTTGAATCTGTATGACTGATATGGGTCTAGGCCATTCAGACACTGCCTTATTCTTTTATGGACAACCTGAATACCATCTTTAGGCACCACGTGTCCAAGGAATGCAATACTCTCCAACCAGAAATCACACTTCAAGAATTTAGCATAAAGTTAATGTTCTTTCAATGTCTACAGTACTATCCTGAAGTGATATACATACTCTTTGAATACACTAGTATATCATCAATGAAGACTTCCACAAACTGATCCATAACCAGTCTGAATACCCTATTCATCAGGTCCATAAGAGCAGCTGGTGCATTAGTTAACCCGAAGGACATCACCAAAAACTCATAATGAACATATCGAGTGTGGAATGTCGTTTTAAGAACATCAACTTCACTAATCCACAACTGATGATAACTCGACCTTAAGTCAACCTTGGAAAAGAACTGTGCACCTGAAGTTGATCAAACAAATCATCTATCCTCGGAAGAGGATACTTGTTCTTCCCTGTCACCTTATTCAGTTTTCTGTAATTTATGCACAGTCTCAGTGTACCATCCTTCTTCTTCACAAAATAGGACTGGTACCCTAAATAGAAACACTGGATCTAACGAAACCCTTGTCCAGTAAATCTTGCAACTACTCATTTAATTCCTTCAACTCTATAGGAGCCATTCTGTAAGGCAACATCAAAATAAGGGTTGTGCCTAGGACCATATCTATATATAATTCGATCTATCTGTAAGGTGGCAAACCTAGCAACTCCTCAAGAAAAATGTCAAGAAACTTACAAGCTACTGGAATATCTGTGAGAGACAACTTCTCCATTGAAGTATCCCTGATAAGTGCCAAGTATCCCTGATAGCCTTTCCTCAGCATCTTCTTAGCTGTGATAGTGGAAATGAGATTCTTAGGTGCAAAACTCTTATCACCCATAACCCATAAACTTAAATTCTTCTTCATCCGAAATTCTGAAAAATCATCTCTTTATTCCAACATTCTGCAATGATATAGTGTTGAGATAACCAATCCATACCAAGGATCACATCAAACTCCATCACATCCAACAACACCAATTCCACTGGTAATTCTTTGCTTCCCACTAACACCGAAGAACAACGTTAGTGTCTCACAAATCGCTTAAAAGAGTGGTGATAGATACAGGAAAAGCCATCCTTAAAGCTTTCCAACACGACTTCAAAGCAAAAACAGGGGACACAAAAGAATGTGTGGCACCCGAATCAATCAAAACTTTAGCATCTAAATAACAGACTAGAAGTATACCTACAACAACGGTGTTAGATGCCTAAGCATCCTGCTAGGTGAGGGTGAAGACTCTAGCCTGACTAATTTGAGCTCTATCTCCTTGGCCAAATTATAACAGGCTCAAGAGTAAGGCCTGCAATAAGCATCTTAGCAAATGCAGAACCCAATTCGGTAACGTATGTCGTAACTGCAAAGTACTAATCTCTTATAAGGTCCTCTGCATATCGACCCAATTTGAGGAACTCTCTAGTGTACTCCTCTACTGATATGTCACCTCTGCTAATACTTATCAACCAAAGTTTGTAGCTCATCTACATAGGCTCTAGGAAAAAATGCCTCATAAATCTCCCTCGAAACTGAACCTAGGTGAGTGTCGTCATGTGCGGCTGGATGACCTAAACAAACCAATCCAAGGTTGGTCCCTCTACAGACAACTCGACTATCATGATCCACTGATACTCGGTGTGAGCAGTCTGAGTCCTTGTCTCAATGGCATGCAGAAAATTCAAAGGATCTATAGTCCTGTCAAATGATATCCTACTGACTCTGGCATAAAATAATGCTGCCTCAGGGTAGGACATGCCCTGCTGATAAACAGGTTACATCAGCAATGCGACTGGAGGTATAGCAGCTTCCTCAAATTCCTAATCTGCAGGTTCCTCGTCCTATAGCTCTCTCTGCCTACGGTGACCTACCACTCCTTGAGGTCTACCTCTACCTCTGCCTCTGTGCCTGACTGGCAACTCAAAAGGTAAAACCTCATCCTAAAAACACTCATCATCCTTAGCCTCAACGATTGATGGAGCGACACATGCTTGCCTCCTCAGTCTAAAAAAATAAAAACCAATGAAATTTAGACAAGACAGACAACAATAGACAACAAACAAACATCCTAATGATTACGTGAAAAACTAAATCAAGGAAAACTTATCAAAGACATAATCGAACCTAATTTACTGCAGTAGTTTCAAAGAAAACACGACTTTGAAAACTTAGGTCCATAACACTAAAAACCTAGGGCTCTGATACCAACTTTATCATGACCCAAACTGGGAAGTCATAACCAGCGCTAGGGAATGAGAATTCTTTCGAATCCGGAATCTATAGCAAGCCTTAAAATAAAAACACAAGCAAATACAATATAAAAGTACATCAATAGAATGCCACAATTCAAGTTATTTAAATAATAAATACCTTAAAGCTAATTATTTTCAAATTAGTTAATAAATCTCAATTAAATTATATAATATTAATAAAAATCCATTTTTCAATTATTCAAAATTAAATAGTAAAATTCACAAATAATTACTTAAATTGTTCAAATATGTAATAAAAATAGTTAAAAATTCATTTAATCACAAAAAAATAAATAAAATTATTATTTGAATATATTTCTAGAAATTATTATTAATTAGTTAAAAATAGTAAATAATTTGTAAAAATTATTTTAACACTTATTCAAAACACCTTAATGAACAATAATTTCAATTAAAACACCAAATTTACTAATTTCTATTAATTTTTCCAAAAATTAATTTTTTACATAAACTTTCAAAAAAATCAAAAATCAATCTCACCAAATTTTCTTCACAAACTATCATCCAAATAATTTAAAAAATTTACTAAAAATATAAAAACTTTCCGACAAGGGTTACTGGAATAGTGATTTGCCGGAAAACCAAAACACTAAAATTCAAATAATTAATGAAAATCAAACAAAAATATATTTGAATAGCTCTAGTTACACACAACAATATTTGCAAAGACATTAAGCATGGATCATACAAATTCAAGCTCAAAAAAATCAAAAACCAAAGTTGACCTAAACTAAAACTTGAAGATAAAATGATTACTGGACGTTTCTAACTCAAGACAACTAAAGATTGAGCTTGCCTAGACTAAGAGGAGTTGATAGAGCCCGGAATCGCGAGCTGAAGCCACCGATAATGGCGTCGGTGAAGCTTGCTGGAGTTGTTGTTCACGACGGAAAACTGGGGAAGGAAGGGCTCAGACAACAACGGAAGGAGAAGGGAAGAAGGGGGCGGTGCTGGCAACGTGATGGTGGCAATGTCGTGGTCATTGGTGGAGTGGGTGGTGGCGCATGATTTTGCGCAGGAAGAAGAAGAAGAAGAAGAAAAGGAAGGAAAGAGGAGGGGGAGAGGAAAGAGATAGAGGAAAGAAATGGAAAGAAAAAATCTTTTATACGTTTTTTTTTTTTATTAAAGCGAAAAGACAAAACACTATATATAAAAATAATATTTTTACTTTCTAATTAAATCCCCCACAAAATTTAAAATAATATAAATACACTAAATTAATACTATTCACAATTTAATAACAATAATATTATTATTAATCAAATAAATAATATTTAACAATAAACTAAACTTTTAAATCTCAATTTAATATTAAGCCATAATAAAATAAAATAATTACTAACACTAGAATTTAATTAAATTGCAAAAAAAAAATTACAATTTATAAGAATTTAAAATATTTATTAATACTGCATATCTCAAAATCAATTTAATATTTTTTATAAAATATCGGATTATCACAATAATTATCAAGATGGACGAGGAATTCCAAAAATCGAAAACAAGAGAGTTGATGCTGAGAGAGAGTAAAGAATACATCACCAACTCTATACCCTTCTCTACATCTTTCTAGAAGATTATTAGTTTAGTTAACCAACTTAGAAGAAGTAACCGACTTGACCTTAAATTTTTAGTTACCAAAACCAATTTTACTTTGGTTACTTGTTCCAAGACCTTACAATTTATATGGATAGGAAAATGTATTTCTATCCTACTGAAGTTTTCCTCGAAATGAACACTGATGAATCTCCAAATGTGGGATTTTTTAAGAAGGTTGAGCCGCATTGACTGTTTGAACTTGAGGATTCAGGCTACAGAGATTTGCAATGTGTAAACCTTGCATGTTGTTTCATCTTTAGACATTAATCTAATTTCTTCTTAATATAATTAATATAACATGTTTGTGTGCATTGTGCTTATAGGTCCAGTTTAATCAAAAGGATGTGAAAGATATGCTGATTCCTGGTGTGGAGCGTTTGAACCTGATGGTGAATTTTAGAGTTATGAAGAGAAATTCTGTTGACAATCTAATTGATGGTTTATTTTCTTGTTTTCGGCCTAAATCCGTCACTATTGAATCTGGTTATGAGTATCATGACGAACTCATGAAGGTGTTTGTGAATGTTTGCTTTCAGGAAAATTCAATTTCTAGTGCTATATACGTATAACAGTGCAGAGTTTTAATTTTGAGTGCTTCCAAACTATTATAGCATATCTTTGTTTAAGCCTTGTTTAGAATTCAGTTAAATTGAATTCCATTTATGGGTTGTTATGAATTATAGAAAAGGGATGAGCATAAAAGTACTGTTTAATTACACAGAAAAAAGAAGCTAACTCTACAAATAATATGTATAAATGACCAATTCTGTACATTTGATAAGTGGTTACCTCTGCCACCAAATAATAATATTACTTTTCTATTGAAATGGTACTTTTTTAATACTTAAAAGAATCAAAAGTTATCACAACTAAATGCCCAAGAGAGGAATGACCAAGAGAAAAAAAAAAGACAAAGGGTATGGATTTTTACACTTCTTCTCATGATAATTGTACTTCACTTTGACTTTAATAATTGTTTAAATGACTTAACTAATCCTCAATTAAAAATAATTATGTACCTTTCACTATTGATATTAACTCAAAGAATAATTTAATTCATATAGATAAAAATTTACTAACTTCAATACAAATAATGTATCTTGACTTAATAATTTTTATATTATAATTTTATTAATTTATTATGTTATTTTATTTTATGTTCAACTTATATTGTTACAATTTAAAAAATAATTATATTTATTTGCTAATTTATTTATGCCATATACATTTTTAGTTTTTAATGCTTTTAAGTGTTTATGAAAATGATATTTACATTTTTTAAAAAGTCGATAGTAAATTTAATTTTAATTTTTTCAATCAGTTCTTTTTTTTAATAAAATTGATAGGATATAATACTAAAAATATTATATGTATTGAAAAAATTAATATAAAACAAAATAATTAAAATACTTTATATGTATTAATTTTTTTATAAAAAAATAGAACCAATTAAGATTATATGAATTCATAAAGTATTCTTTTTAATTATTTTATTTTATATGGATTTTGTCAATACATATAATAGTTTTTGTATTATATCCTATCATTTTTAATTTACAAATATTGAATGAAGAAAATTAAAATTAAATTCATTGTTGATTTTTTTTAAAAAAAATGTAAATATCATTTGTATAAGCACTTAAAGGCAATAAAAAATTAAACATTAAAGATATATATTGCATAATTAAATAAGAAAATAAATAGAATTATTTTAATAAAATTTTAACAATATAAGTTGAACACGCAATAAAATAACATAATAAAATTATAAATAATCATGAGTGATTATAATATAAAAATTATTAATCAAAATAAATTATTTGTATTAAAATTATTAGTCTTATTACGTATGAATAATTAAATAGTTTTTAAGTTAATATTAATTGTTGTGAAAGGTATATAATCACTAGAAATTAAGAGTAATTAAGTCATTTAAATTGTTAATAAAGTTAAATTGGAGTGCAATTATCAAGAACACGAAGAAAATTGAGTTTGCTTATTGTAGGAAAATATTTTTCCATTAGTTGAATTTTTATCAACTTATTACAGCGAAAGTTAAAGTATAATGTCATGAGACACAACACAAACAATGTGTCATGGGTCCGTAAAATTATTTCTTTTTCACAATTAAATGAGCCTCAAAAGAATTTCAAAAAAAATAATTTTTGAAATGTAAACAAATAAGATAATAAAAATTACAAAAATCTCCATGACGGTTTAGTTAGCTAAAAAATTAGTCCATAATTTCATAAAAATATTTAGTAAAAACTTTTAAAAATGTAATTTCTAAAATTATGTTTAAACCCTTAATTTTTTTTTATGGCATATTATATTATTAAAAAATTTATTTAGTCCCCAGGAAAGTATTATCACGATAATTAACTATATATATTAAACATATAAAATTTTTATAATTTAAATTTATGTATTAAATTAAAAATAATAATATATTATTTTAATATGCAAAAAAATTCTAAAATAATTAACTATAATATAATATTTTAAAAATATTTCATAATTTATATAAATAATTTTTAAGATTTGAAATAATGTTATTTATATGTAAATTAATATGCCAATATAAATATTATAATACTTCAAAAATTCCGATACATAATGTTAAAATATTTTGATATTATATGTATTAATAAACAAATTAATAATATAAGTAAATAAAATAAATTTTAATTTTCCATAATTATTAAAATATTATTGGTAAAAAAAAAATTCTAGTAATATATTATATTAAAATAAATTTAGGCCTCAAATAAAAATTTTTATTAAATATTTTACGAATATATGAACTAATTTGTCAACTAATAAAACTATCAGGGATCTTTTTGTAATTTTATTATGGTATTTTGCTTACTAGTTAGACAATAAAGGTGTAAATAAAATATTTAGGGCCAATTTAACCTTTTTAGTAAAATTCAGGGGGAACTTGATGAAAAAGATAAAAAAAAATGGGCAATTTGAACCTTTCCAAATAGTTTAAGAGTCAATCGAACTTTATTTCTACATTACTATTACACGTCTATAATATTTTAAAAATTTTAAAAATAATAACTAATAAATAAATTACAAATATAAATTTTTATATTTTAAATAATGACATTACAATTTCACCTTTTTCCTTTTAAATTTTATCAATTTAATTAGTTGTTGATTTAAAATTGGTAGTCATGAATTTTTTTTTTTTTTTTTGGTAAATTAGGAGGTCATATAACCTTCACATCGATGAACTGCATAACAAAGGTAATTCTCCATTTTTATATTGATAATGATAAGAATCCAATCTTACAACTCAAAATACCCTTAGAGAGTAATTATTACTTGACTATTCTCTCACTGGATTTTTTTACAACCTTTTTAGGTTAAACACTCAAATTGGAACCCAAGGTTTTGACCTAATTGCGTATTGAACCCTCAAACGTTTTTTTAGCCAAATTGGAACTTCACCTTTGTAAATTATTTCCATATTAGACTTTTACTAAGTACAATTAAGTCCTATAATATTTTTTTGTGCAATTAAGTCCTATAGATTAATAAAAAAAATTAATTTTAAGGGTTACTAACAAACAAAATTAATAATTTTTTAAAAAATATATATAACACAATTATAAAGTTTTTAAACCTATAAAATATATTTTTTTAATTTTTTCTTGAATTTTAAAAACTTTAAAATTAAATGATATATATTTCAAATAATTGATCAATTTTAGTCATTAATATAAATAGCAAATTGATAATTCACCTAAAATTTTAATTTTTAATGGTTGAATAAAAAAATTAAAATTTCATTAATTAGTTTAAATTTTAAAACCTACACAAAAATTGATAAATAAAACTTTTTTATTGAATTATTAAAATTAAATTTTAGATCAATTATCAATTTGCTATTTATGTTAAAGAATAAAATTGATCATTTATTTGAATTATATATCACTTAATTGTAAAGTTTGTAAAATTCAAGAAAAAATATATGTATTATAGGTTTAAAAAATTTTAAAAATTTATATATATTATAAATTTTTTTTTATTAGTAACCCTTAAAATTAATTTTTTATTAATCTATAGAATTTAATTGTACTAAAAAACAGTTATAAAACTTAATTGTAATAAATATAAATTAATAAAATTAGTAATAAATATTTTGATGATGATATGCATTTATATTAATCATTTATACATTAATTGAATATAAAAATGTTTTAACCTAATAAATAATATTTTTTAGTGCAAATACAATTTTGACAATTTAAAAATTATATATTTAAATTCTATTTATAAATAATGTTTATTTTTATGAAAAATTCTGTGGCAACTTTATTTTTAATTATTTTTCTTTTATTTTGTTTTTTATCATTATGAGAGTGTATTTTATTATTCAGTAGTGTTTATTAAGAAAGTATATATTATTTTATAAAAAATAAAGTAACAATAGAATGCAACTTATTTTCATGATTACTTAGAACCGTTATTTTTGACATATATAAAAAAATATTAAATATACATAAGGTTGCAAAAGACATGAGCTAATTAAGACGAGTTAAACACTCATCTTAATTAACACTCATTTTAAACTTTCTCTCAAAAAAAAATATATTTTAAACTTGATTTATCTATTATCAAGTTAAAGTTGAGTCAAGTTTATTTTGTCATTTGTTGTTTATGAGCTATTCAAGAGTCCAAATGAGGTGGGAAAAAATTAACTATAAACTATAAATTAGGATAATTTATTCAAAATTAAAAATAAATTATCATATAAATTATAATAATTTAATAAAATTTATCACATTATACTGATGATATTTTTTTTAATTATATATTATACATTTAATATCAAATTATTAATTTATTAAAACTATAAATTAGTTTCCAAACTTTATCTGAACATAATTGTTCAAGAATTTCACAAGCTGACATTTACATAAACTGTCAAACCAAATTTCAAACAGCTTATGAGCAATTACTGATGGTGTTGCGGGAAATTGAACTTGAGAGGGTGAAAGGGCTTTAGTATATTTAACGACCATTTTTTTTAAATTAAAGTTATTTACTTTAATTTAAAAACAACAATTTCATAACGACTTTATAAGAATCACCAGAAAAACAACTATAAACACAATTACCAACAACAATTAAAAATATTTTTAGTATTTTCAGGTTGTTGTTGAAATTTTTTTTTTAATCTTATTTTTTGGTTGTTATTAGGTTGTTGTTATTATGAGGTTGTTGATGGGCCATTGTTGTTTTCTAGTTATTGCTTGTTGTTGCCCGTAGTTTTATGTTTTTTCTTTGTGTTGTAAATTATCTTAGTTTAATTATTAATTTATACTATTTAAAAAAAAATCAAACAACTGAAGATAGAGTTAAAAACTTAAAACAAAAAGAAAATATAAAAAAAAAAAAAAACCAGAAAATAACAATAACCCCACAACAATAGCAACCGGAGAACAACTAAACAACAATTCAATAACAAATAAAAAATAATAAAAGGAACAACAGCCCAACAATAACCATAGCCTTATCTTCATCATTTCATGTCCATCTCCTCCCATACCTATCTCAAATTTCATCTTATACGAATGCCTAAATTGAAAAAGCTATCCATTAAACCAAAAGGACTCAATTTTTAATATTTGAAGAATTAAATTTTTTCACAACTAAATACCGAAATACTAAGAAAAAGGGAAAGAGAAAAGAGATGAAGAAGAAGAGAAACGATTTTGTTATTGATGCTGATGCTGGTAACTTTTTTAATACTTAAAAAATCAAGTTTTTCACAATTAAAACTCCAACATATTGGGAAAAAGAGAAAGAAAGAAAAGACAAAGAGACAAAGAAAAGAAGAAAAAAAAAAGGAAGAGAAATAAATTTAATGTTGATGATGTTATTGTTCTTTGTTTATTGCATTACTTTTAACTCTTTACCCTAAAAATTAAAAAAAGAATAATAAGCCTGTAATTTTGAAACTTTTGGTCAAAAAACAATGCATAGTATAATTTTTCCAATAAATTATTTTAGCCAAAGTTGAAACTTAATGTCATGGACTGCAACAGACACAATATATTGAGGGTCTAGAAAATTTTCTTTCTTCCACAATTGAAAGGGCGAGGGCCAGCGTTCAAACAAAAAAAAAAGGCATCTACAATCATGCTATAGCCAAATAAGGAAATTAAAAGATTCTCAATTAAAATCCTAATCCTAGGGTTATTAGTATTACAGAGAGCACATATCTCCTCCACTCCATCTTAACATCTTTAGACAATTAATCATCACTTGTTTTAAGTTGGATGAGAAGAGTAGAAGAATATCGTATAATTTCTGAGTCGTGCTCCAAGGGATCATGCCAAAGTACATATAATGTCACAATTGATAGGATCTCGCAATTGTCAGAGTGCATTATCCACAATATTCTGTCTTTTCTTTCAACAAAAGATGTTGTTCGTGCTTGTGGCAATGTCTATGTTCATCTTTTTCTATATATGATTTTTCTGATTCTTTATTTGGACTTGACTCCATATTGTTGATGGGTCTTGCCTGCAAGTGGAGACCCACAAGTCCACAAATTTTATAGTTAGTAGTGTAAAAATTTGAAAAAAAAAAAGATCAAAGTTTGCAGTACCGAATTTGGTGCTACATTTGTTGAAAAAAAAAAATCAACTTACCAACTTTTGCATGGCTATAAATAGCCATGTATGGTAATAGTTTTTTAGTGTGTGTTTTCTTTGTTTTTATGAGTGCAGGAAGTGTGTGTTGTGAGTGCTGTAAGGGAGAGCAAAAATTGGAGAGCTGTGTGTGCAAGAGTGAGTGGTGTATGCAAGTAAATATAGAGAGCTTTGAGTATAAGTTTTGAGTGAATGTAAAATATTTGTGTGAGTTTCTCTTAGGTATAAAGGGAAAATGTGAGAAAAATAAATATTATTTAAGAGAACCAATTTGTGAGGGTGAACCATAAATTGAGGGTTGTAATTTGTAATCCCCATTATTTTTATAGTGGAAGATTTAACTGGATTAAGTCCCGTGGTTTTTCCTTTTATAAGGTATCCACATAAAAAATTATTGATGTCCCATTTATTTTTCTCTATTTATACGGTAGGTTTTTACCACCTATTTTATTCAATTATTGGTTGGTTTAACCGCCTTATTAATTTTATTATTTTAATTTGGCAGGCTAAGCCGCCTTTATATTATATTGTGCACACTTCACCAATCTTATTTATTTTTGTAAATCTCATTTATTATCTAGTAGAAAAATCTAATTAACCCCAACAAAGTAATATCAGAGCCTGGTTGGTTTAAAAAAAAAATTTCTATCTAGATAAAAATGGAGTACACAGGCAGTATGTTCAAACTGACTCCAACAAATTACTCAGTTTGGAAGTCAATAATGGAGGATCTTTTATACATGAAAGATTTGTGGCGGCCTATCAAAATTGTCAATGGCATAGTTGTTGGTAAGCCAGCATAAATGAAAGATGTAGATTGGGAAGTGCTCAACATACAGTGTGCAGCTCAAATCAAACAGTGGATTGATAGGAGCATTATGTAGAGTGTTGCCAAAGAAACTGGTGCCTATAAGCTGTGTGGAAAAATTAGAGAAGACGTACGCATAACCAAGTGCACAAAATGTAGCTAATTTGATACTTCATCTCATTACCTTGAAATATAAAGATGGCAGTAGCATGTCAGAACACATCAACGAATTTGAAGGTGTTGCATATCAGCTCTTAATAATGAATTACAAATTTGATGACAATCAATAAGAAAAATTTTTACTAATCTCTTTGCCAAAAAGTTAGGATACACTTTTTGTATCTATCACAAATTCAACTCCTAATGGAAGGGTGACCTTAGAGATGGTGAAGTACAAATTGTTCAATGAAGAATCCAGATGAAAGGAAAATAGTGAAACGTTTAAAGCTCTTATGTCAGAAAAATAGGAATGGCTTAGAAGAAGTAAAAGCATATTTCATTAAAATCATCAGAAGGGGTGATCAAAATCTCGATCAAAGAAAGACTTCACTTGCCATCACTATGGCAACCTTTGACATTTTAAAAAGGAGTGTAGAATATGGAAAGCTGAGCAATCAAGGAATCAACCAGCAAAAGCTCCATAAATAAATAATACAATAGCCGGAGATGAAGTTGAAGCTATCCTAGATGAAAATATTATCAATCTCACATATCAAGATCAAACCTGGGTGGTTAACACAGATGCCTCCTTCCATGTCACTTCTAGGAAGGATATCTTCTCATCCTATATTGCTGGAGAATTTGGCTTGGTACGAATGGGAAATGATGGAGAATCCAAAATTATTAGAATGGGAAATGTTTATTTAGAAATAAACACTTGAGGTGAATTGCTCCTAAAAAATGTACGACATGGTTCAGACATCAGGTTGAATTTAATCTCCATCGGGAAGCTTAATAATGAAGGCTACGAAAGCTATTTTGGTAGACAGAAGTGGAAGCTCACTCAAGGCTCTCTAGTGATGGCTAGAGGGAAGAAAATCAACTCCCTCTGTACAACAGAAGCAAAGTTATGGAAAAATTGGATGAATGTAATGGAGAAGGAAGTTCCAATCAAGTTATGGCATAAAAGACTCGGTTATATGAGTGAGGGAAGGCTTCAAAGGCTAGCAATGAAATATCTCTTACCAAGGATTAAAGGAATACATATAAACTATGTTGATTTTATTCATGGAAAATAGGACAGAGTTGCATTTCGGAGTTCCATACCATCAAGAAAACTAAATACTCTTAATTTGGTACATACTGATGTATGTATGATGCAAACCAGAAATCTTGGAGGTGCCTTGTATTTTGTAACATTCATTGATGATTGCTCTAAAAAAGTATGGGCATTTGGTCTAAAAACTAAAGACTAAGTGCTAAAAGTTTTCAAGGAACTTCACACAAAGGTGGAAAGAGAAACTAGAAGATAGTTGAAGTATATTTATGCAAATATTAATGGTGAATACAGAAGTCCATTTGAAGAATACTGTAGAAAATTCAGCATTAGGCTTAAGAAGTCGGTACCAAAAACACCTCAGCATAATGGTGTTGCAAAAAGGATGAACAGAATAATTTATGAAAGAATCAGATGTATGCTTTCAAATGCAAAATTGCCAAACTCCTTTTAGGGGGAGGTAATAAGAACTACAATTGATCTAATTAACTTTTCACTTTTAATTCCACTTAATGGCAACATACCATAAAGAGTGTGGATTGGAAAGGATATTTCGTATGAGCATTTGAAAATGCTCGATTGCAGAGCCTTTGTTCATATTCCATAAGATGAAAGAACCAAACTTAATGGAAAATCCAAGGAATGTATATCCTTGGGTTATGCTCATGAAGAATTCAACTATAGACTCTGGGATCCTGTTAATAAGAAGATCATCAGAAGTAGAGATGTTATCTTCTTTAAAGATCAAATTATTGAAGATATCAAGAAAAAGAAGGAGACCACTCAAACAGAAGAATATTTAGTAAATTTAGAGTTAGTTCCTTTACCTGCTAGTCATAATGAAGGGGAAGCCTTACCAAAAGATGATGAAGGGGGAGCTGGCGAGGATGATGTTGATGAACCTCTTATTGTACAACCCAATTTGAGAAGATTAGCTAGAGGTTAAGTAGAAAGCCACATATACCCTTCATATGAGTATATGATACTGATTGAAAGAGAATAACTAGAATGCTATGAAGAAGCTATTTCAGGTGAACATAAAGAAAAGTGGGCAGAAGTTATACAAGAGGAGATGAAATCTTTACAAGACAACAGTACCTTTAAACTGGTGCACCTTCCTAAAGGCAAAAGGGCACTCAAGAATAAATGGGTGTTCAAATTTAAGCACAAAGATAGTAACTCACAACCAAGGTACAAGGCAAGGCTAGTTATAAAAGGCTTTAGATATAAAAAGGGCATTAATTTTGAAGAAATATTTTCATCAGTTGTAAAAATTTCTTCAATCAAAGTAGCACTCGGGTTAGCAATTAGCATGAACCTAGAGATTGAACAACTTAAAGTGAAGACAAAATTTCTTCATGGAGATCTAGAGGAAGAAATTTAAATGGAACAACCATAAGGATTTGAAGTCAAAGGGAAGGAGAAACTTGTATGCAAATTAAAGAAGAGCCTTTATGGTTTAAAAAAGACTCCAAGACAGTGGTATAGAAAATTTGAGTCATTCATGGTGAACCACAACTATATGAAGACAAACTCTTATCACTATATCTTTGTGCAGAAATTCTCTAATGATAATTTTATCATTCCCTTACCTTTTACTCTATATGGATGATATGTTGATCATCGGTTAAGACATTACAAAGATAAAAGATCTTAAAAAGGAGATGAGAAAAACCCTTGCCATGAAAGATTTAGGAGTAGCTAAACAAATTCTTAGCATGAGAATTCTCCGTGATAGAAAGAATAAGAAGTTGTGGTTGTCTCAAGAAAAGTACATTAAAAAGGTGCTAGAGAGATTTAACATAGGCAATTCAAAACCAGTCAACACTCCACTTGTAGGACATTTCAAGTTAAGTTCTAAGCAATGTCCAACAAGTGAGAAAGATAAAGAAGAAATGAAGAAATTGCATTATACATTAGTTGTTGGTAGCTTAATGTACACTATGGTATGCATAAGGCTAGATATTGCTTATACGGTAGGAGTAGTTAGTAGATTTCTCTCTAATCCTAGCAAGGACCACTGGCATGCAGTTAAATGGATTCTTAGATATCTCAGAGGTACTTCTAAAGTTTTTTTATGCTTTGGTGATGGTAAACATATATTATGTGGATATGCAGATATAGATATGGCCGGTGAAGTCAACACTAGAAATTTAACATCTTGGTACATGATGACATTTGTAGGGGGAGCAGTGTCCTAGCAATCAAAATTGCAAAAATGTGTTGCTTTATCTACCACTAAAGCTTATACATTGTTACTATAAAAGCTGCAAAAGAACTCTTGTGGATGAAGAAATTTCTACAAGAGTTGGGTCTCAATTAATAAAAATTCATTTAATATTATGATAGTAAAAGTGCAATTCATCTCAATAAGAATTCAACATTCCAATCAAGGTCAAAGCACATTGACATGCGATATCATTGAATTCATGATGCATTAAAGATGAAGATGTTTTCATTGGAGAAAATTCATACTGATGACAATGGGTCAGATATGACGACTAAAGCCTTGACTTCAAAGAAACTAATGTTCTACTTGGAGAAAGTAGGTTTATTTCCATGCCCCACTTGAGGCATGAGGGGGAGATTTGTTGGGTGGGTCTTGCCTGCAAGTGGGGACCCACAAGCCCATAAATTTTCAAAGTTTGCAACACCGAATTCGATGCTACATTTGTTAAAAAAAATTCAACTTACTAATTTTTGCACGGCTATAAATAGCCATGTATGGTAAGAGTTTTTTAATGAGTCTTTTCTTTATTTTTATGAGTGCAGGATGTGTGTGTTGTGAGTGCAGGATGTGTGTATTGTGAGTGCTATAAAGGAGAGCAAAAATTAGAGAGCTGTGTGTGCAAGAGTGACTACTGTATGCAAGTAAAAATAAAGAACTTTAGGTATAAGTTTTGGGTGAGTGTAAAATATTTGTGTGAGCTTCTCTTTAGTATAAAGGGAAAAGGTGAGAAAATAAATATTATTTAAGAGAGCCAATTTATGAGGGTGAACCACAAATTGAGGGTTGTGATTTGTAATCCCATTATTTTTATAGTGGAAGATTTAATTGGACTAAGTCCCATGGTTTTTCCTTTTATAAGGTTTCCACGTAAAAAATTATTAGTGTCCTATTTATTTTTCTCTATTTATATGGCAGGGTTTTACCGCCTATTTTGTTCACCCATTGGCCGGTTTAACCACCTTATTAATTTTGTTATTTTAATTTGTCAAGCTATGTCGCCTTTATATTACTGTGCACACTTCACCGCTCTTATTTATTTTTGTAAATCTCATTTATTATCTAGTAGAAAAATCTAATTAATCCCAACACATATCATGCTCTAAAAGTACAGCTCAAATGATCCAAGACAAGAGAGAAAAGTTTATAGCTTTTGTCAACTCTTGTCTATTAAATTAGTGTGAGCACTATGCTACCATACAAAGATTTCACTTATTTACGTAGGTCAATTACGACACATCTACGAGAGAAGATGTTAGCATTCAGCAAATTACACGTTGGATAGAATTAGCTACTCAAAATCATGTTCAGGAGTTAGATGTTTACATTCGCAAACCACTATATAATATGTTTGGTAGAACTTATACTATCCTAGGTAAGATGATTTCCTGGTTGCCTCAGTCTGTTTTGTCTTTAAAATCTTTGAATGTTTTAATATTAAGGTAGTTGGCTAATCTAACGAAGCCATTTTCTAGAAATTATAACATAAATTTACCATCATTATGCATATTGTCTCTATACGATAACACGTTGGATGACCAATTTATAGAAACTCTTAGCATTAGCTGCCCCATAGTGGAGGATTTTGCTTTGATATATTGTTCCGAGTTAAGAAACATGTAACTTTCTAGGTTTCAAAAACTCAAGAATTTAAGATGTATACTTATTATTGGATTCAAAAAATTGAAATTGCAATACAAAGTCTTAAAATTCTCCACTTATCCAGAGGACAGGACCCAGATCAATTTAAAGTTGATATGGGTGCTTGCAGCAATCTAAAAATTCTATAGTTGAAGTTTCCTGACATGTCAAACTATTAGGGTTAATTATATTTTTCTACTAGATAATAAATGAGATTTAAAAATAAATAAGAGTGATCAAGTGTGCACAATAATATAAAGGCAACTTAGCCCGCCAAATTAAATTAATAAAAATTAATAAGACAGTCAAACTAGTCAATGGATGAATAAAATGGTGGTAAAAACTTGCCGAATAAATAGAGAAAAATAAATATAACACCAATATTTTTTACGTGTAAATCTTATAAAAGGAAAAACTACATGACCTAGTCCAGTTAAATCTTCCCCTCTAAAAATAATGAGCTTACAAAAATTCAACCCTCAATTTGTGGTTCAAATCCTCACAAATTGGCTTTCAAAATAATATTTATTTTTATCTTCTCTCTTCTCTCTTTTACACACAATAAAGAGGCTCACATAATTTTTGTTCACCCAAAAATTACTCTCATGCAAAAATACTCACAATTTTCTCTCCCTAAGTAGCACTAGGATTCCAAATTTTTACTCTCACCCACTCTTGCACACACTCTCTCACAAAGGCATGCACAACACTCTCAATTTTTGCTCACTTAAGACTATTTTCTCTTGTAAATAAATGGCTATTTATAGCCATACAATGTTGTCTAAGTTTTTAATCTTTACTGCATTGAATTCGATGCAATAAAGTTTGACTTTTTTGTCAAATTACTACTCCTAACTTCAAATCTTATGGCTTGTGGGTCCTCACTTACAAGCAAAACACACCCAATAAATCTCCCCCTCACACCTTAAGTGGGGCATGGAAATAAACCTAATTTCTTTGAGTAGAACATTAGTTTCTCTAAATTCAAGGGTTTAGTCATCATATCTAACCCATTATCATTAATATGGATTTTCATTAATGAAAACATCTTCATCTCCAGAGCATCACAAATCCAATGGTACCATACGTCAATATGCTTTAACCTCGAGTGGAATGTAGATTTCTTACTAAGATGGATTACACTTTGACTATCATAATATAGAATGAATTTTTCTTAATTAAGACCTAACTCTTGTAGGAATTTCTTCATCGATAAGAGTTCTTTTACAACTTCTGTAGTAGCAATATACTCAGCTTCAATGAAAGATAAAGCAACAGATCTTTGCAATTTTTTTTGCCATAAAACTACTCCCTCTGCAAATGTCATTATGAATCTAAAGGTTGACTTTTTAATATCGACATCACCAGCCATATCTACATTTGTATATCCACACAATATAGGTTTACCATCACCAAAGTGTAAATAAATTTTAGAAGTACCTCTGAGATATCTAAGAATCCATTTGACTACATGCTAATGCTCTTTGCCAGGATTAGAGAGAAATTTGCTAGCTACTCCAACTGTATGAGCAATATTTAGCCTTGTGCATACCATAGCATACATTAAGCTGCCAATAGTTGATGCATAAGGCATTTTCTTCAGTTCTTCTTTATCTTTCTCAATTATTGGACATTGCTTAGAACTTATCTTGAAATGTCTTGCAAGTGAAGTGCTGACCAATTTTGAATTGCCCATGTTAAATCTCTCCAATACCTTTTCTATGTAATTTTCCTAAGACAACCATAACTTCTTATTATTTTTGTCATGAAGGATTCTCATGCCAAGAATTTGTCTTGCTACTCCCAAATTTTACATGGTAAAGGTTTTACTCATCTCCTTTTTAAGATCTCTTATCTTTGTAATATCTCGACTAATAATCAATATATCATCTATAAACAGTAAGAGAATGATAAAATTATCATCAAAGAATTTTTTCATAAAGACATAATGATCATAGTTTGTCTTCATATAACCATGGTTCACCCATAAAAGACTCGAACTTTCTATACCGCTATCTTGGAGCCTATTTTAATCCATAAAGGCTCTTCTTTAATATGCATATAAGATTCTCCTTACCTTTAACTTTAAATCCCTCTAGCTATTCCATGTAAATTTTCTCCTCCAAATCTCCATAAAGGAATGTCATCTTCACATTAAGTTGCTCAATCTCCAAGTTAATGCTAGTAGCTAACCCAAGTGCTACTCTGATTAAATATTTTTTCACAATTAGTGAAAATATTTCCTCAAAATGAATGCCCTTTTTCTATCTGAAGCCTTTTATAACCAACCTTGCACCTTGGTTATAAGTTACTTTCTTCGTGCTTTAATTTAAATGCCCATTTATTCTTAAGTGCCCTTTTTCCTTTAGGAAGGTGCACCAGTTCAAAGGTATTGTTATCTTGTAAGGATTTCATCTCCTCTTGCATAGCTTCTGCCCACTTTTCTTTATATTTACCTGAAATAGCTTCTTCATAGCATTATGGTTATCCTCCTTCAGTCAGTATCATATACTCATAGGAAGGGTATTTGTGGCTTTCTACTTGACCTCTAACCGATCTTTTCAAATTGGGTTGTATAATAAGAGGTTCATTGGATCGTCCTCACTAGCTCCCCCTCAAATGCTCGTAAAAAATATCCTTTCTAATCCACACTCTTTGTGGTATGTCACCATTAAGTGGAATTGAAGATGATAAGTTGATTAAATCAATTGTAATTCTCATTACCTCCTTGTAAAAGGAGTTTGGCAATTTTGCATTTGAAAGTATACATCTTATTCTTTCATAAATTATTCTGTTCATCCTTTCCACAACACCATTATGCTAAGGTGTTTTTGGTACTGACTTCTCAAGCCTGATACCAAATTTTCTATAGTATTCTTCAAATGGACCTCTGTATTCACCACCATTATCTGCACAAACACATTTCAGTTATCTTCTAGTTTCTCTTTCTAGCTTTATGTGAAGTTCCTTGAAAACTTCTAGCACTTGGTCTTTAGTTTTTAGACCAAATGCCTATAATTTTCTAAAGTAATCATCCATGAATGTTACAAAATACAAGGCACCACTAAGACTTCTAGTTTGCATCATATATATATCAGTATGTACCAAATAAAGAATATTTAGTTTTTTTTATGGTATGGAACTCCAAAATGCAACTTTGTCCTGTTTTCCATAGATACAATTAACACAGTTTTGCTTATATACTCCTTTAATTCTAAGTAAGAGATCTTTCCTTGCTATCCTCGGGAGTCCTTTCTCACTCATATGACCAAGCCATTTATGCCATAACTCAATTGGAACTTCTTTCTCTATTACATTCATATAGCTTTTTCATAACTTTGCTTATATTGTGTAAAGGGAGTTAATTTTCTTCCCTCTAGTTATCACTAAAGAGCCTTTAGTGAGCTTCCACTTCTATCTGCTAAAGTAGCGTTTGTAGCCTTTATCATCAAGCTTTCCAATGGAGATTAAATTTAGCTTGATGTCTGAAACATGCTGCACATCTTTTGAGAGCAATTCTCATCCAGTATTGGTTTCTAAATAAACATCTCCCATGCTGATAATTTTGGATGCTCTATCATTTCCCATATGTACCATGCCAAATTCTCCAGTAACATAGGATGAGAAGATATCCTTCCTCTAAATGGCATGAAAGGAGGCACCTGAGTTAACCACCCAAGTTTGATCTTCATATGTGAGATTAATGATTTTGTCATCCAAGACAACTTTAACTTCATCTCCAACTATTGTAGTATTTATTTGTGGAGCTTCTGTTGGTTGCTTCCTTGATAGCTCAACTTTCCATATTCTACACTCCCTTTTAAAACGTCCAAGCTTGCCACAATGATGGCAAGTGACATCTTTCTTTAATCGACATTTTGATCGGCCCCTTTATTATTTTTTATGGAATCTACTTTTCCTTTTTCCACGTTGTTCTTGTTTTTCTGACATAAGAGCTTCAAATGTTTCACCATTTTCTTTTCACCTGGATTCTTCATTGAACAATCTGTCCTTCACTACCTTCAAAGTCACCTGTCCATTAAGAGCTGAATTTGTGACGGATACAAAAAGTGTATCTTAACTTTTTGTCAAAGAGATCAGTAAAAATGTTGCTAATTAATTGTCATCAAATTTGCAGTTCATTATTAAGAGCTTATTTGTAACACCCTCAAATTCATTTATGTGTTCTGACATACTGCTACCATCTTTGTATTTCAAGGTAATGAGATGACGTATCAAATTGGCTACATTTTGTGCACTTGGTAGCATATACGTCTTCTCCAATTTTTCCCACAGCTTATAGGCATCAGTTTCTTTGGCAATGCTCTATATAATGCTCCTATCAATCCATTGTCTGATTTGAGATGCACACTTTCTATTGAGCACTTCCCAATCTGCATCATTCTTTTCTGTTGGCTTACCAACAACTATGCCATTGACAATTTTGATAGGCTACCATAGATATGTCATGTATAAAAGATTCTCCATCATTAACTTCCAAACTGAGTAATTTGTTGGAGTCAGTTTGAACATACTGCTTGTGTACTCCATTTTTATCTAGATAAAAAAAATTTTAAACCAACCAAGCTTGGTACCACTTTATTGGGGTTAATTAGATTTTTTTACCAGATAATTAATAAGATTTAAAAATAAATAAGAGTGGTCAAGTGTGTACAATAATATAAAGGCAACTTAGCCTGCAAATTAAAATTATAAAATTAATAAGACAGTCAAACTAGCTAATGGGTGAATAAAATAGGTAGTAAAAACCTGCCGAATAAATAGAGAAAAATAAATACGACACCAATATTTTTTACATAGAAACCTTATAATAGGAAAAACCACGGGATCTAGTGCAGTTAAATCTTCTACTACAAAAATAATGGGATTATAAAAATCCAACCCTCAATTTGTGGTTCACACCCTCACAAATTGACTTTCAAAATAATATTTATTTTTCTCTTCTCTCTTCTCTCTTTTACACACAATAGAGAGACTTATATAATTTCTGTTCACCCAAAAATTACTCTCATGCTAAAACACTCACAATTTTCTCTCCTTGAGCAGCACTAGGAAGCTCTAAATTTTTGCTCTCAGCCACTCTTACAAACACTCTCTCATAAAGGCATGCACAACACTCTCAATTTTTGCTCACTTAAGATCATTTTCTTTTGCAATAAATGGCTATTTATAGTCATGAAATGTTGGCCAATTTTTCAATCTTTACCGCATCGAATTCGGTGCATTAAAATTTGACTTTTTTTTTCAAACTACTACTCCTAACTTCAAATCTTGTGGCTTGTGGATCCCCACTTGCAGACAAGATCCACCCAACACAAACCATGTATACCAAGATATTGGCACGAAATTTCCATTGGTAAAGTTCTTGTTTTAAGAGGTAAATTAAATTCCATCAACATTTCAAGTCCCTGCCTTGAGGTTCTTGTTTTACGAGGTGAATTGAATTCGATTAAAATTTCCTGCCCCTGTCTTGAGATTAAGTTTGTATAGATGTATCATACATGATCTTGTAATTGAGGCTCCACTTTCATTCTCTTTCAACTGTAGCGTTGATGAAATTCCGTCCTTGTTTACCATTGATGTTCCAAATTTACATAAGCTTACAGTTGAATTGTATAGGAAAATGTATCTCAATCCGATTCATCATTTCATTTTAAAGAAACTTCAGTCGTGTTGACTGTTTGAACTTGATGATTGAAGCTATAGAGGTTTGTAATATGAAAAATTTGCAAATGGTTTCATTTTATTAAGTTCATCTTTAGACATTAATCTGATTTGCATTTAAATATAAAATATAATGTTTGTGTGCATTGTGCTTTCAGCTCCAATTTATTCAGCAGAAGGATGTGAAAGTTATGTTGATCCCTGCAGCTGTGTATAGATTTTCCTGTTACAGAGAAAACTTCTCTTGACAATTTAATTGATGGTTTATTTTGGACTTTTTTACATCTTTAGAAAATCCGGAATTTTTTTGGCCCCGATACCTCCGTTTAGACCAACCGATTTAAGTACATTCGTTTTTTTTCTTTTATACTATAATATCTATTGATATTGACATGACATTGCAAATATCTTACATATTTTTTTTTTTTTTTTTTTTTGTAATTTTGATATTATAGCCAAATAAGGATATTAAAAGATTCCCAAATTGAAATCCTAACGCCGCGGTTATTAGTATTGCAGAGAGCCCGTAGGCATCTTAAAATCTTTTTACAATTACTCATCACTTGTTTTGAGATGGCTGATAAGAAAGGCTTGCAAGAACAAGATCATAAATATTTTGAGTTGCGCTCGAAGCCATCATGTCGAAGAGCAGATCATGTCACAACTAATAGGATATCCCAGTTGCCTGAGGCCACTCTCCACAACATTCTATCTTTGTTTCCAATTGCCAACTAAAGATCGATGTTGTTCGTGCTTGTGTCCTATTCAAAACCTGGCAGTGTCTATACGTTCATCTTTTCCTAAATGTGAATTTTCTGATTCTTTATTTGGACTTGACTTTTTACTTAAATCACCAATAGTAAGGCTCCGATGATCCGAGACAAGAGAGAAAAATTTATCAACTTTGTCAACTCTTGTCAATTAAATCAGCGTAGCACTGTGCTACCATACAGAGATTTTGAGAAGGCGTTAGCATTCAACAGATTAAATGTACATGAGCCTGTAATTGAGACTCCGATTTTATGCTCTTTCAACTATAGCATTGAAGAAATTCCATCCTTGTTTTCCATTGATGCTCCAATCTTACAGGAGCTTACACTTAATTTGGATAGGAAAATATATCTCATTACTACTCATCATTTCAACAAAATGAGGGAATTTTTAAGAAAGTTCAGCCGTGTTGACTATTCGAATTTGAAGATTGAAGCTAGAGAGGTTTGTAACATGGAAACTCTACATGCTGTTTCATTTTATCAGTTACCTGTTCATCTTTAGACATTAATCTGGTGTACATATTGCTTATAGATCCAATTTATTCTGAAGGATATGAAAGATATGTTGATCCCGCATGTAGAGTGCTTGCAGCTGCCCATATATTTTCCAATTACAGAGATCGCCATTTATCAACAATTTAATTGATGGGCCTACCCGCCTAAGGATAGGATGGTAAAGTATCTTTCCATCCACGGGATAGACACTAAAGAGGAGATGTTCAAATCCCCCTTTCTCCCTCCCAAGTAGTTTAAAAAAACAACCTAATTAATGGTTTGTTTTGGAGTTTTTGACCAAAGTTGTCACCGTTCATGAGTTTATCGATTTGAATAACAATAATAATAATTAGCATGCAAAATATTTTCTCACTAAAAATTTACTATTACAAATAAAATTCCCACACATTAGACTCTACACATGCACACACTAACTCACGTCTCACTCTCTTCATACACACACGGCCACTCGTTAACCACACATGCATCCTTGCAAAATATCCACACACTTCAAGTCCGATGCTTACACTCTCCACCAACACAAAAACTAAAAATGCCCATACATACATACATACATACATATTCTTGTTTGCTGCCGACTTTGATTATGCTTCATGAGGAAGCACCTTCATTTTATTGGTTAATAATGCCTACTTCATTAACCAATAAAATAAGAAAAGTTCACTAAATATTTTCCTTCGCATGGAAGGAGTCTCGGTGGTTCAATGACAGAGAGATTCAACACGAAAAGGAGACTTTAATCAAAAGTAGTGCACTCAACGTCAAGTGCATGCATGGGCGGCAACTATTAAAATTAGTGATGATATTTAACAGAGTCTCATGACAAATTCATAAGGGTTTGTCTTTGCTTTCAGGGAAATTTAAGTTCTACTGTATATATAAAGGCTTGAAGTAGTGACACTGCTAGCAATTTGAATTATGCAGGTTCTTTATAAGAAGCTAATGCATGAAAGTGACTTTGAAACTTGTTGCTAGTCTTGGACTACCAGATGTTGGCGGCATTCCTTGAAAGATTTTCAGATTGAATTGAAGGCTTGAGAGCTGGACCTCGGGCATGGGCCAGAGGGCTCAAGAGTCCTCTGCTTTTTGACTGCTATTGCTTGGCGCCATATAAGAAAATAACTTTTCCATTGAAATGGTGAATTTCTACGAAGCATGCTTCCAAACTATGAGCACATCTCATATTCAGGTGGTGCCTTAGAGAAATTAGTGTTAATTGGGCTCGCAGTAATCACTAATCATGGTGCGTTAGGAAATACATATTTGTTTCAAGAAATAATGCATAAAGCAAGCAATAAACAATAAACTTTTTTATTAATTATTTTCATTATTCGATAGTTATAAGAGTTGTAACTAATCCGATCAACTAGAATCGGATAAATTTCATAAAAAAGTAATCACTTATCATGGTACATTAAAAAATATATTTTTGATTCAAGAAATAATGCATAAAGTATAAAGCAAGCAATAAGCATTGTACTCTTTGATTTATTTCCATTATTGGGTTGTTATAAGAGCTCTAATTAATTTGTCGGATGCACTTTATAAGAGAGTAAACATCTTTTAACTTTTACTTTTTTAATATATAATACTGGAATTTAAAATTTTAATTAAGAGATCCGACAATACTTGAATTATCTGAAGTTGGTAAAGCAAAAATATCTTTTGGTAGCCCCCTTAAAGATTAATTGCTGTTGCTGGTTGCCAACTAAGACACACACTCACTCTCCACCATAGATGTATGTATATGGCTTTTATTACAATAGACAAGGATGATGGTGATGTGGAGGAACAAGCCTTAATAGAGTCATCTTATGAAATGAAAGATCAACAAAACACAATAAGTAATTTAAAAAAGAAAAAAGAAATATAGCTTAAAAGATCATAATTTCTTTTTATATATGTAGCAAAATGGCCAACAAAAAATATCCCCACTAGTCATTTTCTTCTGTGCTTTACATTATCTCATTGAATCCAGGTCAGAACCAAAAAAAAAAAAAAAAAGATACTACGAAAATATTGCCCGATGCTTTTGATGATGAGTGTGAGCAGCAACTAGCTCATTTCTCCGACGAAGGTCCTGTAACAGTAGGCGAGTTTCATGCCTGCTGCTAGCAGAACTGCAGTGCCTGTTATCAGAATTTCTCATATTCTTGGTTGAAGCTTCTAATTCTCTCATTTCATCCAATACAATTTGCCTGTTTCTGCATTCAGTGCTACAAAAGCCTTGATCACCTCTGCCAAATTCAAAAACAAAACAAGACATCTTTGTTTCAGATCAAGAAATTCCACGAATTTTGATGTTGAACACAAGAACCATATTTCAAGATTCACAAAAGTTGACATTTACAAATCAAGAATTTGATGAAATATACATAAAATACCTATACATGTAGATATCTTTATCAAGACTCAAATTCTTGTTACATAAATAACAAGTTTTGAGGTAGCAAGATTCAACGGAAGGATGGTGATTGTGGTGATGATGTATTTTTCTTCTCATTGCAGATTTTATAACAACATTTGATGATTTTGATTTTCCTTCTGATGAAACCTGCACAAGTACTGCTTGCAGCCCAACAACCATTAATCCTCTCATTAAACTTGCACAAGTAGTTAGTGGTGGTTTGCTTTTGCTATCTTGAGAGCTGCGACCACCCAACAATTTAAAAGAATTCTTGAAATTTGTCAGCATTTATGCTATTTGCAATGGAAATAACAAGAAAAGTGAAGGAGAAGAAAAAAAAACAAATAGTGAGGAGTTTATGAAGTGTTAGATTGAATCAAAAGGAAGATATATAAAGGGAAAAATATGTTGGCCACATAGTGCAATAAGAGTATAATAATTCTTTATTTGGTTTATTTATTTTTAATATGTAGGACCTCCCTTTGATTTATACTTTTGTTGTTTTTAGTGCAAACTCCACTTACTCTTAATTTTTGAAATATTTTTATATAGAATATAACACACAATGTGTATTATTAATTAAATTTAAAATAATACATTATACATTTAACAATCTAGTATTATATTTTTTACTGAATATTTTTTATATTTTATAATTATAAATTTTAATTTCCTTAGAATTCAAACTGAATAAACTCTATGGAAAAGCATATATCTTTTAATATCAATTTCTTAATATATAAAACTTTAACTCTACATGCTATTTAAAGGATTTTAAGTTTTCATTTTTTAAAATAATATAGTAGTTAATAATGTTTAAACCAAATGATTTAAGTTAAAATTTTAAAGTTTTAGTTCGATCTCCACCAGAATCATCAACAGTCAAGGTTTTAGATCGTACCAGCAAATTACATTATTAAATAAAATTAAAGCAACAAATACAATATTTTAAGAGCAATGCAATATTTTAACTTAACTAGTTGTTAATATTTAATTCTCACCATGTGCATTTTTTTCCGAAAGTTGTATATTAAAAAATAAAACGTTTGCTAGGTCGGGAAATTAAAATAATCATTTATTGTAATTGATAAAAAACATGAAAAACTTTACTTGATAAGGAGAAAAGCACGTGGATATTTTATAAGCTTGAAGTTCGTGGGAAATTCTGGTCCTTTCAAATTATGAAGTGACCCACCAATGATAAGAGATTTTACCTTTTGTTTTGTAATAATGCCAGAAACGTGGAAATTGTGAAACAATTGATATTTACTGTTTCCTGGAAGACTTCTGACAGTGGTTTTTTCATTATTTTTACGAATTGTGCATCAAATTTAGTTGACTCTTTGAATTTATTTTATGCAAACATAATTAAAAAAATTCAGCATTCATAAGCACAAGGGGTGAGCAGCGGATGAGTCGGGTCGGTTCGAGTGATAAATGATCAAAATCAAATAAATTTTGGTCACAAAAAAAAAAAAACCAAACCATAATGAAATAGAGCTGAAAATCGACAATTTAGGTTCAAATTTAAGATTGATTTTATTGGTTTGTTTCGGATCGGTTTGAACCAAACAATTGAACCAATTATTTTGAACATATATTTAACATTTTTTTAAAGCCCATAAGTAATGTATTACAATTGTACTACGCCCATACAAAAACTAAAACTATGTATTCATTAATATCTTACAACTTTAAATATTACAAATATTCAACAATTGGCCTATCAATTCAAATAATATGCATATAACCTAAATATAAGATCTATCCAAAATATAAAGGCCGCCCTAGGCTGTGCAAAATATGGCCACAAGCCCAATAACTAAACTAAAAGGCTGTTAAAAAATATAGTTATAGGCCTATTAGTACTTACAAAATAATGATACAAGCCTATTAATAATTACAAAAAAAATCCTACGTGCATATTATATGCATATCATTTGTGCATACAAAATTCTTTCATATATTGCTATGTTTTTCCATTAAATGGAAGAAAGTGAACCCGCATAAAAAAAAAAAAAAAAAGAGATAGGTTAATTGTACATCTAATATATGAATCCAAATACAATAAACAAAATTTTGAAGCTCAGAAATATTTTGTATCAAATCATTAGAAAAATGAAGTCACATTTCTTAGTGGCAGCAAATGCATAAAAATGCTATTGCCACCAAGGCTAGAAACTTAAGCAACAATCATTCATCTATTGATTCAGAAAACAGAGATGGAAGCATCCTCATTGCCTTAAAATTTAAAAAAAAAAAAAAAAAACACACACACACATAGAAAATAAAGTGTGAAATGAATACTCCCTTGGAATCAATAATTCAGTATACAGTTGACAAGTTATTGCAAAAATAGTGAAGAATAAGGCACAAAAACAAAATCCTAACAGGCAGTATTAGGCAGCCAATTTTTTGTAAGAACTAAAGAGTTAATAAGTGTTAATCCAAGCAATCATAGAAAGTAATATAAAAAGAATATATAAATAAAACAAAGGCTTAAATATGCTTATTTCCATCACACAAGAAATAGAACAATATTTCTGGCAACACAAATATAACAGTCACTTAAGAAATTCCAACACATCCCTTTGGTAATCAGAAGCAAAGCGGTGGAAGCTTCATCACTACCTCACAATCACAAAGCATAGACAAATGCAAGTTGGTGATCACAGAGCCTTACAATAACCCTCTGTAATTACACAGTCTGATGTATGAATAATCACATAAACTAATAAACTGATGCAAGTTGGTGGTCAAAAAAAGCATTACAATAACAACTCAAATTGCAGAGTCTATGTTCAGTGAACATTGTTCACATAAGCACATTAACCAATAGATATGTACCAAAGTCACACAAGGCAAAATAGAGATGCAATTAAAGAAACTAGCCATAATAAGACATTACTGATGATGTTTAACAAATCAAGAGGCTAGTTTGCAATTGAGGAAGTCTTAACACTAATTGGGGGAAAATTTGTTACAAAGAAAATAAAACATATTAGAAATTAAATCATTTAAACAAATCAGAATAAAAACTAATTCATAAAATTATTAATTAGCAATAAAATTACTATGCTCAAATTTAGTAAGCTCATCAATAGACTCCCTAACTGAAACTAGCTATGAAGCCAATCTTAACCGATCCTGGGTGCAAATCAAGGCTTCCACCACTTTAGGAGTCAATGAACTCCTAAATGCATCTAAAACCCGTCAGCCAGTGCTAAAAGCTGATTTAGAAGAAACTGTGGAAATTGGTACACCCAACACATCACAAGCCAATCGAGAGAGGGTTGGGAATCTCTCTAAATTCAGTTTCCACCATCTCAACACATCAAAATTCCTTTCCTCCTCAACAATTGACTCACTTAAATATGTATCTAATTTAGATATCTTGCTTCCACCAACACCAATATACATTTTATGCTTCTTAAACTTAGCTTTTAACACCGACATAGGTTTCCCAATTGACACATTAGAGTTAGACTGACTAGGTTATTAAACTTAGATTAGCAAGATTATATAAAGCATCATAATTAGCAAATAACTCAATTAAGGCAGACTTAACTAAGTTGTACAAACTCCTACCTCTTTGTTCACCATACAGTTAAAGAAAACTCTATGTACTCTAATTTATCTGTAAGATCAAAGATATTAGCAAAAAATATCAAGAAATTTATTTTCTCAGGATCTCCCCAATATTTATAAAATTTAGCTTTCATGTTCATTCCTATTAGCACAACAGAAAAATCATTTAATTGCATCTAGTCATTTAACAAGCAGTGTATATCAAAAATCTTATTAAAAAAAAGGTATTTGCAGTCATATATTGAGAACTAGAGATTCTCAAAGTCATTTTTAAAAAATATTGTAATAACACTACTAATTTAATAACAGCTACCAGTTAAAGAAATCAAGGACTTCACCTAAGTCAAACCTAAAGGAAATTTCTTGTTCTTCAAACTTTTCAAAGGCTTTTTCATATATACAGTCAGTTTTTAACATGAGATATATTGAATTTCACCTAGTTGGGACATCTAGACATAAAGAACACTAAACAGGCACAATGATAGAATTCACTTATTCAACTTCCACTCATCATCTATGAAATGTACAATGATACACATATAATTAATTCTTTAAATTGAAGTCCAAGAGTCAGTTGTGATACGTACTCTTTGACTATGAGACAGTAAGAAATTCTTTAATTTCTACCTCTCCTCAATATAAAAATCAAAGCAATCCCTTAATACAGTCCATCTAGAGGGTATTTTGAATCTAGAGTAGGCTACATTAATGAAATTTATAAAACCTTCCCCTTCAACATATTTAAAAAGAAGTTCATCAATAATTATCAATTAGGTAAGTGCCTTCCTAATCAATTCTTGATCAAATGACTATGTACCCATAACACCCACATATTATTCCCCTTCAGCTCCCACCTTTTCAATTTTAAAAGTTAATAAGGCATGTCTACTATCTTTACTGTGTGGGTTTTTAACACATATCAAAATATGACTTCTAAGGTTAGAAGTTTCATGTCTTTTAGGCTCAGTAAAAAAAATTTAGCACAACATAAACATTTAGCCTTTACCAATTTTCCTTTGTCATCTTTAATATATGTAAAGTGCTTCCACACTGTCGATCTGGACTCAGTTACTTTTCTTTTCTTCTTCCTATCAGACTGCTCAATAGTTTATTTTTCTACTTTTTGTTGCTCTACATTTTGCTTATCAGGTGCTTCCACCTCTTTTTCAGGCACCTCAGTGCTACCAGTAGCAGTGTTACTGCCACGGATAGTAGCCATCTAAGAAAACACAAACAAAGCAACAGTTTTTAACAGAATATCAATAAATTTTGAAGACATACACAAGTAAATAAAAAATAATAATTACTAAGTTATAACATTTTTGCACAATTTGTTTAGTTGAGCGAAATAGATACAAAAGTAGAACAATCAGCAAAGACATCAAATTTATGTCAAGAAGTTTTATAAGTATAATGCTTCCACCATTGCCAAAGTCACAAGGCTTCCACCATTTTTATTCACTCTGAAAGTGACAACAATAGAAACAGAAATAGTCACTATTTTATAAAATTTATACCCAAAGAATAAAAAGAAGAAGGAATATACATGTATGGTATTTTTTTAAAACAAAAATAAAAAATAATCAGGACATCTTTACAGATCTTTGCAAATGTATAATGCTTCCACCAAAATCAAAGTCCTAAGTCAAAGATTTATAAAAAAAAATATACATGCATCATATTTTTTTCAATAAAAATGTTAAATGATATCTATAAAAATTTATAATGCTTCCACCAAAATCAAAGTTCTAAGTCGACAATTTATAAAAAAAAATTACATGCATGATATTTTTAAAAAAAAATATGATAAATAATCACATTAACTTCATAGATCTTACATATATGAAATCAAAAGCAAAAACAAAATATAAGTTATCATATTTTGGTCAATAAATGAAAAATAATCACATCTAATAAAACAGATCTACACAAATCAAGTCCTATCTAATACTACCATTAAAAATATACAAGTTAAATAATAAAAATCATAAAAATAACAAAGATCTCAAAGAAACCACTACCATTTCTTAAAAATGATCACAGAACATTGATAGATCAAATAAAGAAATGATTTGTTTCTGCAACTTAAACAAATAATAAAAAAGAAATCTTAAAAGAAAAGAAAATGAGTCCAGTGGCATAAAGATGTCATAGGATCATAAAATAATAGAAGAGACAAAGGGGATTTTTTATGGTAGATCAAAAGGAGTGGCTAAGTTTTGGTTTCTGCAGGAGAGAAGAAGAGAAAAGTCAAAGACTCAAGAGAAGGTTTGAGAATTAGAGAGGCAGAGAGGCAAGTGGTAGTGTAGTGGGCGATTAGATTTAGGGTTAATAATGTTGTTTATATAAGGTAGGGTTAGATTGAACGATGTCATTTGGTTTACAAATACAAATGATGTCATTTTATATATAGATTATTATCTTACATATATATAATTTTGGGTATTCAATTGATTCAATTTCTAAAAGCATGAAACTGAACTGTTAACTGAAAATCGAGAATCTTTCACTTTCTCAACCAACCTACCTATCATTCTTCATCAATTTTCAGCCGCTTCATTATTCGATTCAATCTCGATCGGTCTAGTCGAACCAATTCGGGTTTGCACAGCCCTAATAAGCACCCAACTCTTTGAAAACATCTTAATTACATTTTTTGTGTGTTTTATCATGGAAATGTTTCTGCTATTCTGAAAATTTTTATGGTAGAAAAGTGCAATGATGGTTCTTCTATGCCTAAATTAATTTTATGCCTTGTTATGGCACTGATCATGTTCATGATAAATAAAGATGTTATTTAATTTCAGCACATTTTATCCTCCCCAATGACCTTCAACATGTCAAAAGGGTTGGTTAGAAGCAATAATGTTGTGTGACACCCAAGTATACGTGTACACAAGCAGAATTATGCTATGAACTTAAATGAATATTATAAGTTTGGTGCTTCAATCATAACATCTCACATCTCATATGTAGACAGGCTTAACTTCTCAAGAAATGAAAAAAATTTCATATGATATCTCTCGTGTTCAGTAGTTACAAAAGTTCCAACCAATTTGGAGTTTAAATCAAGTGAATTTATAAGGAAGTAAATCTCTTCTAGCATCTAACTTTTTTTTATGACTCAAATTAACCTGAAACTTTACTTTAAAAAATCTAAACTTCCTACCATTTAAACCAACAGATATCAGTAGAAATGAAAATTTTAATTAGCAATGCTTTCTTAAGTAATTCCAATTTTAAGATCAATACTTTAAGTGATGGAAACATAGAGCAATATCTTGGTATATTTGAGGAGCCTCAGAGATTTCATGTAGCTTTAAACAACTTTAACTTGAGTACTAACTGGTAAGTTTTTACAAGTAGCCATATTCGTAAGCTCTACAATAATGGAGAATATGAAGACTAGGTGTTACAATCTCAAATTTAGCATTGTATATGGAGAGTTGGGAAAAAGGAGGTAGGAATTTGATTTTTGGACACCCTATAATGCCCTTTTAGAAGATTAGCCATTTTGGTGACATTTTCATAGGCTTTATCCACCCACATTTTCCTATTAAACTATGTTGGCAATTGGGTCCATGCATTTGAATTTCTGGTTATAAAAAGCTGAAGAAGATTAAGTTGAAAACTATGTGGTGAATAAACAAAATCTTTGCATATATGTCTTATTGTTCTAATCAATTTTTTTAAAAATATTTTATATTAGTTGAAAAAATTTATAATTTTCTTAATAATTTTAGAAGAATATTTTCTTATATCAACTTAATATATTCAAAATAAAATTTTAAAATATTTCTAAACATAAATAATAAAATCATGAACTTTATATATAAAAAAAGTGGTTAAAATGCTTTTCGGCATAATACAAAAGTAGAAAGAGGGAGGACATAAATATAGAGGCCTTTCTATTTTTTTTTTAAGGAAAATATAATGATATTACTGCAAATCAAGGTTCAATACATCAGTAATAAACAAGGGATAACAATCAAGTCATTCCCCCTTATCAGACTTAAAAGCTGCCACCCTAGCTAAATAATGAGCAATAGTTGCTGACCGCTTAACAAACACAAACTGACTAAAATTTAGCTTAGAAAACAACAAATGACAATCCTTAATGACCAAACCTATAGGAGAGGAATCTGCAGATCTAAAAGCAAACACAAAGACAAGAACTTGGTAGTCAAATTCTACAATGACATGAGACAAAGCCTTAGAAACCAACCAGCGTAAACACTCCTTAAGAGCTAGAGCTTTAGCTATAAAAGGATTAAAGCATCCTTGATTAGAAGAGTAGAATGCCATCTTGAACTGACCACTCGAATCCCAAGGCACACTTCCAATTCCCATATAAGCAGGATCAGCAATAATACTAGCATCTATGATGCATTTTAAGAAACTAACAGGAGGACGACTCCACTTAACTTACAGTTGAACCCTGAACAGAAGCATTCTATTTCACACTTAACTCAGACCAATGTTCATAAAATTTAGAAGCGTCATTCAATAAAACACCAACAGGCTAAGATCTGCCATGCCAAACTTTATCCTTTTATTATGCCACAGAAACAATAAATTGTCACTGCAAAAATAATCTTAAATTTTGAAAATCTGCTTACTAGAAACATCCACCAGTCTTAAAGATTTGAAGCATAACTAGCAAACTCACTAAAACTAAAACTAACCTAGACATTCTTTGCAAAAGCACAACTGACCAAAATATAATAAGTAGATTTTGAGGTGGAATAACATAAAGGACATACATCTTCAACTTCTATTCTCTTCCCTCTTAACATTTGCATGGTAGGAAGATAACCAGACAAAGATCTCCAAAGAAAATTTTTTATATTTGGATGCGCGGGCATTTGCCAGTAACTCTCCTAATTAAAGAGACTAGGATTTATAAATGCACATTGAAAATGTCTTAGGAGTCAATAGCCACTTTTGATAGTGTACTCCCTTGATTTATCATCACACTAATACCAACTATCATCAGACTGAGTACGACTGATAGGAATTGCAAGAATGTTATTAACATCTTGCACTAAAAATATATCTTTAAGGAGATCAACATCCCACTCATTAAGATCAGTCTGCATTAATGTTGAAACAGTGACATTACCCATCTCCTGAGGCGGAGCAGTCTCAAGCGGATTCTCAGCATCCATTAACCATGTATGACCCTATACCTTCACATTATCTCCACTTCCTATCTGAATCCTTGTTTTATCCTTCAACAACCCTTGGGTAGCAAAAATGTTATGCCAAGTGAATTTCAGGTTATACCTTAACTTAGCTTTAAAAAATATTGTCTTAGGGAAATACTTAGCTTTTAAAACTTTAAAAGCCAAAGCTTGAGGCCTAGATAAAAAATGCCATCCCTATTTTGTGACCATGGCCAAGTTGAAATCATGTAGTTTTTAAAAGGCTAAACCACCACAGTTTTGAGGATTACAAAGTCTATCCCAACTTACCAATGAATTCCACCTTTAGAATCCCCCGATTTGCCCCACCAAAAACTGTTCATCATCCTCTCAAGCTCTTTATAAGTTAAAACAGGCAAAAGAAAAATAGACATAACATAACTAGGAAGAGCTTGAACAATAAATCTTAAAAGCACTTCTTTCCCTGCCCTGGAAAAGAATTTAAAATGCCATCCTTAAAGCTTTTTCCATTCTTTCTCCTTAACAAAGTTAAAGAAATCAACTTTCTTTCTACCAATAATTGAGGGTAAACCCAAATATTTGCCATGATTAAAGCAATAATGCATACCAAGTGAAGAGTAAATAGAATGACTAGTACTATCATCAACATTTTGACTAAATAAGATAGATGGTTTAGCAAAATTAACTGCCTGCCCTGAAGCTTTCTCATAAAAGGAAAGACAATCTTTAATGACAACACATTTTTTAGAGGTAGCTTGAAAGAAAATGAAGCTATCATCAGTAAAAAAGAGGTGACATACTCCAAAAGCCCCTCTAGTAACTTGAATACCACGTAAAGCACCCTTTCTACATTTGCCCTACAGGATAGAGGACAACCCCTCTGCATAAATTAAGAATAGGTATGGAGAAAGCAAGTTGCCTTGACGAAGACCCCGACTAGGGAAAATAGGACCTATCTGAATATATTGATGCACCATATAAGACAGCAAAGAAACAAAAAGCATTACTAAATCAATAAATTTTCCATGAAAATCCAAAGTTGTCATCGTCTGCTTTAAAAACAACCACTCAACTCTATTGTAGGCCTTAAACATAACCATTTTCAATGACGCCCACCCAATTTTACCTTGGGTTTTTCTATTCAAGTAATGATATATTTCATAAGCAACAAGGATATTATCTGAAATTAAACATCTTGGAATAAACGCACTTTGTGAATCTGAGATAACCCCATTTAAAAGTGACTTGAGTCGATTAGCAATAACATTCGTCATGAGCTTAAGAATCACATTACACAGAGCTATAGGATGATACTTTATGATTCTCTATAGGCACTTCACTTTTTAAATAAGAATAATATTAGTTGCATTCACCCTAGAAAGAAGCTTATAGTTATTCAAACATTCAAAGCAAAACAAAATGATCGAATTGCCTATAATATCCCAATGATAATGGAAAAATCTAGGATAAAAACCATCTGGTCCTAGACTTTTATCTGAGTGCATAACTTTTAGAGCTTCAACAACCTCCACCACCATAAAAGGCTTAAGCAATTCAGCATTTTACTTATTAGAAACACAACAAGGAATCAATCGAGAAATAGAAGAGTCATCACACCCATTAGATTTGAAGAGAACAGAGAAGTAATCAGAGATATGCTCTTGCAAACCTGAGTGCCAATCCAGAGTTTGTCCCTCAGAATTAATTAGTAAAGAAATAATATTCTTCCTCCTCTTAGAAGAAGCATAAGCTGGAATGCTTTTGAATTCGAGTCACCATCTCTTAGCCAAAAAAATTTTGCCCTTTGACGCCAATACTACTCCCTTTTATCAAACAAAACTTGAAATTACATTCTAGTATGTTTAATCAAAAAAGAATTACCGCTCCCATCTCTCTTCAACTTTTGTAGCAGAGATCTACAATTACTAATCTCACGAGATAAATTCTAGTTGATATTATCACTCCACTGCCATATATCTTGCCCACAATAAGATAAACGAGTTTGGGTATTGACACCCATAAACTGAACCCAACTATCCTTAACAACCTGCTTACACCCATCCTCCAATACCTAATGATTCTCATACCTAAAATTGTGATTCACACATAGACTATTGAAAGTTAATCGCACTTGGAGAGTGGAATGATCAGAAGTGTAAACACAGATATTATGAACTTTGACCTGAGGAAAAAGATCCCACTCACTTCTAGAGCAAAGCACTCGATCAAGTCTCTCTCCTTCAAGCCCATTATCATTTCTCTTTTTTTAGGATCCACAAAAATCAATATAGGGGAAGAGTCCCCTTCATTCAATCTATTAATTAAATCAAATTAACCTTCCACGTTTGAAGGCTCCATACCAATAAGGGAACCACCCCCATCAACGAAAACAGCTAACTTCCTATTACCGACCATAACAGGAACGTGCTTGCTAATCTTTCCAAGATTAGCGAAGAAAGATTTACTCCTATAATCAATCCCAATTTCCATCCTCGTCTTTTCCCAGAGCCACTGATCACCTAAACCAGCCACCTACTTTTTGGACAAAGCATAAAGCTAAGTACCATAGAGCTTTTTAACTATCTTGTTTGGAAAATCCATGAATCTTTTGTAGAATCTCTCTAAATGCCCCATTAATCCATAAAATAAGCAAAATAAAGGCAAACTCTCATACTTGAAGTTCACCTATGAGATCTCATCACCATTATTCTTGATCTTCATCTGACATTTAATAGGGCGACAGATGTCCATAGTCACTCTAACTCTTATATATTGTCTTCAAGCCCTTGAGAAATTTGAAGGATCCGCCATCATAAACGTACCAACAAAATTACCAATTTCTTTAGCCACCCTCTCAGACATAAATCAAATATCGAAACTTGCAAAGGATTTTTATCGCCTTACAGAGTACTCAACAGCAAAAGATGTTGGTCAAACGTCTAGGGGCCACTTGCAATAACCCTCTCCATGTCCATCTCATGAAAAAATGGAAACCAAAACACATTACCCTCCAAAGCAGTAATACAAATCCCTTTCACTAGATGCCATAAAAAAGCTAGCGTTTGTTTCATTGCTTGGACATTGATATTCTTATTTGTCAAAAAGCGACCCACTAAACACCATTTTTCATCTTGTTGCTAAAGAACTTTTTCTCTTTCTGATATCTCCAGGATAGGTCCGACCTCTTCTTCCAACGCTAGCTTTGTATACAAATCCTCTACCAGTTGAATGTCATTTGAGTTTCGTGACTATTGGAACTGGCCATAGTTTGAAAGAGACAAACGAGAACTTTCCACAGAAAAAAACAAAGCAAAAACTATTGCACTCAAATAAACTAATGATTAAAAACAGAAGAAAGACATTCCTATCAATAGACAAGACAAACTAACAACCTGTCAATAGACATGACTACATTTACAGTAGTATCGGCATAGGAGTGACAAATTTATTTAGTAATAAATTGCCAAAGCTTCTACAGGTAGGTCCCTTTCTAATTTTTTTTTTGGGTAAAACAATTATTTTCATACATTAATTTTTTTTAATAATATCACCAATCTTATAAAAATTGTGAAATGTGTAATTATCATGAATAGAATATTAATTAACTTGGAGCTTTTTTTCTAAACTTTTTGTTCTAGTTTGGTATTATTAAAATTATGATTATTGATATGAAGTTGCTTTCACTTAAGTTAAAATTTTTATTTGAATTCTAGTATATATGATAACGTTAAATTAATTTAACTAATTCAGTTCAATATGTGTAAGATTATAAAAGTAGTAACCGCACTAATTTTATAAAAATTGTGAAATGTGTAATTATCATGAATAGGACATTAATTAACCTAGAGCTTTTTTTCTAAACTTTTTGTTCTAGTTTTGTATTATTAAAATTCTACTAATTGATAGGAAGTTGTTCTCATTTAAGTTAAATTTTTTATTTAAATTTTAATGAATACAATCACATTAAATTAATTGTTGAAAATTTTTTCCTTTTTTTTATAATCTCACCCATATTGAACTAGATTAATTTAATTACAATAAATTATTTTTAAAAAAACTTGTTTCCTTACGACATCCTGATAAGCAATTCCTCTCAAATAGGAATATTTCATTTATCATTGTTATTATTATTATTATTATTTTACCGCCAAACACGTAACCCAAATCAACATAAGGTCAGAATTGAAATTGTCAATCAAAGGTCGTACAGAGAATCAAAGAGTAGCAAAAACAAAAAGCCAAACCAAATACAACCTTGTAGATGTAGATATAAGATTATATATATATATATATATATATATATATATATATATATATATATATATATAATGCTTTGCTTGAACTTCAAGATATAAGGGCTAAATGAAAGGTCACAGCACGCAAAAGTTCTTGGAAATACGTAAATGCTTAATTAGTATCAGCAAGAACCTCTCTTTTTGTAATGCTAGAGACAAAACAAAAGCAAGATTTTGGTCTCCCATGGATGATCCTAATACACCATTCAAGTCGGGGAAGTGGTCACAGTATTTTGAAATTTAAAATTTAAATTTTACTTTCTTTTAATTTAAAAAAAAGAAAGAACTGTCAAAATTATCTCTATTATATAATTTATTATTATTTAAATAATTTGATCTTTTTATTAATAAAAAAAGGATTATAATATATATCGTAAGTCATAATATATATTAAAAAATAATATTTTTTTTAATTTTACATTTTTATCTTTACAGTTTTTTTATTCTCATAAATATAGAGATAAAATACACCGATTATAATGATATTCATGTGTAGTATATGACATATATAAAATAGTACTCATTTAGAATATAAAATGTCATTAATTTTATAATCATATCAAAATTCTTTGCACCCACAAATTGAATAATAATAATTAACTTCACCATCCATCAATAACAATTTAGCATTTCACCAACTTATATCATATGATAAAAGCAAAACATGTGACTATATTCCTTGTGTTATGAAACATATATACCCATCTTTATTGATAAAATTAAGATATATATAGAAATTAAATTACAATAATAAAATGACAAAAAACATGGATGACAACATTGTAAGATCAGATGCCAATGTTTTTGTGTTGGATTAACAGTCAAGAGAATAATTTGAGCATTTCTGCAATTTGCATCAAGAATATGTATGTATATAGGGAAGGCTAGCAATGGCTAAATCTTGAAGTTATTGCTATCCAGAATCTTGACCCTAAAAAAAATCTTTAGGGGCCAACTTAGCTAATGATTTTCTGTGGTCATAATGCTTGTATATATTTTTACTGGTTAATAATCTCTAATTAGGACTTTTTCTTTCTTTTACTGATCTTGATCTTGATCAAGATAAGCATATATAATCATGCAAATTAAGAAATCATCTAGAGAATATGAATATCAATTTTCTTTAGCAACATTACTGAGATTCTATATGGCCAAGTTTATTTATTTATTTATTTATTTTTCATTAATTAAGTTCATCATTTGAAGCAAATTGGCGATCACTATAAGAAATTGAGCCACATGTATGAGTCCCATTATATAAAAACGTGCTGATGTAAGGACATGAGAAAAGCAAGTGATTAAAGTTCAAACTTTTCTCTTATAGGTGGAATAATTTTATTTTTTGGATTGCTTTATTTTTTTTATGTAAAATTTAATATTTATCGAAATTAAACAGTTAAATGATAAAAAAAACTTCTTTCATGGCATCATAAATCATAAGTTCAATCTCAAAGATAAAACCCTTAATTGTTAAAAGAAAAAAAAATTCAATATTTATTTTTTTTAACAAAATTTTTTTTTTGAAAGAAAGAAAATTCAATATTTAACTAAGTAATATATATATATATATATATATATATTCCAACATAGTGGATATGGCTGCCATAGTGACACTTAAAAAAAAAAAGAACCTGCTGTTATATATATATATATATTCCAACATAGTGGATATGGCTGCCATAGTGACACTTAAAAAAAAAAAAAAAGAACCAGCTGTTCATGGATACCTCCACGTTATTTCGACTTCAATGGCTTTTTATTAATTTTTTTTGATAAAAAAAATAAATAGACTAAAATTACGTAGGAATCCAAAAATGGGTATTTTCAAAATGTTATCATCTTCTCAATACAATTCCAAGAGCAACTAGGACTCTCAAAAACCCTATAAAACAAAACCCTACAACCAAGATTTCTCAGGAAAAAATCCTTCCTAAAAGTACTTAACTTCTCTATATACGTATCTCTTTCGTTTTCAAACATGGCCAAGCTTCACATGAACAACTTTCTGCTTCTCAGGTTGGTTCTTTATAAATAAATATATTTGTTTAATGTAGTTTTCTTTTTTCTTGTTTTGGGTAGTTGTTGATGATGATAGTAAAAACGTTTATATATACTGTATGCAGTAAACGAACGTACGCAGTTGTAGCAGAAAATCTAAACAAGCAGCCTGCAGTTTTGTCAGTGAGTAGAAAGGCAAAAGACACGATGCAGGCAGAAGATTTTGCAGAGAAGGAGGAGACGTTTTGGATGAGAGATCCAAAGACTGGCAACTGGATCCCTGAGACTCATTTTGGTGAGACTGATGCTGCAGAGCTAAGAGAAAAATTCCTTTCAAAAAAAAGTAAATTCTAAATCAATTGGACGACTCCAAACCTCAAGATATCAATGCATAGATATCTCTATGTAGGCTATGGCTATGCAATGCATGCTCTATCTAAGGACTGCTTGTTTTTATGTTCTCCTTTTATAATCTACTCAATAAAATTTTGTTGCTTTCCTTATACTAACGTATTAGATATTTGGACTTGAACTACATAAAAGCATTATTGAAGGTGAAGTTTATATAAAAAAAAATCCCTTCTGTCGGGTATCTCCGGTTAATGCAGCCTCAAATGTTTAAATTGTCAATTCTAGCATTGAACATAAGGTTACACTTACAACTATTGGGTTCTGTATTGCAGTGCATACCCCACTAGTACCAATAAGTGGCATAGAGGAAGAAGCACTATGCCCAGAAATTAACAACATACAAACTTTGTTAAAAAATTTTCCTTTCTCTTTGTTGGGATCGGGACTAAAAAAAATGGTTGGGACAACAAATATCCATCTCATTTGTACTTTGGATACCCGTATAACCATCGAAGACCGTTGCAGTGACTAATTCATAGAAATTAAGGGAGCACTAAGAAAGCCCAGATTTTTTGCCAAACTGGGCTCAAGTTTATTGGGGCTCAAAGCGCGTGATCTAAAAGGCTCTCCTCTCATTATATATATATGTAAGTACATATAAAAGCTTAGCTATGAAAATGCAATCATCTTGCTGTTAATAATTTAAAAAAAAAAAAAAAAAAACAGATGCCCATCAATCAAATGCACAAAAAATTGGACAAAAGCTTATGCATTGGATTCAAAATTGTCAAAACAATACAGTGCATACACATAGATCGATTATGTCTAACTATAATGGCGACTATCAACAGACAAAAAAATTACATTCAAGCATCACTACAGGTATAGCTGAATCAATTCATCACTAACAACAGATGGAGTAAGCACACCAAGATCTGTAAAGAGTAATGTCAGGTACTGAGGGGGAGTATAATCCCTCGCAGATGTTTCAACCTCCACCTTTGTAGGAATAGGCACACCAAAATCAATGGGGCATAAGGCAGGAGCCAAGTCTTTCTGGTCTAAAGGATAAAGGCGAGCAAACTGCAAAGCAGAGAATCTATATGTCACTATTCATGAACTGAATTACATCAACTGTCTAAATATCATATGCTTGCAGTTACTAAGCGAAATAATCGAGTGCTTTATACTCTAGGATAAAATGATATATTCATCCTACAGATGCAAGATTCAGTATACCTTATAGCTTTCAGCAGCCACATACACAGGTTTGCTCATGCTGTGTGCCACCAATGCAATCTGGTATGTTCCCATCATGTTAATTATACCTCCACTTTCAACAACTCCATCTGCTCCAACAAATACCATGTCTACTTCATCCATAGTATATGCCACAGCAGAGTCTATTAGAAGTTTCACAGGAACATCAAGTTTGGCCAGCTCATTGGACAACCTTAATCCTGTCCGATCAGGCCTTCCTTCTGCAATGTTAGAAGCATGTAAAAGTTATAAGAGGAAAGAAAGAAAAGCAAAATAACAAAAGAGCAATCAGCTAAGAAAAAATGACAAAACAGCAATCAGCTAATTGACCCTAGATTCAAGAATGATAATAGAAAGACCATTTAAAAAGAAATTAGAAAGAACTTATTCTCATCAAACTAGAACATTAACGAGGAAAATGATGTTACCAGCAACAACAAAAACCATTTGAGATAAATTTCATGGGAACAAATGATAATAATTCCATAACTCATTATGGTTTATAAGACAGAAGATAGCTTTTCTTTTTGGTTCTTTTGCACTTAATTCTAGAATTAAGTAAACAATTACATGCAATGCATTGTTTAAATGGTGAGCTAGCTTTAGAGAGCAAGAATAATCAAGTTATTTGTACGAGGACTAGAACAGAGGTACCAGTGATAAAAAATTTGAAATCCACTTCAGACATACTTCAACACAGACGATAGGGTAGGGTAGTTCTAAAACAAAACCTGTACAAAAAACTCGAAACAATTTCTTATTCTGTGCAGCTGTCTTCAGAACTTCAAACACAACTCTAGAAAAACCATGGACCAAAATAGTACAACCATCAAAAATGAAATCCTGACTAAGCATCGCTATAATTCTACGAGCCTGCAATGCAAAATAAACAAATATTCCTTTTAACACAATCACAAAACATTCCAATAACAAAAACAATTACCCCAATATAATAATAACCAAAATCATACCTTATAAGAGATCTCTCCAAACTTCTCAGCACGTTCAATCAAGCGAGATCTAGCTGAATTAAAATCCTCATACTCCAAGGCTGAAGTTCTAGTTACATACCGCATAAACAGATCACACCCTGCTGTCAAAGATATAGAGGTTGTGTCCCAAGACTGTACCCACCCACACACACACACAAATGAATCATTTCCTTTCAACTACATTACTCTGCTGAATCGTAAATACCGCAATTTTAGGGTCTAAGCTTCTAATTAAGCAAAGCAAATAACCTAATTTCAGTTCCAGAATAGAATTGTTCACCAAAATTTGTCATCATTATAACAATTAGCATATAAGCAAATGAATTAAAACAACAAAAGCAACTAACTTTAAGCGAATCAGAGGCCTTCTTAAGCTCAATTTCAAGTTCCATCATCGTAGTAGCTTCGCTATTCCTAATAACAGCAGCAAGCGCTCTAATCGCAGCAACAGCCTCCGCTAAATCCGGTTGTTTCCTCCAATTATTAAACTCATCTATCACACTAAACGGTTTTCCCGCAACTCTGACATCACTTCCCGGCGCCAACACATCATCGGACTGGCTTTCTGTGGCTGCCTGCGCCTGAGCCAGCCAGTCGCTCGTCACGACACCATGGTGGGCGGCGCGCGTCTGATAGTAAGCGGAAATATTATTACTATTATTATTGTTCTTAAGATTAGGGTTTTGAAGTGTATCGGCCATTGACGACGGAGGTGGAGAAGAAGAAGAAAGAGTTAGGGCTTCTAAACTGGCCTGTGCGGTGTCGTTTTGTTGCCTGTCGATAATGAAAGAAGCTGATCTCCACCACATCAGATAATGATGCGTTTTGCGTGTGCGTATGTTAACGGGCGCTTCACTTTCTCGGGAAAATTTTAGGAGAGAATCTGATTCTTTATTTTCCCGGCGACTGTTTTGTGCTAATGTTGGTGATTAGGGTGTAATCTTGAGGTTATTATAGTTTTTAAGCTTTTGATTCGCCAAAGGAATACGGCGCCGTTTAGACTTAATGACACTTTGGTAAGTGAGAACGTTGTCGTTTGGAGAACTTTAAATTGGTCCAAGATGTTAGACAATTTTGCTTCTCTCCTTTTGTACAATTAACTATCGGATACAAATGATAACTTTTCATTATTAGTCAATATAAAGTTAAAATTATATTTAAAATTTGAGTAAATTGATATTTTTTCCATTTAAAAATTTGAATGTATTTAGTAATATATCAATTTAATTTAATTTAACGAGTTAAATTTTTAATATTTTAATAATTAAAATATAACTAATATAAGTGGTTACTCAATTCATTAAGAGATTGTTTAAATTTCAATGGATCAATGTTTAGCTTGGAGAGTAAATAGAAAATTCAACTGCTCCATTTTATATGCCAATTTTTCCTTTTTTATTTTAGAAAATATTTAAAACACTCAATAAAAAGAACAATCCTATTATATATTTTAGCGATACTAAATCATATAATCTTTCTATTTAAAAAAATTATTGTTTAAAACTTTTTTTAATAAATAAAGAAAATTCCACTTTTTACAGTGGTTTGAAATTGAGGCAATAATAAAAGTTTTATAATCTAACATGATGATTTAATTTTTTTTTTAAATACGAGATATCTTGAGAAAATTTTAACTGTGGGAGATGTATTTAAACTCGTACCACATCGAAATAAATTTTCACTCGATCCAAAATGGATCCCGAAAGCCGTAAAGGTTTATCTCAAGAATTTTAAAATAACTGCATACCTAAAGTTCGAACCTAAGACCTTTAGTTAAGCTGAAAGAGTTTCTCGCCGACTTATACACACCCTCTTAAATTAATGACTCAACTTTTAATATACATTTTAACACTTTTAACATCTCCTTAATCTCAATGACATGCACTATTTATTGTTCGTTACCACTTACAAGAAAGAAAATATATTGTTCTTTAACATATTATTATAAATAGTGGTGTTGATATACCAATTTTCAACTTATTGAAAGCTGCATTTGAGATGGGATATAATTGTTTATATTGATCAAATTAATTTAAAAGAAAAAGGTACTAAAATTGAACTTTTCTTCAATTATTTTTGAATAACTAGCAAACTACCAAAGCCATTAAGAATAAAATCAATACAATATACACAACATGAATGAAGAACAAAAGTTGAACTATAAAAAACCATATTTAAATATACAAAACACACTACCTCACCCAACAAATTCACATATCGTTACATACATGTACATGTGATTGGCAAATAACTACCAAGTCTTCTTGTATATGTAACCAAAGAACTATAGCTAGTTTTCATTAGGAGCAATTCCAACCTATTCTGATGCATTACATATTTATTAGTCTAAGTATTTAGCATTCAGAATTTACATTATGCATTCAACAGTTTGATGTAATACTCGGAATATAGATATCGCTTCGAAAACTTCAAATTTTAGAGTTGATGAGGTTATAGACAACAACCAAACTCATGATTAGAGAATGATCCGTAGATGGCTCCACCACCATTGTCAGTACATCTTCTCCTAACGCAACTCCACTTGTTGATTGCTTTCTCTTCACCTGTTGTTAACACTGGCATCAATTAATCAACCAATATTTTAGATATTAATAAAAGAAAAACTGTTGGGGCCAGTTTCATTTTGGAATGTAATAAACCGAAGACTAAATTCAACTATCACTTGTGCTGCAATTTGTGAGTTTTTTTAACAATTAGTAGAAATGGTTAATTTCAAACACCACAAAGGAAGAGAAGGGAGATGGGGGTTCAAACCCACATGAGGGAACTCTGTGAGTTAAGAGATATTAAGTGATCAAGAAAATATTTGTAAATAGCTCACCTCTGCAATGAGGGCTCCAGACTTATCTACTATCCTGCATGTTGATTTCCCTTGGCAACTGCTTTCTATCTTATATTGGGTTGATGGTTTGTTCTTGTCAAACCCCACAATCACTCTACATACCAAGCCTCCTCTTAACAGCCTCAAGTTTTTTCTTACCTGAAAACCTGGCTTTGTCTTGTCAATTTTTGCATCAATGTAAGGATACCCCTCCCAACAACCCAACAACTTGAGTTTCTATACAAATAATTTTAGCAAAAGCATGTTGATTAAAAATATTCTTGAACAAAATGGATGATGCATGCTATATGTGCAAGATAATTAGCGAATATGTTTTTTTTTTTTTTTTTAAATACCTTTCTTAGTATGGTGAACAAGACCCTGCCTTTGAGATCCATGAGATGAACTTCATTACTACTCTTGTTATTGTAGTTATCGACACGGTAAACGACATGGCCGTCTGAATCAAAGACAGTGCATCCTTTGCCACTAAAAACTAAAGATTTCATCCATATTGTGAAAGTTTCTTGTCTAGTTGTGAGGTAGGAAGGATGAGTTGAAATAAGAGCTTGAGGATGTATCCTTGCCATGTCTCAATGCCTAAAAGGAAAGTTTTTGTTTGCGATTTTGAATTTTTCTAACACCTTTTTAAATGCTTGACATAGTGGAGAAGTATTCCAAGTGCATCCTAATATGAAGGATTCGATTTTTATCATCGTCAATTTATTATGCAGTACATTGATTATTAAATAAAATAGTGGAGAAATATTATAAAGAATATAAGGCAATTCTTATTTATTTCAAATGTACATTTTTTTTATTAATAGGAAATCTAATAATTTAAATACCAGTCGACAACAAAATATAAGAGGTAACTTTTTTAAAATTAGGTATAAATTTATTCCACAAATTAAATAGAGGAGAAATATAATAAAATATAAGGTAATTTTTTATTTACTTTAAATGTATTCTTAATTTAAATATCAGTCGACTGCACAATAAAAAATAATTTTACAACAAAATTCAAACCTATTTTTATGATGTTATCACAAAAAGAGTGACCATTACATGATTATCTTATTGTGTCTATTTTAAATGTATTTTATTACATAATTAAATCTATAATATATTTTTATTTTTTAAACATAAAATATTTAAAATATGCAGTATAATACATCAAACAGTTTGGTATATTAATTTTAAATATAAATATAAATATAAATGTATATAGCATAACTTAGGATTAGGCAAAGGCTTACTTTAGTGAAGTTAGGTCTTGTACAAATTTGCCAAAAATTGTACATGCTCTATTTTAATTCATTTCTCAGGAAAAGTGTATAGGTTTAGGATCCATGAAACTTAATTTATTTCCTACACATGTATTAACTATATTAAGTGAGCTACAACCCTAGTTAGCTTATGTTTTGTTTTTGGTCCCTTTGAGCGCCTAAACTAGTATTTTTGTACATTGTCATGTTATGCAACTCAAACATAAAAGAGGTTTAGTTTGATATGATTTGATCTTAATAAAATTATAAAAATAGTAAAAATTTCACGTATTATAAAAATATTATATATTTATTACTCATTTTGCTTTAGCGATATATAGACATAAAAATATTATTTGGAATTATAATTTAAAATGAAAAAGTTTATTATGTTGATAGTGTTCATATGTCAATTAATATCAAAAGTGTTACATACAATATGTTGAAAATTAAGAAAGTGCCATAGCTAAAAAAAATAAAATAAAATAAAGTGTCAACTTGCCAAACAGTTTTGTAGTATATAATGGCCGGTTCTTGAATATGGGTATTAAAGAAATATATCATGAAGAGCTAGCAATCAGCAACAGTTTTACATGACAACAAATGTTAATAATATTGGTTGTTTATATTAACGATAATGATAAGTGTAGCGAATTAAAATATTGCGACCCGTGATTAAAAAAAAAAATTAAAAAACTATTTTTTTTACCTTTAAATATAAATGCTAATTAAATAAATAAAAAATAAAAAATTTTGAAATCGCTGTTAAGGGTGCAAAACATTAAATGGAACCTTATCACTTGAGACTATGTCACATACAACTGTTGCAAACTGCAGATTTCGTCAGGTCGATGATCTGCATCAAATCCTCTAAAATGTACCTCAGATTACGCATGCACTGGAGATTTCTATATGCATGAATTTAGCACCTTTCTGATTTGTTATAGGCTGACCTCAAAAAGAAAATCCTAATCAGAATCTATGATGCATTGCTAAACTCATCCATGATTTAAGTGAATTATTGCTCAAGTAGTAAAAAAAAAAAAAAATTTAATTGTCGCAGTATGATCGATAATGTTTGTTGAAGTTAATAATATAGTTATCTAAGTAGCAGTTATTATGAATTATCCCTTAATTTAACCTTTTCAATAACATGGTTGAGATTTCAAACATAAAATCTCTTAGAATTTAATATTCGTTGATCTAATTTAATAATTAATCTCTCTATACTAGTAAAGTTTCTTATTTTTTTAATTTGAATTACCCATGTTCTGACGACAATAATCGCATTTACTGTTAAAAGTAAATCAGTGTTCTTCCTACATAAGGAACACCCTAAACGGAAGATCTAGCTAGGTAATATAAGTAGGACGAGGGGTTTAATGTGCGTTAAAGTGGTTGGAGATCACGACATTGTATGAGTTCGAGGTTCACTTAGAATACGATATAGGTCTTGAGTTTATTCGGAGACAAAGTCGTTATCCGAATAAAAATCGGAACATATTATACATTAATTGGATTCCACAGAAGTTTTCAGAAATCGTCATTAGAGATCGGGTTCAGAAATTAAGTATGAGCGTTTGAATGCTCACTCAATCTTGCGGTTGGCCTCTGTTTGTATTTTGTGTGTTATTACCTTTAATTATTTAATTATTTCCTTCTTAACACGCGAATTTTTATTGCTTTCAGAGAATTGTCAAATTTTAGAATTAAATCCGAATTTGCATATTAATTCTTTTCATGCATTTAGTCCCGTCATTTATCATAAGCAAGATAAATAATCAATATTTGCAACCATTCACTTGAATTAAAAAAGGGAAAAGAGAATAAGGATTACAATGCTTTTAGGCAAAATAAGATAATAATATACATAAAATCAACCATACATATACCAAAAGCAAACTAGTAATAAACTATTTACACAAGCGCAATGGTCTAAGGAATTAGCTAATGAAAGTGACTACTCAATGATGTGGATCATCAAATAATTCCCGCAATAAACATATGGTTAGTCTCCTGTTCTAGAAAGGGGGTTTTCATGTCACAAGCTAAAGAAACTCTTAAATAACCAAGATAATTATCATCATGCAATGAAATAATTATGTATAAATGTGGAAAAAGCATGTGAAGTGAAAATTATGTGGAATTTCATAAAGGGAAAAGAGCCAAACAATTGGTCAACCTATCAATGTGGCGATCGCCTCATTGACAAAGGGCGACACCTTTATGAAGAGGCGTCACCTTATCAACAGGCTAGCTCGACTCTCAAAACAATCAAAATTCTATCCTAAGTAAGCAATACATGCCTGCATGCATTCAACAGGTGCCAAATTACAACTACATGCAATAGTTTAAGGGATCATATCAATGAAATAGTGTAACAAATGAAATATACCTAAAGTATACTAACAACTTAGTCACATGCAAACTAAACACAAAAATTATGAAATTATGAAGATATTGAATTTAAATGCAAGTTTTTTTTACCAAAAATGATGGGCCTTCAAAGATGTGTCTTTAATTATAATCCTCACTAGAGTGTGATTTCCACTTTAACATAAGCTTTCCTTTTTTCTCTCCTAATGAATATGAACTTACTTTGGTTTGGATCCTACCTCCTTCCTCAAGGACATCTCTCTGTTTTTTTCAGAGTCCCCCCCCCCTTCCCCCCTTTCTTGTTTAGCAATGGTTCCCTCTTTTACTTATAGTCCTCCTTCCAGCAATGAAAACCCCTCCTCATCTCTCTCTTCTTTTTTTCCTTTTTATATCCTACCTTGCCCATGCCCCTAAGCTTTTGAGCTCATCATGAACCCCTATAGTCTTTTTCTTTTCCCTAAAAATCTCTTCCTTAAGCAAAATCAGGTTTGGGAGTATGGGGCCCACACCACTTGGCCATCATGACTGCAGCTGCAAGTGGTCTGCCACAGAGGCGGCACCTCTACGATAGGGCGATTGCCTCTGCAGGAACTGCCAAAGAGGCGATCGCCTCATTGCACTGAGGTGACGCCTCTTTGGCCTGAGCTTGGGTTATTTTTGGACAATTGGGCTAAGTTTTAGGGTTTTGTAGTTTTTAGGCTTTCAAGTATACTTCCAATTGGAGATTCAGATTTTGTTATTGTGTCTAAGTTCCACATTCTCATTATTGGGTTTGACAACAAGTCGATCAAACCGAACATCTCTAATTCATCCCCTAATACGAGCCGACCAAAATGGGTGTCTACAGTAATATATCTGTAGGGACCACCTTATACCAAACACCATGCTTTAACTTCTCTGGTTCTAACTTAGCAGCAAGAGCACCTTCTCACTCCTTGCTCAGTATATATTAAATTTTGATTAATTCGATTTAATTTGAGCATCACCATAATAATGATGTAGTTTTTTTAACAACTGATTTAACATGATTATATATATCACAATTCAAATTTTGAAACATCAATTAAACGATAATAGTTTTTGTAAACTGATTTAGCGATTGTTTGTTATTTGAGTTTGCTATTCAAATAACTTGGCTTAGAGTGGGAGGAAATTAAGAACATATAAATGTTTATCCAATGACTATGCAAATGAATATATTATGGGTTTATTTTCATAAAGATACCATTTGTAATTACATTATAATTTAATCAAATAGAAGACTTATATTATAAATGGTATTTTTAGTGGCTGGAATAACACCGACGGATAAAAAAACTTGAATAACTTGCTATAGCTATAGATATAAGTAAGAGAAAGATCAACTTCAACAAATGACTATGCAAATGAATATATTATGGGTATATTTTCATAAAGATACCATTTGCAATTACATTATAATTTAATTGAATAGAAGACTTATATTATAAACGGTATTTTTAGTGGCTGGAATTACACCGACGGATAAAAAAACTTGAATAACTTGCTATAGGTATAGATATAATTAACAAATGGTGAAAAAATTGAACTAATTAATAGTAACATGACATGTATTATATGTAAAACTATACAACTGTCCATCACTTGAAAAAAGCATATTGGATAAGGATTTTCCAAATCAACAAAATCGAGTTTTATATGTGTTTTTCTTTATAAAACATCCATGATCCATGGCGGCTTTAAAATTACTACTGATTGCTATAGATTTAATGTATATATATATATTTTTTTTTATCTCTATGATAATTAAGTGGGTACTTGACCGTAGTAATATATTGTAGCTTGTTTGCAAAGCCAATGTTTGAAAAACTTTAGTTTAATTTGTGGCAAATGGATGCTAGTTGCTATTACATATACATATTGTCCCTTTTAGGCCTTTTTCTTTTTTTTTTTTTTCTTTGTGGCTTAGATAAGTACAAATAGTCTTCGTTGGCTTGCTTCGTCTATTTTATATATAATATATAACATATAATATGCATAAAAACTGCGAATATTGGTCTGAATAATCAAACTGCTGCTATAAACATTGCAAGATTTCGAGTTTTACGTCACTATATTAGTGTTTTCATTTCTCGTTGATGTATGATAAAAAATATATATATAAATGCACATAGATTAGGTTAGGAAGATACAATTTTTATTTTAATAGAAAATCATCACAATTTTATAAAAATATATATATAGTCATTTTTACGTATCAGGAATATAAATGTAATTTGTGTCAAAAATATATATATATATATATATATATAAATGTATTTTGACAGTCCATAACTTATGTTATACAGGGCTTTGATTTAGCCTTACTCTTTCTAAATTTTCCGATATTATGGCCCAATTGCCTAGGTTGAATTGCCATTTAATTTCATCATTTTGCTTTCATCATCATTAAATTAAATTAAATTTTATATATTTAATACTGAATATTTTTAAAATATATTTTATTTTATAAATAATAATATATTTTATTTTGCTAAGATATCACAATAATTTCCACCATTTGCTATTTTATAAATTTTGCATTATTTTTTTATATAGTTTTTCCACTAATTGCCAGCTAGTTTCCACTTTTTTTTCCATCATATTATACATTATTGGAAGACCATTAAAATGTCATATAGTCACATGGATTATATATAGATCTAAACGGCCAAAATCCATTTCAATTTATACATCTAGAAATAACATGTGAATGGCTGAATTTAATCTAGCAATATATGGGCCAAAATCAATCTAGGAATTTTTCCCCTTTTCTATTTGAGAAAAAAGATAGCCTACTTTAATAATATTGATTAATAATAGATAAGATAGAGGTGAAGTATATCAATACTTAAATTATATAACTTCTCTATTATTTAAAAAAATTAATTAATATTACTACTCTATATTCATCAAGTCATATTTGTGTACACTGTCAGTTAATCGGCCCACAATGAAAAATCGTTGGTGAGAAAATTCAAGTTTTGAATACTATGGGAGTCTGAAACTTCTCTAAAATCAACTTTAAGCCAAGTCCAAACACTAAGCCAAACCCATAAATATCATATCCAAACCCAAGCTCAAGTCCATCGCCTCTTGATCCAAAGGCCCTAACCTGGCCCAGGTGAAGAGGTGGTTACCTCAATGAAGAGGCGTCACCTATTCACCCCAGATATTGATGAGGTGACGTCTTTTCACACCATAAACTGCAACATTAAATGTCATTAATGGCAGTGGTTGGAGGCTCACCTGTTGAAGAGTTAATCATTTTTGGATGTAAAAGAAAGGGAAAAACCAGGAAAAAGCCTAGGGAATGAAAAAAGGTATGGGGAGAGGGTGATAATGGTTTTTGGGAAACTAAAAAAGGGAGAGGGTGAGAAGATTTAAAAGGGGATGTAGGGGCAAGAGAGTGAGGGGGTTGGATAAAAAGGTTTGGGAATTTAAAGGGACAAACTGAAAAAAAAAATGTCTGGAAAAGAAAGAAAAAAAAAAGAGGGAAAGAGGAAGAATAAAGAAAAGAAAGAAAGGAAAAAAAAAAAGGGAAGACAGTTGGAAGCTTAGGAAACTTGACTCTTAAGAAGAGGAAGGGACCTCTTTGTCTTCAAAGTTATTCATCCATCAACCAAGCTCTGAGGACTCAGTTAGGAGCATCAGCTCGTCTAAGACAGTAATTCTCTCCATTTTTTAGATTTTAGTTCTTCATCTTCATTAAAACCTTGATTTTTTGCTCTTTTATGTGTTTTCTTGAGCTATATTACATATTTAAGTTCATAAAGGAGCATGATTACATGAGACATTGAATATTGATTATTAATATTTGTATATTTGCGTCTGTTTCTTATCTATTTGCATGATTGTTAAGTTTCTTAAGATCTAAAAAATGTAGTCTGTCTCTATGCCTGTTGAAAAGGCAATATCTCTTCATAAAGGCGTCGCCCCTTCATGATGAGGCGACGGAGGCATCAACTCCTAGTAAGGAGGCGACGCCTCTTGATCAGCATTCTATCAGTTCCTATCTTAATTTTTAGCTATAATCTTGCATATTTGGCATAATTTCCTTATCTAATTAGTTATTTCATGAGATTACACAAGCTCCCTATATTGATCAATATTGTTTCTATGTTATTTTCCTTTTTTTGTGTTATTTAGTGAACCATTTTATGAGTTTACTTTCATTTATTTTTGTGAATTATTTGTTAATGATTTATAAATATTATTGTTGTTGTTGTATAGAATTAACTTGTATATGTTGCAAGAATTCTTTGGTGATTTTTAATCACTAGACTTTTGCTTTATTTATTTTTTAGAGTATTAATTTGTATAATTAATTAGTTTATTTTGGTTATGTATGGTTTATTTTTAGTATTTTTATGCTTATTTACACTAAAAAGTTGTAATACTTAATCTCTTCCCCTTTTTATTTTGAATGAATGGTTGTAAATTATTTTTATTTATTTTATTTTCTTTTATTTGTGATTGAATGTTGGGAATATAAGCATGAAATGGGATTAATGTGCAAACATAGGATAAAATCTAAAATTGGAAAACCAATCACAATTTTGCATGTTAGTAAGGAAATAATTTAATAATCAAATGTAATAAAATACAAAACACACACGGAGGCCAACCGCAAGGTTAAGTGGGCATTCTAAAAGCCCTTACCTAGTTTTCGAACCCGATCTCTGATGACAGCTTTTGAAAACCTCCATGGAATCCAGCTGTTGTACAGTGTGTCCCGGCTTTCATCCGGATGGCGACTCCATTTCCGTCTTGGGCCCCAAGCTCACTATATATTTCCTAGTTGTAATATCTCAAGTTTTTAAATATTTTTATACTGCATCGGGATATGCAGTGTTAATAATTTTTGTATATATTTATGAGTTTGTTGTTTGTTTAAAGCTAATTTTAATTATTTTATATTATTTTAAGTACTTTACGTAAAATTTTTCCGGAAATTGTATTTTCGGGGAAATTGACACGTAAATAATTTAATATTAATTATTTTGATTAGTTTTACGAATTTGCATGAACTCATACATAATTTTTTAGTGCTAAAATAAAATGTATATATGTGTATTTATTTAAATTAATTTGAATTTAATTAATTACCTTAATTTTTATGATTTAATTTTAAAGTTAATTAATTAATTTTAAGTGTATAAATTATTAAATATAATAAAATATTTATGTGGTGAGAATTATTTGTGCGTGGGAATATATATAATATTATAATATAAGTGTGGATATATATATATACATATATACATAATTTATTATCAAAATTATAAAGTTTGCATTATTTACCAAAATGACATTGTCTCCTTCATCTTTTCCTCCCAAACGGTTTCCACCTCTTCTAACTATTTCCAGCTGATTTCTTTGTTGTCACTGTGCCTCTCATCCTTCCTTCTCCACCTCCAGCCATTTCCACCACCTGAAGCTCCCTTTTTCCGGTGTGTTTTGGCCGGATTTTTCAAGGAGGTCGAAAATTGAAGTCAACTCCGATCAAGCCATATCCGTCCACCAAATTCGATGCCACCAGTCTCTATATTTTCCTTGAGCTCCGGTGAGTGTGATTTCAAGTTTTGTTTCATTTGATTTAGTCTACAATTGCTTAGGTTTCAATTTCTTCATTTCAGCCATTTAGGGTTTCAAAGTTTTTTTAGCTTCAATTTGATTGATTCATGAAAACTTCCTTCACAAACTTTGTTCTTGGAAGCTTAATCTACATGCTTAATTTTTGTAGAATTTTTGGAATTTATTTTGATTTTTGTGAATTTTTTATTATTTTATTAATATTTTCTAATTTTTGAAAATTAATTAATTAAATTATGAAATTATATTTTATGGTGATTATAGGTGTTTAGATTAATTATATAAATTTATTTGTAATTTTTGTGAATTTTTATATATTTATTTGGAATTTATTAAGTTTATGTAATTTTTAAAAATAGGGTTAATTATGTGTTTAATTGAAATAAATTGATTAATTGAGTATATTTATTGATATTATTGAAATATATGTTGAGAAAACTAATTTTGAGTAATTATATTATTTTTGGTGAATTTTTGGATTTATTTTAGTAAATTTATATATATATGGGTATTTTGGTAATTTTACATTAAATTGGCTAAAAATGTAATTAAATTGGTTTTAATAGTTATTTAAGGTATAAAAATGATTTCTACAAATTATTTAGTATTTTATCTAATTAAAACTATTTTTCGTAAATTAATTTCAAATTATATATATAATATACGATTTTTCTAAATAAATGAGTTTTTATCCGTTTTTAATGTGTTTTAGAGTTAATTACATAATTTGGATTTATAAAATTTATTTTATTATATAAGGGCATTTTCGGTATTTTATAATTATTCTGTGAATTATGAACCTCGATCGGTGAATTGTAGTTTGGAGTCCGATCGAGGGATTGTGGTTATGAATTTGGTGTTATTCCGAAATGTGTTTTCTGTGCAGGACCAGCTCTACTCTTTGAGTAGAGAGATGTCCATTTTACAGGGGAGGTTCTACCGGATTTTCGGTAGAATTCTCGTAAAACGTGATATCCGGTCAAATCCCTATTTTAATTCTGTGTCTAAAATTCTAGATCGAGTCTTTAGAATTTCCGTTAAATTTATTCTGATTCATGTTGTCATTTGTTTATTTAGTTGCGCCGAGACCGAGGCCTAATGAATCAGGCCCGCCGAGTTTGTCTCGTGGAGCGCTAACATGTGAGTTATTATACTGTATATATATGCATTGCATATAGGATGCATGACTCAGGATTTTTCATTTTCATTATATGTTTAAACAGTAATTTAATTATAATATGATTTGGTATATTTTCGGTTTATTTTTAGTATATCTTGATATATAAATGTTTGTATATTTTCTATATATATTTAATATATCACTGGTATATTTAGAGTTTATTTTTGATATATGTATGTTAGATATTTAGGTTTATGTTTGTTATAATTTAATATTTATACATGATTTAAATGTACATCGAACCATAATTATTTTATTAAATGATTAGTATAATTTAGGTTTATTCTTAAATAATTGCATGTTATATTATAAACCTACACTTAAATTATTTTTAAGTTTATTTTTGCTATATTTTTTATTTATTTCCAAATAAATACATGTTTTATTATTAAATTAAACCTAACACATTAGTGGTATATTTACGGTTTATTTTTGATATATGCATGCTAGATAATTAGGTTTATTTTTAGTATATTTGTGAATATATATTAAACCTAAACACATATTTAAATGAACAGTTATACATAAATGTTTTATTAAATGATTTGTGTACTTAGGGCATATCTTTTGTATATTTAGGTATATTTTTAAGAAAATGCATGTTATATTATTGTTATACATTTAAATTGTTTTTAACAATATTAACGATTTATCTTTAGTTTATTTCATATTTTATTTGACATATATATATATATATATATACCCGAAATATACTGGGTATATTTTAGGTATATTTTTGGTATATATATATATATATATAGTTGGTTTTACTATTATGAATATTGTTCTACATTAATTATTTTCCGAATGAATGATTTATTCTAAGTGAAGGATATCAATAGAATGTGCTTCCTAATGGGCAACACTAGGGCCGTGTACGTACCGGTGCAAAAGAATAAGGTTGAATGAGAGTTAATTTTGGGTGATTATAATTGATTTAATTGATATGACTAAGATTAATTGTATGTTAGATAGTGTGATTGCGGGGCCAATCACACTGACAGTCAGACTGCTGGAGCTCCATTGACTTAGTGTCTTGGGGCCAGTCTACTGTCCATAAGTGGATTGAATGATCTATTGGGTTGATTGAGATGTGAGGTGATAGATAGTGTGATTGATGGAGCTCGGTTGACCAAGTGTCTCGGGGCCAATCGCACTGACAGCCAGACTGCTAGAGCTCGGTTGACTTAGTGTCTCAGGGCCAGTCTGCTGTCCAGTTTGGAATAAGTGTTCTATTTGGAATCAAGTGAGCCTGTATGGCTAGAGTGATGATGGGGTTGATTGGGGATTACTATTAGGGTTCTATGGATCCTTCATGAATTAAAACAAACGTTTTCTACATTTAGTATATTTATAAAGGCAGAGTTTGATATTCGTGTGAAATGTGTGTATATACATATATAGAAGAATGTCTGATTGTTATGGTTTAGTTTGCATGTATATATAGTATAATAATTCACTCAGTGAGGTCTGACCCCCCTCAATTATTTTTTTTCAGGAGATCCCATATCGTCAGACCTTAGTTGTAGAGTTCCTCGCCAGTGTTCTTCAATCCCGGCTATTTTATGCAAATGTATATTCTAAACTCTGATTTTGTATTCTAGAAACTGCAGTAGTTGTGTTATTGAATCAGAAGAGTATTATATTGTTTTGATATTGTATACTCTGAAAATTTGTATTTGATTACTATACAAAGATATGTATTCATTGATGAAAGGATTTTGAGTATTTATTTTATATATTGATTTGAAAATTTTTAATTCTGTCGTACTTTTTATTTATTTATTGCATGATTTTATTTTCTAAGGCTTGCTATGGGTTCCGGATTCGAAAGAATTCCCGTTCCCTAGCACCGGTCATGACTCCTAATTTGGGTCGTGACAAAGTTGGTATCATAGTGGAGTTCTATGTCAAGGCTTAGTTGTTTGAGTTGTGGCCCTAGTTTTCAAAGTTATGTTTTCTGTTAAACTACTGTAGTGAATTAGTTTCGATCATGTCTTTGAAAAGTCTTCCTTGCATTAGGAATTCCGCATAACCGTTAGGGTGTCTGATGATGTTGTGATTATTTGAACTATTTATTTGTTTTTGCTCCTTGTTGATTGCCTTGAGTGTGAGTCACTCCATAGATCGATGAGATCGATGATAGTTGATCTTCTGAGCACGAGGTTCTACCCTCTATGCATCCTGTAGGCGTAAGGGTAGAGATGGATTCAGAAGGTCTGATGATCGTTATTAACAGTGGGAATAACTGAATGAGGAGCTGGTGGCTTAGCATTGCAATGATGTTGCTTCTGCAACAGGAGTTTCACAGGATGCAGTGCTGATACCTTCGATCGTTCAGCAGATGTAATTTCTTTTTTAGTTAAGAACTCGAGATATGTCAATTCTGCATATATTCTATATTCTAAATTCTATTGATTTCCATATCTTGTCAGCGCGGTGAATCTGAATTATTTCTTCTGCAGAGACAATATTGATGATCAGTCTTTTTCAAGTTCAAGTTGTGGTTATAGTTCCAGCCCTACTACACCTATCCAGTATAGGGGTAGGTTAGAGGCAACTATAACTCAAGGGTTAAGGTATTCATTGTAAGCAGTACAAGCATTTCTTTTGGACTTGAACTTGCAGTAATTGTGACTACGATAGTCGAGACTAATAAAAGCTTGATAGCATTTAATCAAGTTTGATAGTTGTTTGAATATGCTTTGACGGGGGAATTGGAAAATGTCTAATGAAGACGAAGCACTCTTGTATTCCTTATGGCAAGCTGTCAGTTTTGACTACAACACATAATTTGAGTTAAAGGGGGATTTCTAAGATACTTCCATCCACCTTTAAGGAAGGGTAATTACCTGTATCAGCTATTGCATAGAGTAAGGGAAGAGCAATCAGTTGAGAAGATTACCTGTAAACTCTTCAATCTGATACGTTATGCTGAAGACGTAATATAGTATAAGAGGAGATTGGTAGAATTATGTGTTAAGCTTAATATATTGCCATCTGAATCGAGAATTGAGATTCAGAGAGTTATTGTGAATTCAGTCTTTTGGGTGTCATTAATCTTAATGAGATGTGAAAGGGTTGTCAGGAATATCTAGCTCTAGTTGAGTATACTTCAGTGGAGAAGTTGTCTCTCCTATATGTTTTAATTGTCTGTGAGTTACCAGGTTTACCACCTTACAGAGATTGAATTTTGCATCGATGTGGTTCCTAATGTAACTCCTATTTCAACGTAGCCCTACAAAATGACTCTTACAGAGCTGTAGGAGCAATTGCGAGAGTTGTATGACCAAGGTTTTGTCAGACCTTATATTTCTCTTTGGGGTGCACTAGTCCTATTGTAAGGAAGAAGGATGGTACCCTGAAATTGTGCATTGACTGTAGAGAGATGAACAGGGTAACAGTGAAGGACAAGTATCCTTTTCTGAGGATAGATGACCTGTCTAATCAGCTACAGGGTGCACAGTTCTTTTTTAAAGTCGATTTGAAGTTGGGTTATCATTAGTGAAACCCTAGATAATATAACATATTTATAGACCTCTAATTAGGGTTTCACTAATCAAAATAACTTTTGGTAATTTCCCAATTATTATTATTTTGATTTTATTTAAAATTAAATCAGATATAAATTTAAGATAACATTTACATTAAATAAATAAACTATTTATTTATTTCCACATAGCATATTTGGGCTTCTCAAACCCATATCCCTTTTTGGGCTTGTTCTAAGTGTATGACCCTATAGGTTCACATAACATTGGCAGTAGGCCTTAATTCTCTATTTAGGCCTACAAGTTATAAGTGGCCTCTAGCAAGACATAATGACTACCCAAGTTATGTGAAGTCAATAATCCGACATAACCTAATTTATAATAAATATTATAATCCCTTTGTCACATGATATCTTAATCAAATATAAGACATAGTTTCTGTTATCCTTATATAATTTAATCATATTATTTCTTGACTCTAAGTAGACTGAGAATGATAACTCTTTATCAATTCACTTTAGCATGACCATGTATTTTCCTTAATCTATCTTATCAAGGGGCTCATAGATATCTTACTCAGATTAAATGAGGGACAAATTCCTTCTCAATCACTCACATTCCTCACATAACTCATTTTATATCCAACAACAATCTATTTAATCATCCTATTGAAGACAATGTTAGATTGTGTCAAAATATATAATAGTTATGTAGAAAAGGTCAAAGGACTAAATCAATATTTTTATGATGAGAATTACTTATGACAATTATCTATGTAGTATTCTCATAATGGGTCAATCCAGTACATTATTTCCCAAATAAGTACCTGTGAGTTGACTTAATATCTCATATTCATGATAAGTAAAACATAATCATCAATCAACATCAGACTAGCCATAACATATTGTTATGACTAGGGATAATTTGAATAGAACTCATATTTAATCTAAGGGTTTTACTATCAAGTCATATACTTGATGACCTTAGTAAGAATTGAATATTAAGTAATTATCATAACATAAAATGATAATGAAAAATGCCTCTTTATTAAATAAAATGATCAAGTCAAAACATGGTCATACATGATTGACCTAGTGCATATCACTAACAGGACATTCCTGCAGTGGGGCTGAAGAATGTTGCTGACCAAGAAGAGGAATTCAAATTCAAAGCCTTTGTCCTTAATTCTATTATGGATGTTTTTTATAATCACATTGACTTTTCTCTTTCTAATTTATTTAAGACTGATGACATTTTTCTTTCTAAAGTAAATATGATGAAGTCTGATTATGCTTACTTGTTCGATGTGTTTCCTAATGGTTATCCTGTGTGTGATGATCATTTCTTGCATATGTTTGACATTAATTCAGTGCAAATTGAATCATTTAATCTAGGCACAAGTGATAACCCTAAAAATATACTTATTGCTTCTAACTTAACTCTTGATAAGAGAGAAAAAATGAAAGCAACTCTTAAAAGAAGACAGAAAATATTTGCTTGGGGCTATAAGGATATGCTTAGGATCGATAGAGAGATTATGGAACACAGGATTCCTATGTATTCTTACATCACACTGATAAAACAAAAAAAGAGAAGATTAAAGCCAGAATGGGCTCTCCTAGTCAAAGAAGAAGTAGAAAAATAGCTAAAAGCAAAGTTCCTAGAAGTGGTAGATGAAACCTAGTGGTTGGCTAACATTGTTCCAGTTCCCAAGAAAGATGGTAAGGTCAGGATGTGTTTGGACTATAGGTATTTGAACAAGACTTGTCCAAAGGATGATTTTCCTTTACCACACATTGACACCTTAGTCGATAGTGCAACTTCTAATGCTATGTACTCCTTTAGGGACAACTTCTCAAGATACAATCAAATTAGGATGGCGGTAATTAACAAGTTGAAGACTTCTTTCATCACTGAGTGGGGTGTTTACTCTTACACGGTTATGCCATTCAGGTTAAAAATGTAAAGGCTACTTACTAAAAAATGGCTACCACACTATTACATGACCTGATCCATAAAGAGATAGAAGTGTATGTAAATAACATAATGGTGAAATCTCTAACCAGAGAAGGGTAGTTTAGAGCCATAGACAAGTTCTTGGCAAGAGCTGAAAAGTATAACCTCAAATTGAATCCAAAGAAATGTGTTTTCAGGGTGACATCTGGGAAACTATTAGGACATATTATTAGTTAGAAAGGCATAGAGGTGGATCTAGACAAAGTTAGAGCAATCAAAGAAATGCTTGCACCAAAGAATGAGAAAGAAGTCAGAGGGTTTATAGGAAGGCTACAGTACATCAATAGGTTCATAGCCAAACTAACTACCATTTATGAGCCTATCTTCATGCTCTTGAAGAAGAATCAGCAGATCATCTAGGATGATAAGTGCCAGTAAGGCTTTAAAACTATTAAGCAGTATTTAATGAATCCTCCAGTCTTGTAGCTGCCAAGACTAGAGAAGCCCTTAATTCTGTACTTGGCTATAGAGAAAGACACAATTGGTGCAATGTTAGCGCAAGAAGAAAAAGGTAGAGTCGAGCATGTTGTATATTATCTAAGTAATAAGCTTCTAACTTATGAAGCCAATTACAATCCAGTAGAAAGAACATGTTTAGCTATAATTTGGGCAACAAAGAAGCTATAATATTACTTCCATTCTTATAGGATTTAAGCAGTTTCTAAGCATGATCCTCTTAGATATCTCCAGCAGACCCCATCACTGATAGAAAAATTAGCTAGATAGTTAGTTCTGCTTACAGAATTTGACATAGATTATGTTACTAAAAAGGTAATGAAAGGACGAGCTGTGGCCGATTTCTTGGCCCAGAATCTGGTGGATGATAAACAAGAATGGAAGTTAGAATTTTCGAATGAACATCTGGGGGCAATAAAGATCCAAACATGGAAAATACACTTTGACAGAGCAGTGAACAGTAGAGGGGCAGGCATTGGTGTAATTTTGGTCTCGCCAAAAGAAGAAGTAATTTCGATGACAAAGAGGCCAAAATTTGAGGTCATTAATAACCAAGTTGAATATGAAGCATGCATTTTTTGTCTAGAAGCACTAAAGAATGTGGGGGTAGAAGAGAGAATAATGTATAGGGATTCGATGCTGGTGGTAAAACAGATCGCCAAGGAGTGGGAAATAAAGGAAGATAAGTTAAAGCCGTATTGGGATTATTATCACGACCCAAAACTGGGGCCATGACTGGCACTAAGGAATGGGAATTCTTTCGAATCCGGAACTCATAGCAAGCCTTAAAAATAAAATAAAAATAAAAACATGCAATAATAATAATAACATAAATAAAATAACTAGCAGCGGAAATAAATCTCATAAATAAAATAAAATAATAATCCGCCAATAGATTTAATAATACAAATCCATCTCTTATATATAAACCTTTAATACAATCTTAGTTCAAATCTCATACAAACATAATACATAAATCACATAACTTGACTATAACTACTGCAGTGTCTAGAATATAAAATAAAATCAAGTGAGCAGTTTACATAATAAAGCCGGGGTAGAAGAAATTCGGCGTAAAAGTCTGTTACTGAGGTCTAAAGATGAAGACTCTCCTGAAAAATAGTCAACGGAGAGTCAGACCTTACTGAGTGAATTGTTATAATATATATACATGCATAACTAAATGACAATGCACACATTCAATAATATATATAATAAATATATATACAGGCAAAATCACACATATGTAGTAAAATCATTTTATATATATACTGAAAATAACATTCGTTTATGAAGGATCAAATAGAACCCTAGATGATCACAACCTCAAACAGTGTAGACAACACTCTAGCCATGCATGCTCACTTATTCCAAATAAATTCACTTGTTCCATTTGGATAGTAGACTGGCCCCGAGACATTAAGTCAACCAAGTTCCAGCAGTCTGACAGTCAATGTGATTGGTCTCGAGACATTTGGTCAACAGAGCTCCAGCAATCACACTCTCAAATCACATCTCACATCATATAAATCAATCTAATCAATCTCCATAAATAGGTTAGTAATATAACCTAAAATCTATCATCGTATCGGTACGTATTCGGTCCTAGTACTGCCCACTAGGTAGCACGTTCTATTGATATCCTTTATTTATATATAAAACATACATTCATAAAATAATGATGCATGACATAAATCAAAGTAAAAATATAAACCATATATATACTAGAAATATACAAAAGATAAACCAAGTATATTTTGAGTATATATACATCGAATAAATTCAGTTTAACTATAAAATAAACTATAAATATACTTAAAAACATTTTAAGGATAATTCATTAATAAAATATGCATTTAATTTAAAATATACCAAAAATAAACCTAAGCAATTATTAAACCATATATGCATATTTTATACAAGTAAAATATACATTTCTAAAAACATGCATCCTAGAACACGTATATATAAGATAACAACTCACAGTTATTGCTCTCCTCGAGACGAGTCCAACGGGCCTGGTCCACTAGGCCTCTGTCTCAGCGTAACTAAATAAACAAACGACAATACGAAATTAGAATAAGTCTATTGAAATCCTTAGAGACTTGATCTAAGAATATCGGACATAAAATCATAATAGGAATTTGACCGGATATCATGTTTTACGAGAATTTTATCAAAAATCTGGTAGAACCTCCTCTATAAAACAGACATAGGCCAAAATTGATTTTGGACCAAAGATTAATTAAAGTCTATATCTAAGTATATGTATAATTTAATATGTAAAATAATACATTTTATGTATATTTTACATACAAATTTATACATTAATATGTGTAACTGGCAAGCTCAATTATTGAATTAAGCAAGGTGGCATATTAATTAAGTGGATATTTCTAAAGTATGCCTAAGGTGTCATTTTTAATCATTTAGATGGTTAGGTGTATACCTAAGGTGGCATACTTAATAATCACTTAATTAATTAATGCATACTTTTCCTTAGTGGAAAATTACTACACATATATCTTTTGATATATCTAAGGTAAGTTAAGTGACTTGGTAAGAATAAAGGAGAGGCAAAATAATGCTGAAGTGAGTTTTTGCTTAAAGAGTTAAGTAAAATCACTAAGTTATTTTGGGTATGATAAGATCATAAACCAAAAATAAACACAACATATACTAAACATATACTCTATACTTGTGCTCTTAATTAAATTAGTACAAGTTACTAAGTTTAATTAACAAAAGTAAGTGATAGATAAGGTTTTGGTATTTCAAACTAGAGGCCTTACATTTTGAGGGCTAAACATTTGATTCAAGGAATTGAATACAAGGAAGGCTAAGTTCTACAATAAGTAAGTTTACAAACTTATAATTAATTAATCATTTGTTTGTATATTACTTAATTTATTTTAGTTGTGTATTTTAATGCAATTTGAATCCTGGGCAAATGAAATTCTTCATTTTATGAAGGGTTATGATGAGTAAATTTTTGAAATTTACTCTATTTAGACTTGTGCTTACTACACATGTATTTATGTCTAAATACCATAATTGATTTCTAACAAAAGGACTCCCAAAGTATCACCTAGTCTCAGAAAATTTATCAAGCCCGATAACAGTCTCAGCCAGAATAAGAGGGAAAGGGTTCAGTCCACTCTCCACCTGGTCCAGAACATGAAGGATCTTTGGGTTACAGTTGCCAGAGGGTGAGACTAATATGAACTAAGCATACAGGCAAAGTGCTATCATTCGAGGCCAAGGAACCTCACTACTATCTACAACCACTACAGTTTTTATAAAAGGGCTCATTAGGATTTCATTGCTAAAAATGTGGTGAAGAGAGGAATGAGGGGACATGTTAAACAACCTTGCCATTTGATATTGAATAGTGTGCGAATCAAAGGTTACAACTAAAGGAATGATGATCTGTTGAGCATAATCTATTTGGGAGCCTAAAATAGCTTCAAATTTTTCTGTCAGAGGGTAGATCTCCACTATATTAAACCAAAAAACATATTTTCAAGGATCCCAAAATTGAGCAAGAACGTGGAGAAATGAGAAGTTGATGTTCCTAGCATGCAAAGATCAAAGGCAAATAGGTAAAATAGCTTTATTCTAGCCCATAACCAGCCATCTAGACTTTTCAAAAATGGTTATAGCTATTTTTAAGCTTCTTTCAATCATGATTAGGGGTCAGAGTGTTGTTTGGGAGAAAAGAATAGAGGCAAGTGGTGAAATAAAGAGATTAGGGATTTTGAAGAAAATTTAAGGGTTTTTATAGCTGTAAGACAGACATGTAAAGGCAATTGCCTCTACGTTCAATCGACGCCTCTGTGTGAAGAGGCGAATGATCTACCGCCTCTTCACATAAAGGCGATGCCCCTTCAAAGAAGCAATGCCTCTAAGACAGGCAGAACAGGTCTTCATGTCACTAGAAATTCTCCAGGCTGTATATGTAAAGTTAAAGCAAAGCGTTTCAGAGATAAAATGCCTCCATTCATTCAAAATTTTCTATAAATTGAGTTTACAAGCCAAAAACTCTCAGTACAAAATATGAAAGCATAAAAAAGTTAATTAAATCAATTAATCAATAAGAGGACAACAATGTAAAACATCCAATATTTCTAGATAAGAACACCCCTATGCCAATGAAAATCTACAGAGGGTCCTCTTTACTCTTCACCGTTGAATTTCTTGACCTCCTCATCAACTGGCTCGTCCGCAGGCTTATCTGCAGAAGCATCAATAGGATCTATCCCATCATCCTCGCTGCTATCCACAAACTCCTCATTGGTTGCTCCTCTTTATCACCCTCGACCTGAAGAGCGATGAGTTGGCACTCCAGGGCAGTGATCCTAGCCTAACTGGCCTCATCTTAATCCTATCGAAGCATGATAAGAGGTAAAAAAATCATGAAAGCATGCATACATATAGAAATAAAGCATATTTTATTTTTACATTCCACTGCTGAGTCACCTGCATTAGGAAGTTCATGTGGGCCTCGATCACTCGGTACATCTGCTCCCCCTGATCTTAAGGTATCTATTCTATTGATCCCTGTGGGCCTCGATCACTCGGTACATGTACTCCCCCTAATCTCAAGGTATCTATTCCATTAATAATGTTAGAATTAACCATGTGTTATAAGACTTGAGAACACAATTAGGAGAGAAGGAAACTTAAATGGGTAGAATGTTGGCTCCAGAGTCATATCCAACGTTAGAAACTGATAAGAGAGCTCACTAGAAGGCATCCAGTAACAAGTCAACAGATCAGGAGTGGCAGTAAGTCTATCGGCTACTACTTAGGATTGAGAACTGGAAGGGTCCACTGAGGAGGGCACCCTAGAAGAAGAGCCCTCACCACTGGAATTATGCAAGGGCACTAATGAGGCCTCTCTTGTGTAGAGGGCTTAGGGCGAGGAGCAAGTGCCCTAATTGTCACGACCCAAAACAGGGGCCATGATCGACGCTAGGAAATGGGAATTCTTTTGAATCCAGAATCAATAGCAAGCCTTAAAAATAAAAGCATGCAATAAAAGAAAATAAATAAAATATTTATGCAGCGGAAATTAAATCTCGAATATAAAATAATAATTTTGAACTCACTTAATAACATAAATCACATCTTATATATAATAAATCTCTAAGTACAAATATTTTAGAGTAACACTCTGAATTTAAAATCTCATACAATTATAAATATAAATACAACTCACAACATATTAAAGTATAACTACTACTGCAATGTCTAGATTAAAAAATAAAACTTAGGTAAGCAGTTTACATAATAAAGCCGAAGCGGAAGAAATTCGACGTACAGGTCTACTGTTGAGGTCTAAAGATGAAGACTCTCCTGAAAAATATCAACAGAGGGGAGTAAGACCTCACTGAGTGAATTATTATAATATATATACATGCATAACTAAATGTCAAATGCAGACACTCAATAGTATATATAATAAATAAATAAATAAATATATATATATATATATATATACAGGCAAATACACACAGATGTAGCAAAAATCATTTTATAATGAAAATCATTGATTTATGAAGGATCAAATAGAACCCTATATTTTTGCAACCTAAAATATCAATAGAACTCACTTAAGCCATAGAGGCCCACTTAGTTCCAAATAATTCACTTAGTCCAACTGGACAGTAGACTGGCCCCAAGATACTAAGTTAACCGAGCTCCAACAGTCTGACTGTCAGTGTGATTGACCCCGAGACACTTGGTCAACCGAGCTCCAACAATTACACTCTCAATCACATCAATCTCAATCATATCAATCATCAAGTCATAATCCAACAGTAGGTTAGTAATTTAACCTAAAATCTATTATCGTACCGGTACGTACTCGATCCTAGTGCTGCCCATTAGAAAGCACTTTCTATCGATATCCTTCATTATAATATAAAACATACATTCAGGAAAATAAATGATGCATAATGATATTTAAAATAAACAAATAAATCATATATATACCGAAAATATACCTAAAATAAACTAAGTATATTTCAGGTATATATATGTATAATCAACTTAAATAAATTACAAAACATATTAAATTCAACTAATAGTATATTTAAAAAAAAGTCATATTTATTTGAAAAAGGGAAACATGCATTTATTTCATAATATACCAAAAATATACTAAAAGTATATTTAAAATATACTTAAATATTCAAATAGTCAATTATGCAAAACTTATGTTTAAAACATAGAATTTTTAAAACATGCATCCTAAACAATGCATATACATTATAATAACTCATAGTTGTGCGCCCCACGAGATGGGTCCGACAGGCCTGGTTCACTAAGCCTTGGTCTCGGCGCAACTAACAAATAAATAAATAATACGAAATTAAAATAAATCTAACTTAATTTCTAGAAACTCGATCTAGAATTCTAGACATAGAAAAATAATAGGAATTTGACCGAATGTCACATTTTACGAGAATTCTATCGAAAATTCGATAGAATTTTATTTGTAAAACGGACATCTCTCTACTTAAAAAGTAGAGCCAGTCCTGTAAGAAAAACACTTCGAATACAAAATATGCTTACAACCCTTGGTCAGAATCTCAAACTAAAAATTCCACCGACCGAGGTCCACAATTCACAAAATATACACAAAATATATTAATTCTATAAATACCGAAAATACCCTTTTGAATACCAAAATATAGCAAATTAAATATTTAAACATTAAAAATAATTATTTCACCGATATTTACTTAAAAACCCTAATATTCATATAATATTATTAAAAATCGATATTTCATGATAAATACACCAATATTAATGAAAATTCATTTTATAAATCCAAATTATTTAATTAGGCCAAAAACATACTAAAAGTTACTAAAAACCCATTTATTTACAAAAAATAGTATATTATATATAATTTGAAAATAATTTTTGAAAAATAGTTTTAATTAGTTAAAAATATTAAATAATTTGTAAAAATCATTTTTATACCTCAAATAATTATTAAAACCAATTAAACTTAATATTTAATTAAAATGACTACCAAATTACCAAAATACCCTTAATATACAAAAATACACATAACATACTAAAAATACGCAAAAATTCAATTAAAATTATATCAATACTCTAAAATTATTTTCTCAACATATATTTCAATAAAATCAACAATTATACTCAATTAACCAATTAATTTTAACAAAATTCACATATAACCTATATTTCCAAAATTCACATAAACTAAATAAAATTATATTAATTACACAAAAATCACAAAAATTATAAATTAAATTCTAAAATTAATTTCAACCTCCATAAACACTAAAATAACAATTTCACAATTTATTTAATTAATTTACAAAAATTAGAAAATAATAAAAAATTCACAAAAATCAATATAAATTCCAAAAATTTCACAAAAATTTTAGAGTGTAAATTAAGCTAATGGAAGCATATTTTGTGAAGGAATTAAGCTTGAATATTAAAGATCAAAGTTCAAAAAAATTGAGAAACAAAAGGGGCCGAAAATGAAATCAAGCTCAAATCCTTACCAAATTGAAATTTCAAGCTACAAGAAGCTTGGAAACAACTTCTATTTAGTTCTAGGAGCTCAACGGCACCAGAATCACTGGATTTGGTGGCTGGAAAGTCAGTGAATAGTGAGGAGAGGAGTTTCGGCAATTCCGGCCAAAACAGCGTGCAACGCTTCTAGAGAAGATGGTGGAAGGTGGCGAAGCAGCTAGAGAGTGAGGCGGCACTCCGGGAGGCATACCGACGGCCTATGATCGGTGTTAAACACACACCACATAATATTATATATATATATTTAATACATAAAATAATGATAATGCATGAAACAATATAATTTAATAAGATACAATAACATTAAACAATAAAATATTATTTAAATATTATTTTTCAAAATAATAAGTTTTGGGTTAATTTTTACGTAGAAAACTATAAATAAACATAAAATAATGTTAATTATTCATAAAATAATTAAATATATTTTTAAAATTTATTAATACTGTATATTTCGATTTAATATAAAAACATTTAAAAGCTCGGGTTATAACACTAATAGCTACCTAAAAGATGAGAAATAAGTCAGAGAACAACATCGGTAGGTAAATATAAAATAAATAAAATAAAACATTGCATGCCTACCTAAAGCGCAGGCTCAGGAAGGGGCACTCGCTGCAACAAATGAGCTCGTGTAAAGTCCATATAGCAAGACTTCCTCCTCTTGCAATAGTCTGCGACATCCTCTCCCTGTAGGGTCTGATCAAGCTTATCTCCCTCTAACTCATGTACCCAGAAGATATGCCAAAAGGGAGCAAAAGGTGGACGCCTCACTCGAGCACCTGACCGCCACTGATGTATCCTCTCTCCGAGGAACCAAACTTTAAAATCAAGGCCTCTTAGCAGAACCCTCTTCCTAGATAGAGGGATGGAGCAAACTATGGCCTGCGTCCACCCAACCTAAGGGCCCCATAAGTCCAGGCATAGCTGCAAGAATAAATAAGTAAGTAAGTGAATTTGATTAATGGATTTATTACTAATCTTAGTTACATTTGTAAGTACATACCTCGTCATAAGTGAGCATGTTTAGCCACTCATGGTAGATATGAACACTAGCCACAGGCCTCCTCCAAGCCTGGCTGGACCACATCTCGCCATCGTAGGGAAGGGAGTGTCAATGATCATGGTGATCCTCACTATCAGCTCCAACTCTAAAACCCAGTCTTGTGAGAGAAATAAAGGATTGTTAGTAAGATTGAATAACAACAGTTGGAATGGAATATAAAGGGAAAAAGAGGAAGTAAAATACAAGTATGGCGTGCCAAAAATTACAAAGTCGTTGGCTCCACATATCAGCTCATCCATGCTCCTGTAAAGATAAGCTAAGGCATCGCTGCCCTAATCATATGTCACCATAAGTCTAGGTCCCTTAGAGGCATTAGGAAGCTCAAGTCCATAGAGCTTGTTGTATCCATGAAGAGAGTAGTGCCCGATAAATAAACAAGGAAAACATGCACTACCTAATCAATCTGTAGGGGTGTAGTGGCTTGCCTCAACTCTAGCACAGGTGTAGAAGCTCCTAATTGACTTAAGCTTTACTGTGTGGGTCCCTTTCATGTTTAGGACCATCCTAAGCATACACTCGATAAAAGTGAGATGGTCGAGAGATAACTGATGGAGGCTAGCATCGAAGGAAACAGAATCCCCAGCATAAGTAATGCCAGTAACTGCAGCAAAAGCCACCGGGTCCAAAGTGAACTCCCCGAATAGAAGATGAAAGATGTGGGTAATGTTAGACCACCTCCCCATCAGGGCATGTAAGGGTTGGCAGTCTATACGCCCTTGCTGTGCTAGGAGTGCCAGGATAAAGTCGAAGAAGCTGGTATCGTAAATACAAGTCTATACGGCCTCAGAAAGCTCATCATACTAGATGCACACACCACTAAAGTTCCCAGCACCCTTGAGGGTGTGGGCATTGAGCTAAAGGAGTAAAACATAGAGCAAAATTATCATTTTATGTAATAAAATTTCAAAATTTTGTTGAATCCTCTTATCGAGGCATCACCTCCAGATATAGAGGTGATCGCTTTATTACACTTGAAGAGGTGAACGCCCTTTTATGATTAAAGAGACGATAGCCCTCTTCATAACAGCAATTGGAAAGAATGATTCAAAATTTTAATATTAAATTAATAAATTTAATTTCTTTTAGTTAAATTGATAAATATACATACATGAACAATAACCCGATACTATTTGATGATATTCGCAGGAAAAAATTAAAGAAATTGGGGTACTTATCTCTCTGGTGGCCAAGCCACAGATATGGGATCGTACATCTACAAGCAAGGGGATCTCATCTCCGATACTGAGCCCAAAACTCCAGGAAGGATGGGTTCTCACATAGGCAAATCTAGGGTAAGTGCAACGTCCATGTCAGAGATTGTGAAGAATGAGAGAGAAAAAGAAAGGAGAGAAAAGTGTAAAGAAAGAGAATTAAAAAGGTGAAAGTGACCCCTGAATGAGAAAAGTGAGAATTTATATGATTAGGGCGGAAGGGGAAAATTAAAGGAAAGAAAGATAAGGAGAAAGAGGTGAGGCCCACTTAGTGAGATTAAGCACAAAATGGCCTATGGCCTGCTAAAAGAAAAAAATGAATAAGAATTTTTGTGTCACCGCTTGGGTGTACCCCAAAATCAATCTTTGGATTTTGAATGCATTCTAATTAAAGCATCAGGAACAACAAACATCTGGTCAGGATAGAATCCCCGAAGTACGCAAAAGAACAAGCGTCTAATCGGGTTTGAATCCACGAAGTGTGTGAAAGAATAAGCATCTGGTAGGGTTTGAATGTCACGACCCAAAACAGGGGTCATGACCGGCACTAGGGAACGGGAATTCTTTTGAATCCGGAACCCGTAGCAAGCCTAAAAATAAAATAAAACATGCAATAGTAATAATAACAACACAATTAAGTAAAATACTATACAGCGGAATAAAATCATAAATGTCAAAATAATAATCCACCACGGGATTTAAATCAAATCCTCATGTCATTATAAATAAACTCTTTTAATACAAATCCAATTCAAATTCTTAAAATACATAACTCATACAATATAATATAACAATCTCACAGTCGACCATAACTACTGCAGTGTATAGATTATAAAATAAAACTCAGATAAGCAGTTTACATTGAGAAGTCGGAGCGGAAGAAATCCAGCGTACAGGCCTACTACTGAGGTCTGAGGAAGATGACTCTCCTGAAAAATAGTCAATGGAGGGGAGTCAGACCTCACTGAGTAAATTACTATAATATATATACATGCATACTAAATGCCAAATGTACATAGTCAAAAGTATATTAATATGTATGTATACAAGCAATTACACACAAATGCAATAAAAATCTTTTAATATATTTTTATTGAAAATCACAGTTTATGAAGGATCAAATAGAACCCTAGAATATCACAACCTCAAAACAGCGCTAGACAACATTCTAGCCACACAGGCTCACTTATTCCAAAATATTCACTTATTCCATTTAGACAGTAGACTGGCCCCGAGACAATAAGTCAACCGAACTCTAGCAGTCTCACTGTCAGTGTGATTGGCCCCGAGACACTTGATCAACCGAGCTCCAGCAATCACACTCCCAAATCACATCACACATCAAATAATCATATCCAATCGATATCCACAAATGGTTAGTAATATAGCCTAAATGCTATAAGCGTACCGGTACGTACTCGGTCCTAGTGCTACCCACTAGGTAGCATGTTTTATTGATATCCTTCATTAAAATATAAAGCATACATTCATAAAAGTAAATGATGCATGAATTGAATAAAATAGCAACATAAACCATATATATACTAAAAATATACCAAAAGTAAACCAGGTATATTTCGAGTATATATACGTCAAATAAATCCAATTAAATTACAAAATAAACTAGAAATATACTAAAAACATTTTAAACATAATTCATTAATAAAACATGCATATAGTTTAAAAATATACCAAAAATAAACCAAAAATACCCTAAAAATAAACTTAAGTACTAATTAAATCATTATGCATATTTAATCAAATAAAACATATATTCTAAAATCATGCATCCTAAAGCATATATATATAAAATAGTAACTCACAATTAGTGCGCTCCTCGAGATGGGTCCGATGGGTCTGGTCCACTAGGCCTCGGTCTCGGCGCAATTAAACAAACAATAATAACAGACATCAAAATAAACCTAACAGAAAATCTTAGAAACTCGATCTAGAATATTAGACACAAATTAAAAATCAGAATTCGACCGGACATCATATTTTACGAGAATTCCACCGAAAATCCGGTAAAACCTCCCCTATAAAACGGACATCTCTCTACTCAAAGAGTAGAGCCAACCCTGCAAAGAAACACACTTCGAAAATAAACACAAAACACAACCAAAATCCCTCGGTCGGACTCCAAACTACAAATCACCGACCGAGGTCCACAATTCATTGAATATTCAAAAAATACCAAAAATATCCTTGTATACTAAAAATAAATTTTCTAAGTAGAAATTACATAATTAACCCTAAAACACATTAAAAACCGATATAAAACTCATTTTTTAGAAAAATCGTATATTATATATATAATTTGAAAATAATTCACGAAAAATAGTTTTAATTAATTAAAAATACTAATAATTTGTAGAAATCATTTTTATACCTTAAATAACTATTAAAATCAATTTAATTATATTTTTAGCCAATTTAGGATAAAATTACCAAAATACCCCTATATATAAAAATATACTAAAATTACTCCAAAAATTCACCAAAAATAATATAATTGCACAAAATTAATTTTCTCAACATATTATATCAATAATATCAATAAATAACTCAATTAACTAATTAATTTCAATTAAAAACACAATTAGCTCTTTTTTTCTAAAATTACATAAACTAAATAAATTCAAAATAAATACATAAAAATTCACAAAAATTCCAAATAAATTTCTATAATTCATTTAAACACCTATATTTATCATAAAACACAATTTCATAATTCAATTAATTAATTTTCGAAAATTAGAAAATAATAATAAAATATTCAAAAACACCCAAAAAATCAAAATAAATTTCAAAAATTCTACAAAATTCACACATGAAGATTAAGCTAAGAGTAACAAGATTTGTGAAGGAATTTATCATGAATCAATCAATTGAAGCTCAAAAAAAAAATCAAAAACCCTAATAGGCTGAAATTGCAAAATCGAAACCTAGGCAATTCTAGACCATTTTAAGTGAAAAAAAAGCTTGGAATCACACTCACCGGAGCTCAAGGAGAAGATAGAGACCGGCGGTGTCAAAAACGGTGGCCTGAATCGGCTTGGTCGACGTTGAGAAGAGTTTCGGCTTCTCCAGCTAAACAAGCTTCCCGACATCGAAAACGGGCTCTGCTGACGGCGGAACAGGCTGAGGACGATGGTGGCTCACCGAGGAGGCACACTGACGGTAAGGGAACGGCATGGCAGCGACCGGAAAGTGGATGGGGATAATCAGGAAGAAGAAGAGGGAGGAGTGGCAAAATTGTAATTTTTGTTAACTTTATTTTTTTGTTAAATAAATAAGTATATATGTATGTATGTATATATATATATATATATATCCCAACCATATATTATAATAATATAAATCCCCACACATATTAAATATACACCACACACATAATTTAATATATTAAATAATTTATACACTAAAAAAATAATTAAATAATATTAAACTAATAATAAATAATAAAAATTAGGGTAATTAATTAAACCCTAATTAAATTTAAATAAATACACATATATACTTTATCACTTTTAAAAATATATATGAGTTCATGCAAATGCGTAAATCTACTTAAAATAATTAATAGTAAATTATTTACGTGAAAATTTCTCCGAAAATAGAATTCTCGGGAAAATTTTATGTAAAGTACTTAAAATAATATAAAACAATAAAAATTAGTTTTAATTAAATAACAAACTCATAAAATATCAATATTATATACCAAAAATTATTAACACTACATATCCCGATACAATATTAAAATATTTAAAAACAAGGGATATTACATTGAATTCCCGAAGTGTGCTGAAGAATAAATGTCTGGTTGGGTTTGAATTCTCAAAATGCGTGAAAGAATAAGCGTCCGGTAGGGTTTGAATTCTTAAAGTGCACAGAAAGAATAAGCGTCTAGTCGAGTTTGAATTCTTGAAGTGCGCAGAAGAATAAGCATCTAGTTGGGTTTGAATTCCTGAAGGTGCATGGAAGAATAACATCTGGTCAGGTTTTAATCACCGAAGTGCGCATCTTATAAGGTGTCTAGTCGAGTTTAAATCCCTGAAGTGCATTCTTCTTTTACTGAGTAACTCTTAGGCAAGAAAAACCCAGGTTTTATGCTAAATTATAATGAGTAATTAATTAGGCAAGGAAAACTCAAAGAACATAATTACGTTTCATCTCTTTTTACTAAGTGGAGACTGGGCGATGCCTAAGATTCACACCAAACTATAATGAGTAACTGATCAGGCTAGGAAAACTCAAGGAACACGGTTATGTTTCATCTCTTTTTACTAAGTGAAGACTGGGCCATGCTCAAGATTCACACCAAACTATAATGAGTAACTAATCAGGCTAAGAAAATCAGAGGAATAAGGTTACGTTTCAATTTCTTTTATTGAGTGGAGACTGGGCCATGCTTAAGATTGACGCTAAACTATAATAAGTAACTGATCAGGCCAAGAAAACCCAAGGAACACGGTTACGTTTTATCTCTTCTACTAAGTGACTTCTCGAGCTAGGAAAACTTGGGACTCAAGCTAAATTTATAATGAGTAACTGATCGAGTTAGCTTAACCCAAGGATCATGACTACGTTTCTCTTCTGTCTTTACTGAGTGAAGATTAGGCCATGCTTGAGATTCACGCCAAAATTATTAATGAGTGACTGATCAAGCCAAGAAAACTTAAGCATCACGATCACGTTTCGAAGATGAAGTTCGACCTCTTGGGTTTGAATTCCTAAGGTTGACGGCCCGAGTGAAGCTTGCAAGTCACGTATGTTGTCCTTACTCCTTATTATTTGATGTGCATATTGCTTTTTCAAAAAATTATTTTTAGAAAATTCAATTTGTTGAAAAGCCAAGGGGATAAACTTTGGACACTGTTAGTTTGATCAGCCCACAACGAAAGCCCAATGATGAGAAAGTTTGAGTTTTGAATGCAAGGGGAGCCCGAGACTTCTCTAAAATTGACTTTAAGCCAAGCCCAAACACTAAGCCAAGCCCACATATACCATATCCAAGCCTAAAATAAAAGCTAAAGCCTAGGCCCATTGCCTTTTGACCCAAGGACCCTGACCTGGCCCAGGTGAAGAGGCGATCGCCTCAACAAAAAGGCATCACCTTTTCACCTTAAGCATCAATGAGATGATGCCTCATCGAAGAGGTGGCGCCTCTTCACACCCACTCTCTATAGCATTAAATGTCATTAATGACAGTGGTTGGAGGCTCACTTACTGAAGAGTTGGTCATTTTTTGACGTAAAAGCAAAGGAAAAAATAGGAAAAAGCCTGGGGAATAAAAAAAGGTAAGGGGAGAAGGGGAGAATATTTTTTGGAAAATTGAAAAAGGGGAGAGGGTGAGAGGCTTTAAAAGGGGATGTGGGGGCAAAAGAGTGAGGGGGTTGAAAAAAAGGTTTGGGAATTTAAAGGGATAACCTGAAAAAAAATCTAGAAAAAAGAGAAAAAAAACAGAGGGAAAGAGGAAGAATAAAGGTGTAATATCCCGAGTTTTTAAATATTTTTATACTGTATCGGGATATGCAGTGTTAATAATTTTTGTATATATTTATGATATTTTATGAGTTTGTTGTTTGTTTAAAGCAAATTTTAATTATTTTAAGTACTTTACGTAAAATTTTCCCGGAAATTATATTTTCGGGAAAATTGACACGTAAATAATTTAATATTAATTATTTTGACTAGTTTTATGAATTTGCATGAACTCATACATAATTTTTAAAGTGCTAAAATAAAATGTAAATATGTGTATTTATTTAAATTAATTAGGATTTAATTAATTACCTTAATTTTTATTATTTAGTTTTAATATTAATTAATTAATTTTAAGTGTATAAATTATTAAATATATTAACATATTTGTGTGGTAAGTATTATTTGCGTGTGGGAATATATATAATATTATAATATAAGGTGGACATATATATATATATATATATATATATATATATATATATATATATATATATATATATATTTATCAAAAATAAGAAGTTTGCTTTATTTACAGTTTTGCCACTATCTTCATCTTCTTCCCTCCCGATAAATTTTTCACCATTTCCGGCCACTGTGACCTCTATTTCTTTCCATCACTATACCCCTCAACCTTCCTCCTCCCTTGCCAGCCATTCCTGAAGCCTGAAGCTCCCTTTTCCAACGAGTTTTGATCGATTTTTCTCAAAGAAGCCGAAAATCGATCAAGCTCCGATCGATGTGATTCCGGCCACCAAATTTGATGCCACCTATCTCTATCTTCTCCTTGAGCTTCGTTGAGTGTGATTCTAAGCTTTGTTTCACTTAAAATGGTCTAGATTTTCCTAGGTTTCAATTTATTCATTTCAGCCATTTACGGTTTCAAATTTTTTTGAGCTTCAATTTGATTGATTCATGAAAACTCCCATCACAAACTTTGATTATGGAAGCTCAATATACATGCTGTAATTTTTTTTATAATTTTTGGAATTTATTTTGATTTTTGGGTTTTTTTGATTATTTTATTATTATTTTTCTAATTTTTGAAAATTAATTAATTAAATTATGAAATTGTGTTTTATGATAATTATAGGTGTTAAAATGAATTATAGAAATTTATTTTTAATTTTTGTGAATTTTTATATATTTATTTGGAATTTGTTAAGTTTATGTAATTTTGAAAAATAGGGTTAATTATGTGTTTAATTGAAATAAATTGGTAAATTGAGTATATTTATTGATATTATTGAATTATATGTTGAGAAAATTAATTTTGAGTAATTATATTATTTTTGGTGAATTTTTGGATTTATTTTAGTAAATATATATATAGGGGTATTTTGGTAATTTTACACTAAATTGGCTAAAAATATAATTAAATTGGTTTTAATAGTTATTTAGGGAATAAAAATTATTTCTACAAATTATTTAGTATTTTTAACTAATTAAAACTATTTTTCGTAAATTATTTTCAAATTATATGTATATTATACGATTTTTCTAAATAAATGAGTTTTTATCGGTTTTTAATAAGTTTTAGGGTTAATTATGTAATTTGAAATTATAAAATGTATTTTTATTATAAAAGGGCATTTTCGGTATTTTGTAGTTATTCTGTTAATTGTGAACCTCAATCGGTGAATTGTAGTTTAGAGTCCGACCGAGGGTTGTGGTTGTGAATTTGGTGTTATTCCGAAGTGTGTTTTCTTTGCAGGATCGGCTCTACTATTTGAGTAGAGAGATATCCGTTTTACAGGGAAGATTCTGTCGAATTTTTGGTAGAATTCTCGTAAAACGTGATGTCCGGTCAAATCCCTATTATAATTCTGTGTCTAAAATTCTAGATCGAGTCTTTAGAATTTCTGTTAAATTTATTCTGATTTCATGTTGTCATTTGTTTGTTTAATTGCGCCGAGATTGAGGCCTAACGGATCAGGCCCGCCGAGTTTGTCTCGTGGAACGCTAACATGTGAGTTATTATATTGTATATATATGCATTGCATATAGGATGCATCACTTAGGATTTTTTTATTTTCATTTTATGTCCTTAAAGTGATTTAAGTTATAATATTTTTGGTATATCTAGGGTTATACTTTTGTATATATATATGCATGTTAAATAATTATTAATGATATTTTGGTATATGCACATTAAATATTTAGGTTTATGTTTAATACATTTTAATATATATACATGTTTAAAATGTACATTTAGACATAATTATTTTATTAAATGATTAGTAGATTTTAGGTTTATTCTTAAATAATTGCACGTTAAATTATAAACCTACACTTAAATTGTTTTTAAGTTTATTTTTGGTATATTTTTGATAAATTTCCCCAAATAAATGTATGTTTTATTATTAATTGAAACCTAAAACATTAGTGGTATGCTTAGGGTTTAATTGTGATTTATGCATGCTAGAAAATTAGGTTATTTTGGTAGAATGTGAATATATGTTAAACCTAAACACATATTTAAATGAACATTTATACATAAATGTTTTATTAAATGATTTGTGTACTTAGGGCATATCTTTTGTATATTTAGGTATATTTTTAAAAAAATTCATGTTATATTATTGGTATACATTTAAATTGTTTTTAACTATATTAATGATTTATCTTTAGTTTATTTCATATTTTATTTGACATATATATATATACCCGAAATATACTGGGTATATTTTAGGTATATTTTTGGTATATATATATATGTATGGTTGGTTTTACTATTATGAATATTGTTCTACATTAATTATTTTTTGAATGAATGATTTATTTAAATGAAGAATATCAATAGAACGTGCTTCCTAGTGGGCAGCACTAGGACCGTGTACGTACCGGTACGATAGATAAGGGTTGAGTGAGAAATAATTGTGGTGATTATAATTGATTTGATGGATTTGACTAAGATTAATGGTATGTTAGATAGTGTGATTGCTGTAGCTCGATTGACCAGGGGTCTCGGGGCCAATCACACTGACAGTCAGACTGCTGGAGCTCGGTTGTCTTAATGTCTCGGGGCCAGTCTACTGTCCATAATGGAATGAATGATCTATTGGGTTGATAGAGATGTGAGGTGATAAATAGTGTGATTGCTGGAGCTTGATTGACCAAGGGTCTCGGGGCCAATCACACTGACAACCAGACTGCTGGAGCTCAGTCGACTTAGTGTCTTGGGGCCAGTCTGCTATCCAGTTTGGAATAAGTGTTTTATTTGGAATCAAATGAGCCTGTATGGCTAGAGTGATTATGGGTTTGCTATTATTAGGGTTCTATGGATCCTTCATGAATTAAAACAAACGTTTTCTGCATTTTGTATATTTATATAAGCAGAGTTTGACATTCATGTGAAATGTATGTATATATATATATATATATATATATATATATATATATATATATATATATATATACATATATAAGAATGCCTGATTGTTATGGTTTAGATTGTATGTATATATAGTATAATAATTCACTCAGTGAGGTCTGACCCCCCTTAATTTTTTTTTAGGAGATCCCATATCGTCAGACCTTAGTTGTAGAGTTCCTCGCCGGTGTTCTTCGGTCCCGACCATTTTATGCAAATGTATATTTTGAACTCTGATTTGTATTTTAGAAATTGCAGTAGTAGTGTTATTGTATCGAAAGAGTATTATATTGTTTTGATATTATATACTTTGAAAATTTGTATTTGATTACTATACGAAGATATATTTATTGAGAAGGATTTGAAGTATTTATATTATATATTGATTCGAAAAATTTTAATTCTGTCGTATTTTTATTTAATTATTGCATGATTTTATTTTCTAAGGCTTGTTACGGGTTCCGGATTCGAAAGAATTCTCATTCCCTAGTGCCGGTCATGACTCCTAGTTTGGGTCGTGACAAAAGGAAAGAAAGAAAGGAAGAAGAAGGGGAAGAGACTTGGAAACTTAGGAAACTTAACTCTTGAGAAGAGGAAGGGACCTCCTTGCATTCAAAGCTATTCATCCATTAACCAAGCTCTGAGGACTCAGTTAGGAGCATCAGCTCATTCAAGATAGTGAGTCTCTCCATTTTTTAACTTTTAGTTCTTCATATTCATTAAAACCTTAATTTGTTGCTCTTGTGTGTTTTCTTGAGCTATATTACTTATTTAAGCTCATAGAGGAGCATGATTGCATGAGATATTGAATATTGATTGTTAATATTTGTATATTTGCGTTTGTTCCTTATATATTTGAATGATCGTTGAGTTTCTTAAGATCTAAGAAATGTAGTCTGTCTCTATCCCTGTTGAAGAGGCAATGTCTCTCCCTTCATGATGAGGCAACAGAGGCATCGCCTCTTGGTCAGGAGACGACGCCTCTTTGAAGAGGCGTTGCCTTTTGATCAGCATTCTGCCGGTTCTTATCTTGATTTTTAGTTATTATCTTGCATATTTGGCATAATTTCTTTTTTAATTTGTTATATTTCGTGAGATTACACATGCTCCCTATGTTGATCAATATTATTTCTATGTTATTTTCCTTTTTTTTGTTATTTAGTGGACCATTTTATGAGTTTATTTTCATTTATTTTTGTGAATACTATTTGTTGATGATTTGTAAATATTATTGTTGTTGTTGTATGAAATTAACTTGTATATATTGTACGAATTCTTTGGTGATTTTTAATCACTAGACATTTGCTTTATTTATTGTTTAGAGTATTAATTTGTATAATTAATTAGTTTATTTTTTATTTATGTATGTTTATTTTTAGTATTTTTATTCTTATTTACACCAAAAAATGGCAATCCTTAATCCTTTCCTCCTTTTATTTTGAATGAATGGTTGTAAATTATTTTTATTTATTTTATTTTATTTTATTTGTGATTGAATGTCAAGAATATAAGCATAAAATGGGATTAATGTGCAAACTTAGTATAAAATCTAAAATTGGAAACCAATTGCGATTTTGCATGTTAATAAGAAAATAATTTAATAATCAAAGGTAATAAAATACAAAACACACACAGAGGCCAACTGTAAGGTTAGGTGGGCATTCCAAAAGCTCATACCTATTTTCCGAACTCGATTTCTGATAACGACTTCTAGAAATCTCCATAAAATCCAGTTGTTGTATAGTATATTTCAGGTTTCATTCGAGTAGTAACTTTATCTCTATTTTAAACCTCAAACCTACTATATATTTTTTAATGAATTCCGAACTCATATAGTACTATAATCACTAATATTTAGATATGTGAACAAAACCGAAGCTACAGATTTTATTTATATAGATTGATGTGTTATATATTTTTAAATTGTTATTTCCAGATATGGTTGACTATGGATTTGTCCCCGAGAAAAAAAAAAATCAAATGTTCCTACTATCAATAGCAACTCCTACAAGAAATTTTTTTTTTTAAATATTTATAAAAGAAAAGACTACTTATCGTGCAAACATTCATCACTATATTATATTGATTTTAATATATATATATATATGACATGTGTAGGAGTAAAATAATAATATTTTCCTTTTATATTTCAATAAGTGAAGTGATAAACGTTATAAAATTGAGGTTATAGAATTAATTTCTCTTAATATTTAGATTGTTAAAAAAAAAGTTTAAAAATTAATATAATTCAATTAAAACCATTCATATAAAATATATGTTTAACCCTAATTAGATTTTTTGTGGGAGTGTTTTTGAATTTAAATCTATTGTTTATTAATAAATGATAGGATTAATTATCTTCTATATAGCTAACAAATCCTGGATTTGTTAAAGAAAGCTCTTACAAAATAAAGGAAGCATCGTAGAATCTCAACTCTAAGCCTTCCCCAAAAAGAAAGTATTGTTAGAGGCTATTGTTAGTTTTGTTCTCCGCGTAAGGATTAGTCTGTTTTCACTGTCACAAACTGGCAAGCTTAGCATCCATCTTACAATTACTATCATATTAATTAACATTTTTTTTTATCTAAATCACTCGTAATCGAGGGACCAATAAAAATAAATAAAACTCTTTTAATATTTATTATCTTTTAACAGAAGATTTCAACCCAATTGTACGTTAGCAAGATTGAAAGATACCTAAAAATTAATGTCTTAAATATAAAAAAGGCAATCATATTAGCTAATATATTATTGTCAAAATCTAATCCATTTTGAATTTGTGCAAATCTATGTCAATCCACTGTATAAAAATACACAATATCTTGAAACACAAGCAAAGTATGTAAGTATGTCTCTCTTTGTATATCATAATAATCAATTATTAAATCAGTAATCAATGTAATTCAAAGAAATTTTTGTTCTCCTTCTTCCTTGCCCTTAAAATTAGCATAGCCATCAAACAATTATTCTTAAAAAAATAAATAAATAAATAAAGTTCATACAGTTGTGAATTTTATTTTAAATCCAAAAATCCAAAATGATTGGACAATGAAAGTATACAGTTGTCTCTAAGTCAATAGTAAAAAATTTAAACTCTGAATAATTAACATAAATTATTATAATTAAGTTCAAAAATTTGAATTTTTTTTTCTTATATGTCCATTTTATTTGAATTTTAAAATAATTCAGATGCCTTAAATAAAAAATAAATAATTATAATTTTATATGTTGTTAAATTATTATCTTCGTATAATAACTTTAAAAATATATTATATTATTTATTAATTAGATAAATGCACAAAAAAGGAAAGGTATCTTTAGGAGCCAAAACAACAACAATACCGTTATTCTTTAAAAAAAAAACAACAATAACAGTACCGTTGTGGGTCTTGCTGTTTTTAGCGATCAAACGACTTCGTTTTATTTATTTATTCTTATTTAACTTGGTTATTTATTTTTTTCAAATTTTTTTTATTATTTTTAACTGAATTTTTTTTTTTAGGTTTTATGCAGTCGAGTCTACAAATTGTACCGTGGACGTGAGCCCACGTTATCAAATACGTCACTGTCTATGCCAGAAGCAAAAGAGACCAACCAGACAACAAATAAATTATAATAATAATTCAGATAAAAATAATAATAATAATAATAATAATAAATTATGTTTAATTAAAAATAAATTAATTATATATTTTTATCAACAAATTTAATATTTTTATTTTTATTTTTATGCTAATCAAACTAATTAATAATAAAGGGAAAAATATCATTATTTGGGACAGAGAAAAAGAAACAAAAGACTGACTTTTTTTTTCGGTGAAGAAAAAGAGTAATTTATAGCAGAAAAAGAGAATTATGTGATCAAGAAATTAATTAATCTATAAATATCAGGTGGTCTTTGATAATGGGTTCTATAAAGAAATGATTTTTCTTTCTTTGTAACAACATTATCTTCTTTCTTGTTCTTGTTTGAGTTCTTCTTCTACATGAAGAATTGGTGACCCTGTGATCAAGAATTGAATTGGATCATATGTTTTTCTTGGTTTCTTTAAAGAATCGTTATCTGGGTAGGCGGGCTTTTGCACAATCTCATACACCACCTACCCTTTTGTGTCACGGATTCATTGGCCACGTGGCACTGTTGAAGAAGCTTAGATATTTGATGGTCATTTGTTGCTGTTGTTGTGGTTCTTGAATTTCTTTGGGAGGTACCCTTTTTATTAGAATTGTGTATTTTCTTTCATATGAGATAGGATTGGGTAGGATATATAGCTATATTCAGATTTGTTTTGGATGTTGTTGTTGTTGTTGTTGTTGTATTTATAGAAATTTAGTTACAGAGGACAGGTGAATATGAGTTGGTTTATTCAAAGAAGCGTGTATTGATTCATGGAGATGGTTTTTTCTTTTGTGGCTTTTGTATAGTTTTTTTTTTTTTTTCTTTTTAAGCTTCTGGGTTTTTCCAATCAAGTGTTTTTTTTTTTCTTTTGAGAATTAGGGAATTGGGTTGCGTTTGATGCTATCTATATTCAACTGGTTAAGAGTCATTTATCAGCTTTTTTTCCCCTTTTTCTCCTCATACAAGCTGAGAGTGTAGATCGAGGTTTGTAAGAAACAACAGTGTTGTAGAAAAGACTTAGAATTTATACGGAGATAGGAAAATAGGAGCTGCCTTTGTTGATTGGATGTGATCATCTCAAGTTTTTTTATATTGGAATGTGTTAATAATAGCAGCATAGTTCCCTTTTCTTTCAAGGGGTGTCTCTGAGGATTTTGTTTCTTTACTGGCGCTTGAGCTGAAATTTTTGGGATAAGTTTTGGTAGGAGTGGCAAATGAATATAGCATGATGAACGGGGCTGTGAGGATTGCTTGTAGATGGAATCATCTGACAAGACGTTCTCTGAGCTAGTTGGCTTATTCAAATCTTGGATCCCTTGGCGGTCTGAGCCACCTAGCGTGTCAAGGGATTTTTGGATGCCTGATCAGAGTTGTAGGGTATGCTATGAGTGTGATACTCAGTTCACAATAATCAATCGTAAGCACCATTGTCGACTTTGTGGCCGTGTTTTCTGTGCCAAGTGCACAACCAACTCTGTTCCTGTCCCATCTAGTGATCTAGGTACTGCACAGGAAGAGTGGGAGAAGATTCGGGTATGTAATTATTGTTTCAAACAATGGCAGCAAGGGATAACTACTTTTGATAATGGAATCCAGGTTCCTAGCCTGGATCTTAGTAGTTCACCATCAGCTGCAAGTTTGGCAAGCTCTAGGTCTGCTAACAGTAGTTCCTTCACTCTTGGCTCAATGCCATACTCAGTTGGGCCTTATCAACGAGTTCAACAAAGTGCAGGTCCCAGCCCACATCAAACATCTGAAATGGATTCGAATTCAGATAAACAGAGAGAACTCCCACTGGGAAGGAGCAATGGCCATGTTGTAGACATGAGCTATCAATCTCCACACCAATATGCATTTTCCATGAACAGGTTTAATAATCTTTGCTGACACTCCTTGCGCAGTTATTGTCTAGTGTATGCATCAGGGATGCTTAGCAATATAGCTGTAAATTACATTTTTGTTAATGCATGTAGGTCACAAAAGATGACATGTACTTTTTCAAAAAACTAAAACTACGCATTTTTTAGAGGATAACAATTGATTATTTTTGTCATTAAGCAAACTTATCGACATTCATGCATATGGTCGATTCTCAGCACAAAAATACAACACCAAATACAAGCGACAAATGCATAAGATGTTTTTGTTGATATAACAGTTACATTTTTTATGGTCGGTTTTTTGTTGGCATTAGGAGTGATGATGACGATGATGAGTATGGGGTTTTTCGGTCTGATTCTGCGGCAAGGCATTTTCCTCAAGTCAACGAGTACTTTCATCAAGTTGAGTTTGATGAAATGAGCAATGATGAAGGATTGCATAAAGCTCATCCTGATAGAGAAAATGTTGATTCAAAAAGCTTAAGCAGCTCCCCATTAAACCATAGTTTTGCCTCTCCAGGTTTGGAAGGAGTGCAACAACTTGGGAAAAAACTTGAGCATGATATGGATGATGAATGCGAGGCAACTTCTCCCATGTATCCTGGGGAAAAAAGGGATGCTGAACCTGTGGATTTTGAGAATAATGGGCTGCTTTGGCTTCCCCCAGAACCAGAAGATGAAGAAGATGAGAGGGAATCTGGTTTGTTCGATGATGATGACGACTATGATGATGAGGGTCATGCAGCGGGAGAGTGGGGACGTTTACGCACCTCAAGCAGTTTTGGTAGTGGAGAATTTCGTAATAGAGATAGGTTGACTGAGGAGCACAAGAAGGCCATAAAGAATGTGGTCGATGGCCATTTCAGGGCTCTTGTCTCTCAGCTATTACAGGTTGAGAATATTCCGGTAGGTGATGAAGATGATAGAGATAGCTGGTTGGAAATCATTACGTCTCTGTCATGGGAGGCTGCAACGCTCCTAAAGCCAGATATGAGCCAAGGTGGAGGAATGGACCCTGGTGGATATGTGAAGGTAAAATGCATTGCTTCTGGGCGCCGCTGTGAGAGGTAGTTGCCATTCTATTATCTATGCACACCACAATACCTTGTTTCATTTCACATTCTTAGAGAAAACTCCTCAGTGTGGATTTTTCATAAATGGATAATCCTTGGGAGGCAATGACATGCCCACAGAGTTGCTTGGGTATTAAAGTTGAATTTAATTTGGAAAATCATGGTCATGGCATAATTGGTTCCTTCACGATTAGTAAAAAAACCTAAAAATTTTGTACTACAGTATTGATGATACTACTAAACATGTATGGACAACCAGTAGTTGCAACTAAATGGTTTTTCCTATGTTCCACATTAGTGAAAAAAACTGCTGGATAAGTTCAAAAATCAAGGAGAAACTATAAGGAGATTGCAATGAAAACTTTGTTTTGAAGTTTGGTAATTGCAAGTATTTCTCAACTGCCAACTATCATTAGTTCCTATTAGATCCTTTATCTCTTAACAATAAATTTAGAAAGAGCAAGTTGAAGTTTTGTCATAAGACAATGCATTTACATGAATCTTTGCAACTGCTTTTGAGGATAAAACACATAGTTGTTTGTCATAGTGGATTCTATTTCCATCTGCTTTCGTGTTGCAGTCTTTCAAAGTTCCTCTTGCTCACTTTTGGATTACTTCTTTTCTAGTATGGTGGTCAAAGGAGTTGTTTGTAAGAAAAACGTAGCTCATCGCCGAATGACATCCAAAATAGAGAAACCTCGACTTCTGATCCTTGGAGGGGCTCTTGAGTACCAGCGAGTTTCTAACCACTTGTCAAGTTTTGATACTCTGTTGCAGCAGGTTGTGAATCTTAACAAACAACCTACTTTCTCCAGCCATTATGTTTTGTGTAGCCAATTATTGCTGCTCTATGTTCAAAGGCAATTATTTTCATTTTCTTGATCTTTGTTCTTTTCTTTGTAATGAGTTTCCTTTCTTCTATAGGAAATGGACCATCTAAGGATGGCAGTGGCAAAGATAGATGCCCACCAACCTGATGTTCTTTTAGTAGAGAAATCAGTTTCGCGATATGCACAGGAGTACCTTCTAGCTAAAGACATCTCACTTGCTCTCAATGTCAAGAGACCACTTTTAGAGCGCATAGCACGTTGCACAGGTGCTCAAATAGTTCCTTCAATTGATCATCTCTCTTCTCCAAAGTTGGGCTATTGTGATATGTTTCATGTGGAAAGGTTTTTGGAAGAGCTTGGTACAGCTGGACAGGGTAGGAAAAAATTGGTGAAGACATTAATGTATTTTGAAGGCTGTCCAAAGCCTTTGGGTTTCACTGTAAGTCCTTGATACTTAATAAATATAATGATGATGATTAGTAGTAATAATAAGATATTCAATTTCATTTTAGAAGAAATGGACAATGCTAAAATTTGCTATATGCAAATTCATGCCTTGTCTTCTTTTGGATATAATCTTTGAAGTTATATGTCAACTTAACAACATGGAAGTATCCACACTTTTTAGCTTTGCCATTCATGTAACATTTTATTGATTTTTGGATCTGTGCCAGAGTTTTATTTATCTCTTTTGGTTCCATGTGTTTCAGATTTTACTTAGAGGTGCCAATGGGGATGAGTTGAAGAAAGTAAAACATGTGGTGCAGTATGGAGTTTTTGCAGCATATCACTTAGCCCTGGAGACATCTTTTCTTGCTGATGAAGGAGCATCTCTACCAGAACTCCCGCTTAAATCTCCAATAACAGTGGCACTCCCAGATAAACCCTCAAGCATTGAAAGATCTATATCAACTGTGCCTGGTTTCACTGTTCCTGTCAATGAAAAACATCAGGGACTGCAAACTAGTTGCGAACCACAAAAATCCAACAGTGTTCCTATTGCATATATTGATTCAACAATCAATTCTTTTACTGGTCATGTTGAAAGTCAACGGCTAGCTGTTCATCCAATCTCTCAATCCACAGTACCCACATCATCTCATATCAATTCAAGTATATTTCTCTCTACTATTCCTTCCACAATGAAAGTTGTTTCAGATTCTTACTGTACTTTTGAGCAAAAAAATAAAATGGAATCCGGAGGTTCTTTGGTATCAAAAATAACTGCAGTTAACAGCAAGGTGGATGCCATGATTAATCATCTTACTGTTAATGGCCTTGGGTGTTCGGAAGATGTTATGGAAAATCATTCTCAAAATGATCTTAGCAAAATTGTACCTAATAAGTCATGCATTTCAGAGTTACCATCTGCACAGGAAGATAATAAAAATAATTTTGAGGAGGCAGGGCCTTTAAAAGAAGAGTTTCCACCATCACCTTCAGATCATCAGAGTATTTTGGTTTCCTTATCCTCCCGGTGTGTGTGGAAGGGGACTGTTTGTGAAAGATCTCATCTTTTTAGAATTAAATATTATGGTAATTTTGACAAACCTTTGGGTCGGTTTTTGCGAGGCCATTTATTTGATCAAGTAAGTAGTTTAATCTTAGATTTGTTTACATTTCAATATTTAGAAGAATAACATTACATTAAAAAGTTGACAAAACTTGATTATTTCTTAGAGTGACCCTTGTCAATCTTGTGAGATGCCATCAGAAGCGCATGTTCATTGTTATACTCATCGACAAGGCACCCTCACTATATCTGTCAAGAAGCTATCAGAAATACTCCTACCAGGTGAAAAGGATGGGAAGATCTGGATGTGGCACAGATGCCTGAGGTGTCCTCGGACCAATGGTTTTCCTCCAGCTACTCGGAGAGTAGTGATGTCCGATGCTGCATGGGGATTATCTTTTGGGAAATTTTTGGAGCTTAGTTTTTCAAACCATGCGGCAGCAAGCAGGGTGGCTAGCTGTGGTCATTCTCTGCATAGGGATTGTCTCCGTTTTTATGGGTATTTTTCCTAATCTCTTTATGTACTTGCTTTGTGCTAAAGGAATACAACTTCATTATCACCTAGAGTTTCTTTCCTGATGTTGAAAACATCGCAATCATGACAAGTTTTGGAACTTAACCCACCCTTCAATTGATTTGTGGAAGATTAGCTATGAGATTTTGATTAAGACTTTATTGGACAGGATTGGCTAGAATATCTCTTTTAATGGATTGTCATGCACATTAAGCCAGTTTTATGCGATCCATAAGCTGATTATTGAATATGTTTCCATCCATTCAAAAAAATACTTAACTTGTTTGCCCATTGAAATGCATTCCTAAGCTGTAGAAGCGAGAGTGATTAAACTTTTCATTCTTTCGATCTACTATTGACGCATCCTCGTTGTGTGTTTGTATATGTGTCTTATTGACTTTACTTGTGCAGGTTTGGGAATATGGTTGCTTGCTTTCGGTATGCATCAATTAATGTTCTCTCCGTGTACCTTCCACCCCTAAAGCTTGATTTCAACTCTGAGTGCCAGGAGTGGGTACAGAAAGAAACAGATAAGGTTCAGTGATAAATATTTCTCTTTTTTAAGTATTGATATTGCTCCATGTTTGGGTGATATAATTATCTGATTATAACAGGTTGTTAACGAGGCAGAGCTTCTATTTTCTGAAGTGCTCAATGCTCTGAGTCTAATTGCAGAGAAAAAATCTAGTTTGGGACCACCTAACAGTGGCAAGAAACTACCTGAATCAAGGCGCCAGATAGGAGAACTTGAAGCAATGTTACAAAATGAGAAAGCAGAATTTGAGGTACGTTTTCTCCATATACTGGACTTTTTGAGCACTTAATTACCCAAATACTGTATCCAGCAAGCAATGCTATATATATGCTTCCTGCCTTCTATTAAACATTCAAATAGCAGGCATGTCCATTGATGAATCAAGAACTCCTAGTCTAACTAGCATGGTCCTAATTGTTTCCAATATTGATTTAGGATTCACTCCAAAGAGCTTTGAACAAGGAAGTCAAAAAGGGTCAGCCTGTTATTGACATTCTTGAGATAAATAGACTGCGGAGGCAGCTGCTTTGCCAATCTTACATGTGGAACCATGTAATTCATTTAGCCAGTTTAGATAACAACAGCATTCAGGATGGTTTGAATTGCTCAAGTACAGGACAAGAGGAAAAACCGCTGGCCAAAACTGAGCAGCTCACTGAGATGAACGTGAATGTGAATGAGAAGACAGGAAAAGGTTTTACTAGTTGTGATTCTCTTCCCATGGAGGCAAAGCTGCTTAAAATCCCTGATCAGCAGGGAGGATTTTGCAGCAATCCTGATCAGTCAGACTCAGTCCATCAAGAAATAGACTTGGGTCAGGATCCTAATCATGGAAAGAGTGACCATGCTGACCTTTCTGCTGCCATGCCCATTTGTGATCAACTGCACAGCATAGAGTGCAGTGGAAATGTCCGCAGGACCCTTTCTGAGGGACAGGTTCCAATTATGTCAAATTTGTCTGATACCCTTGATGCTGCATGGACAGGTAAGAATCACCCAAGTGTTGGACCATTAAAGGATGACTCCAGTGTGCTTTCTGATTCAGCTGTGGCAGATTTATCAACCACATCTATGGCAATGGAAGGATTAGATTTGTACAGCCGAGTGCAAGATCCAAATGGATATAAGGTTAGCAATGCACTTTCACCTGCTTTGTCTACCAAGGGCTCTGATAATTTAGAAGAATCTGGAGGCTACTTGAAAATGCCTTTCTTAAATTTCTACCGATCATTGAATAAGACCTTTTATGCAAGCCCTGAAAAGCTTGAGACAATGGGAGAGTACAGTCCAGTCTATGTTTCATTCCTCAGGGAGTTGGATCTCCAGGGTGGGGCTAGGCTCCTGCCTGTGGGTGCACGTGATATTGTCATTCCTGTATATGATGATGAGCCTACAAGCATCATATCATATGCACTCCTATCACCAGAGTATGAGGACCAACTGAATAATGAGGGCGATAAAATGAAGGAAGGTGGGGATTCCAGTTATTCCTCTAGTCTATCTGATCCCCTAACCTCTCAATCTTTCCAATCTGCTGATGAAGTCACCATTGATTCTCATAGAAGTCTTGGATATACAGATGAGAGTAATCCAACTGTGTCTGGATCTCATAGCTCTCTAACTCTAGACCCACTCTCTTACACAAAAACTATGCATGCCAGAGTTTCCTTTGGTGACGAAGGTAAAGTGATGAAATATTCTGTAACTTGTTACTATGCAAAACGTTTTGAAGCTTTGAGGAATAGATGTTGTCCATCTGAGCTTGATTTTATAAGATCCCTCAGTCGTTGTAAGAAGTGGGGAGCTCAAGGTGGCAAGAGCAATGTCTTTTTTGCAAAAACCTTAGATGATCGTTTTATCATCAAACAAGTTACAAAGACAGAATTGGAGTCATTTATAAAATTCGCTCCTGAATATTTCAAGTACCTCTCTGAATCAATTAGCTCAAGAAGTCCAACATGCCTGGCGAAGATTTTAGGGATATATCAGGTACTTGGTCTTAAAACCTCAAAGGGAAAACATGTTAAATTATCCTAGTCATTTGGTTTAACCTTTCAGCTTGCTAGCCCCATCCATTGATGGAAATGCTGTTTATCTTTGCGATATCTATATTCTCACCTAAGCATTGTCTTTCATAATACTAGATAGGGGAAAAGGGCTAAGAACTTGGGTAATTGCCAAACAAATTGCATTTCATGTGAATATAAACCCATTTGTGTCTATACCTAAAAAGGGAAAAGAAGGGAGGAGGTTAAAGAATCTAATTTTGTGATTACTTAGAATTACAAAGGTGAAATGACATCCAAATTTTGCCACCTTGCCATATTGGGTGCAGCTAGTTTTGCCACCAACTGCCCAAAATTGTGACAGTACCTGGGTGATCTCTGGATTAGGTGATTGTGTTGATCTCAATTTAAGCTTAATCTATTAATCAGTCCTGGATCACTCAAAGAAGCTTTAAAATGGAATTATGGAATTGGAAAAGGAGGGATTGAGGGAAATGAAAACATGTGAAAATACATGGCCTAATTGAGAGCTGCTTGTAAATACACTTTTGAATCTTTCTACATTAATGATTTTTAGAATTGGTCTGTCAATTTGGTGTGGCAGTCTCAATTTATTTCTTGTTAAATTAGTGGTGTCAGTTATTTAGAAGAATTAGGATAAAAAGGTGAAACTGAAGGATCCTTTGTCATATTGACAGAATAATGGGAATTTTATGTTGTGTTGTTTTTGGAATTTAATATAATCTGTTTGTGCCTTAATTTTGGAAGGTTACGACTAAGAATCTGAAGGGTGGGAAAGAGTCAAAAATGATGTTCTGGTCATGGAGAACCTTCTTTTCGGGAGGAATGTGACCCGCCTTTATGATCTTAAAGGATCCTCCCGATCAAGATATAATCCTGATTCTAGTGGGAGCAATAAAGTTCTGTTGGATCAGAACTTGATTGAGGCAATGCCAACTTCTCCTATTTTTGTTGGAAACAAGGCAAAGAGATTGTTGGAGAGAGCCGTATGGAATGATACTTCTTTTCTAGCGGTAAGTGTTTGAATTGTGTGGATAGGTGTTATTATCCATGGCCCTCTTCCTTCACTCATGTTTTTGGGTGGGATGGGTTGTAGTGCTCAGGTGTGGATGTTACATCACTTCTCAATCATTTAGTTTTGCAAGTTTCTCATCATTTCAGGTAAAATAAATCTTTTTCATCCATTTTAATTTATCTTGTGCATGTGCTGATGCAGTCTATTGATGTAATGGACTACTCATTATTGGTCGGGGTGGATGAAGAAAAACACGAATTAGTTCTTGGAATCATTGATTTCATGAGGCAATACACTTGGGACAAGCACCTGGAAACATGGGTGAAGACGTCAGGCATACTTGGTGGGCTAAAGAATTCATCCCCAACTGTAATTTCTCCTAAGCAATACAAGAAAAGGTTTAGGAAAGCAATGACAACCTATTTTCTGATGGTCCCGGATCAGTGGTCACCGCCCCTTCTCATTCCAAGTAAATCGCAATCTGATTTGTGTGACGAGAACACACAAGGTGGAACTTCAGTTGAATGATACTGGAAATCTATGCTTGTACAATTTAGATACCCACTTTTGGGACAATTGTCCCACATCAATTTTTCCCATGTTCATATAATTTTTTTTTTTTCGTTAATTTTGATTCTTTTTATAGGTTTTACATTTGTATGTTTAGTTAAAAAGAAAAGTTCATAATTATTTGTTAGGAGAAACTGAAGAAGGCTGTTGAGGCCACCGGAATTTCAGGTAGAGGAGTAATATTGGATGGCCTCTCCATGAAATCTCCAAATATTTGTATTTATTCATATACTTACAGTTCCGATGTCTGTATCTCAAGAGAATGTGATGTTCTGTATTTGAGGAGCTTAGATTTTGATAATTCAGTTCCCAGTGAGTATATACTTGTTTATTGTTTTATCTATATATGATTGTGCATGGATTCCTCTCTGGTATTGAAAACCATTAGCAATGGACCATGAAGCAATCATGCAGAGAATGGAAGGGTCAATAATTTGTCATAATGTTTTAAGTTGTATTGCCTTTCTTTTCATGATAAGCTTTGGTCAGGTATTAGGATGTTGGCATTATTTTCCTTCAGATTCCGCAATGGTGTGTGCAAATATTGTATTCCTCTGAAGTTTAAAAAAAAATAATGTAACCAAAATTGAAGGAAAAAGCTGAAAACTTTAACTGTGCAGAAAGAGAAACTGTTTCCAAGATAGATAAAAAGTTCTTTGAGTTCACTATATACATTCTGAGAGTAGAAGAAATTATCTTTTTCTTTTCCATACTTGATGCACATTATTTCTTTGGATATATTGATGAAATCTAACTGATCAGCAGAATTTGTTGAAGCCATTCAATTTCAGATCCTCTTGCACGGCGGCAGCACCATTGTCAGTAGAACTGGTTGAACTCACCCCCATTAATAACTTGAAGCAATCTTTGATGAAGCAGGTTAAACAATCTCAGCATCTCTGCATTCAATAAAGAAACCAGAAAAAAAAAAAAACTTTATTATTACTTGTTTTCCAATGAAAAAAGCATGATTTTACTTCTGTAATTATCAGGATAATCCACCTTGAATGATATGAAGGTGATGATGATGTTCTTGAAAGCTGTTGGTGGAATCTTGGGCCTTCATCAAATCCTTCACAAATTATCTCCCCAACTTTCATCATCTCTATAACAAATGATGCCCTCAGACTGATTCTCAAAGACCTGTTTAATTCAACACAACACTTTTCAATGATCCTTCTTCATTCTTTAGTAAAAAATCTCTGCATATGTACATGTTATCGCCTGAGTGAGAAGGAAAGATAAATAAAAGAAGAGAACAATACCTTGTTCTTGAATGATCTGACTTGAAGTGTTGGTGCTAATTTCTTGAGTGGAACTTGACTGTGATGTTTAAGCATCAAAGTTTTGCTTCTTCTCTTAAAAGTAACTGGACTAGATTTTTGAAGTGGGATTTGAGAAGGAGAAAAGCATGTTACAGCCATTGATCATATGCAAGAAAGAAACAAAGAAATGGTGAAGAAGATAAGTTTTCTTGACCTTGGAGTGCTTTTTTTTGGCTTTTTGAAGCTGTGTAGGAATAGAATAATGATAATGGGCTATGATACAATTATTGTATTTTTATTCTTAGGTTTAAAACTGATAGAATAAGAATTCCATTAGTTGACAGATTATGTCTTGTCACCAAGCATTATTTGAGGGTAAATATAAGCAAGAAATGGACCCCATTCAACTTATCTTCTACCTGTTGCTGCTGGTGAACCCTAAGTCACCATTGTTGGTTGATTCAGCACCTTTGTTCTTAACTAATTGGTTGATGGGTCTATTCACAATTTCACAGATAACTCTTTCCATTTCTTTTCTTGTATTTTGGACTTGGAAGTTGTCAACTTTTCTTTTTTTTAATTGGTATGAATGGCCACCATTTCAAAAGCAATTCTAAATTTAATACAGTAAAAGATCATATAAGTTTTCATGGCAAATATATCTTATCAAGAGATCATATCCTAAAAAAACCTTTAATATTATTCAACTAAAAACAAACGATGACATAATTATATGGAGCCACTTGGTTTTTTCTTCAAAAGAAATTCATATATATGTGCAAATATATTATATAAATGTTTTTTTTATTGTGTAATGTAGCATCAACTATTGCAATCAACCAGTAAATGTTATTTTTTGTATAAGTAATGTCTTATATTCAAGTGACTTTATCATCCGTCTATTTTATAGCATTTATATTAGGTAATATTTAGTTTCTACGCCACTTTTATTTTTAAATATATTAGCAGTTGAAATTTTTTTATCACTTTTATAATTTTATTCGGATTAAATTGAATTAATAAAATTTAATAAACTCTAAATAATGTTATATTAGAAAATATATATATATATAAACTTTCAGATATTATTGCTTCCCCAAATTATCAAAGGTTCATTATCTAAAAGAATTAAAAAAAGAAATATCATATTTGACATTACTAAAGTTTAGCAAAGTTGGACTTTTTTTTTTTTCCAATCACTCGATTTCAATAATTCACCAGATTATTATTATTATTATTATTATTATTATTATTATCATCGTCATTATGTCATGGTTTATTTAACTATCGTTTGAGCTTAATCATAAAAGCTGTGACATTAAAATACTAATAATATTGTGGTGTTGCCTCCACCTTCAATTAAGTCAATGCCCCTAAGCTCTTCCTGGCCAGGATTATGTGAGACTAAACAATTTTTTTTAACATATATATATAACAGTTTCATTATCTCTTACATAAGATATTTGCGTTTATATATATATATATAGAGAGTTTTAAAGTCATTAAGTTGAAAATTTAACAAGTGTTTTTTTATAATTTAGTATTATTCACCCTTAAAGATTTATGTATTGAATTGTTAAAATTCATAATATATTCTATAAAAAAAAATGCAAAAAAAAGTTAAAAAAAATTATACAAAAATTCTAATTTTTTTATACGACTTACAAATAACATCATAAATTTAATTTTATTATCAATTTTATCCACAATATTTTAAAAATTTCCAAAACTAACATTTTGTTAAAATTTCTTTAATAAACAGCTAACATGACTGCTAGTGAGATTCATTTTCTAACACATGGAATTTGCAGATGCTGAATGAATTTGAAAAATTACATATAGAACCTTAACCTTTATTAAACTTGCAAAATAAACCCTAATAAAAAAATTAAATAATTTTAATAAAATAAATAATAGAAATAAGAATGAAATTTAATGTTTTATTATTAATAAAATATTTAAAAAAATTTTAATAATTACATGACATAATTTAACATATACTTTAAACTTGTTAAAGAAATTTTAATAGAAAATTAGTTTTGCAAACTATTGAAACGTTGTGGATAAAACTTACAATAAAAATTCAATTATGGTATTATTTATAAGTGATATAAAAAATTATGATTTTTTATGTAGTTTTAAATTTATTTTAAAATACATATATTTTATTTTATGTAAAACACTCTAATGATATTATATTTAGAATATTTATTATTCATTTTCATAAAAAATTTATCTTATATTCTAACTAAAATATCTTTTTTTTTAACTATTTTCTATTTTATTTTATATATATATATATATATATATATATATATATATATATATATATACTCTTGATAAAATTAATAAAATGTAATTTTTACAATAATTTTTAAATTCTTATTTTTATATTTAATTAAATTGTAGTTTTATTTTATTAAAATTATTTTTTAAAATTATATATAATTTACAGTTCGTGCAAAACACGGATGCATAACTAATATATATTAAATGTTGAACTCTAAAGTTATTAAATCTAAAATTTGACAGGTGTTCATTTTCATAATTCTAAATTCACTTCTAAAAATTTACGTGTTGAATTATTAAAATTTATAATATTTTTTTTATAAAAAGTATAAAAAAAAATTATTTTAAAATACATATAAAATCAATTTATTTTACAAAAAATCTTATAAAAAAATCATTCTCCTTACAAAGATAATTTGAGAAAATAAGTCATTGTGATATCATTTTTTTTTTTTTACATTAAACAAAATAAAATTGATTCAGTATACTTTCTTCCAAGTTCTTGTGTCCTATGTTTTTCCATTTTAAGTTCTTTAGCTATTATTAGTGTTACTCATAGCAGACTTCTGATGCATCTGATGTTGCTCTGCATGATTTGAGCTGTTCACTTGGGCTGCTATTGAATAATTTCTGCCTTCCAAAAGAGAAAATACAATTTTATCAATGGAAATATGAACCTTGGGAATTGGGATACTAGGTAATGAATTTTGAAAAAACTACTTTTGTAATATTAGGTATACTATAATTCACATTTTTCTTATTTTTATTTGAAAATTGAACATTCATATTTTTAATTTTTATTATGTTAATATTTTACCGTTTCTAACTAAATTTTCAACTTTAAATCCTATATTTTAATAAAATTAAACATTTTAATTATTCATATTTTTAATTTTATTTTAATTTTTAATTTTAATTTTAATTATACTTCAGTGTTTCTTTATTTTTTCCTTAAAAATGTACATTAATTTCAGAACGAGTATTTTATTCTTACAAATTAATTCTAATAATATTTTGTAATAAATTCAGCAATTATAATTTTTTAAATTTTGAAAAGACTACAATTAACAGTACACTTACAAATTAATTGTAGTAATATACTGCAATAAACTCAGTAATTAGTCATTTACAAGTCTAACAACTTGACAATATTAATAAATAATAAAATTAGTTTATATATGAGCAATGTGGGATACTTTTAAAATAATAATAACAATATTCATTTAATGTGTTTTATTTAAATTTTTAATTTTAATAAATAAAATATTAATTATTTAATATTGATTAAAGAGTAAATTAAAATTATGTTTTTATTATATTAATAATATATTGAGGAGTTTAAAATGTTTATTTTTAAAATATAAGGTTTAAAGTGTTTATTTTTATAAATTAGAGGGATTAAATATTTTTTGATATAAAAAAATACGGACAAAAATTGAGGGGTAAATTTTGATTTTCAAATAAAAATACGCAAAATGTAAATTATGGTATATATGCAAAAGTAATTTGACCATGAATTTTACTATTTTCACTGTTAATTTGTCCTTGCACCCTGTATGCAAGTCACTTGCCAGTTGCTACTTGCTAGCATTCATGGACATGGTCTGCCCTTATCCATGAAACCACTCCATTTCTAGTTTAGCTATGGGATTGGCTTATTATTTACTTAAATTTATAAATAAATTATTTTAATATCTCAATTTATCAAAAATATAATTTATAAATACTTTTCAGCTGATTTTAATATCTAAATAATTTTATTTAAATTTATAAAAATATAATTTAAATATTTCTAATAATGTTAAAAAGTGTCAATTAGTTTTATTATTGGAATATTCAGCAGAAATAAGACTGGGCCAAAACTAGCCAGCCCTTTCAGTCTTACAATTCAATTGACCCAAGAATCCATCAGAATAAAAACAACCAAGCTGAAGATATTATTACATTTTCTTCATACTTTACAATAGACATTCATTTTCTTTTAAAAAAATTATTTCAACAACTGTTGGTAGGTTTGAATGGCGATTTTCTTAAATGAGTTTAAATTATTTTTTTTAACGATACAAATATGAATACACTAAAAATAGGTAGAGATGTGAATATGAAAAAATAATTTTTTCTAAACTAAAATTTTTAAATAGTACAGATGTATAAAAATAAAAATATAAATATAAAGAAACGTTTACTTATTGAAGTATCTGTAAAATATAAATAAAATATTACTTCATTTTTTTTTAAATAAAAAACAAAAATAGACTAATTACCATTAAAAGCTTCAATTCGATGGTGACAATCTTTTCAGTACACAAGCCGGTCTTGAGTCTGAATCCAAGTCTCATGGAATATATATATATAGATCTTACATTTCTTTCATGGAGAAATGCAATTATGAACCTAAAAATGTCACCTTATGAGATGTGATGTTTCTTTAAACCAATAAGAAACTTCTCAAAAAATAATATTAAAAAACATACCAAGACAAGGAGAACAACAAATCAATATTTTTTGTCAATACATATGCATTATATAGCTATTTTTTTGAAAAAAAAAATATCACCGTCGCTAGTTAATTCTCCATAAAATTCACTGTTAATCGTAAGTGTTTGCAAGTACAGGCTAAAGCTCTATATCAATCCATGTAGGCTTCATTGACTTGTATTCATGATATAGCTCACACTTCATTTATATATAGAGAAAATGATTCAGTCCCATTGAAATAGAGAAAATGACAGTTAATAATTAATATTTGAAAATTATTTTTATAAATCACCAATAATTAATGGTGTAAGTTTGATATGGCTAAAAAAGAGAGAGGTGTTAAACCTCTCACTTCGACACTTCAAGAGCAAAGTGGTCTTACTGCCTAGGCTAGGCCTCAAGTGTCACTTCATATAGTTGATACTCACGTCGTGTGTACATTTATTTTTTTAAGTTTTGCACCTCCCAAAGCTATCACTCTTCTTTTCATGAAGTGCACTTTCGTCTACTTCCTCAAAAGCCAAAGACTAGTATCCATGGCACTGTCTAACACTGTTGAGTGTTGTCTTCGAAAAGTGTTTGATAATAATTGATTTTAAGTAGTTTTCCACAATACCCATGTGGGGTCTTGCAGTGTTAACAGTATTTTAGAGCATGTTCCTATACGAAAATTTTGAATGCTTTTGTTTCCTTGTTAGGCTCTGCTATTACTATTCAACTGCTTCCTCAGTCGCTTTCTCATGACACTGTTTTTGCCTCACAAAAATGAGGCAGATGCTACTCATTACACCAAATTCAACATCTTACCAACAGAGTTAGCAGTTTTCAACAAATTCCATTAATTCTTTCTTCCTCTACCAAGCTCACTCACTACCATGGATCTCCCAACTCCCAAATATTTTCAGGCTCCATTTTTTGCTCCTAATGGGGTAAAGACTAAAGGCCAAAGAGAAAAGAACCCACAAATTTTATTTTCTTGTTCTTGTTTACTTATAGCTTTTTTTTTTTTGGATTTGTTTTCATTTTGGTGTTTTTGTGACTTTAGGAGCCAGCAATGGAGGCTAATGTAACAAGCTTTTACGGTAAAAGTAAAGACAACCCATTTGCAGACACATTTCAAGACCCGCTTTGCAAGCTTAATCTCAAGGAGACGTCAGAGTTTGTGAAGTCATTTCCAATGGCAAATAGCAGCAGCAAAGAATGCAGAGGGTTTCTTGAAGCACCAGCAGCTCAAAGAAGAAGAGAAGGAGTTAACTCAGTAGTACTTACTCAAAGAAGAGTTGAAGCTCCTTCTACACCTGGTAGGCCAGTATTCAACTACAGCAGTAGTACCAAAAAGAACTTTCCTTCTAAATGGGATGATGCAGAGAAATGGCTAATTAGCACTTCTTGCCATGAATCTCCTGCTCATGTCTTTAAGCCATCACCAGAAGCTTCAAAGATTTCAAAACCATGCGATAACTTTGAACAGCAAGTGGAAGTATTTGCGGATAAATCAAGGGTTACTGAGGAGAAAGTCTCAAAGTTTGTTTCTAGCTTTCAGGGCTCTTCTGTGGCTTTGGACCAGCATATCGACTCGGGGGCAGCTTTTAATGGAGTTCCAGCTACTCATGATGTGCTTCTAAAAGGTAGGATTTTTTCTTCATTCAAGACTTAATAAAAACCATAATCCACATTTGGCTTTTACTTGTTAGTTTGTCCCTTTTTTCTTGACTATTAGATGCTGCTGATGGCTCTTTTCTTTTCTTTTGTCTTCTAAAAGCTTAACAAAGTTTTGAACTTTTTCTCCACTGTTTGATTGCTCCATTTGTTTGCAAACAAAATCCACTTGCATATATCTCAACATGTGGCCTTTTTTTTGGGTCAACTTTTGTCAAATTAAAGCTTGTTTCAGTAGCTGAGAAAATTGAGATAAATGAAAGACTCGTATGAATTGTGAAAATGTTGATGCATTTGGCTCAAAACACAAAAGTAAGAGATGCAGCTTTTATATCACTTCCTGCAACATTTCCTCTGTACTGCTGATGCCTCTATAGCTTAAACAAGTGGGTAATATGTGTTGCAATGATTTAGTAGAAGCACTAAATCATCACTGTTCTGTTGAGAATGCTTATTTTGATTGGAGGTGTGACTCCTCATATTTAACTTTGAAAAGTGACATTCTACACATTTTGAGCTATTCTTATTCATAATTTTTTGGTGACTGTAGATAAGTTCACTGATGAGGTAGAACCAGTTTTGCCAAACTTTAGATACTCAGAGCCATCCAAAGAAGGGTTTTTGTTTAGAAAGTCAGTCAGTGAAGCAATGAAAGATGCAGGAACTGAAGTAATTCATGAGGTGAAACACAGAGATGTTGGGACAGAAATGACTCCATTAGGCAGTTCAACAACTTCTAGATGCCATACACCATTTAAAAGTTCATCACCTGCTCGTCATAACACACCTGCCAATAGGTCAGGCCCTCTGCCGTTAGGGAATTCAAGCAGCACCAACAGCACCATTGACATTGCCCAATTACAAGAGTGTCATTTGGCTAAGCTACAATTTGGGTCACAGTATGATTCTGTGACGTCAAACTGGAGCTCGAGGGAAGAGGAGGAAGAAGAAATATCAAAGAGCCTGAGACACTTTGAAACGGGCACTCCTTGCCGGAGAAGTGTTTCAGATTCAAGAGCTGCTGCATGGGAGGAAGAGGAAAAGAAAAAATGCTGCCTTAGGTGATTATATGGTCTAAAGTTTACATCTTCTAGTAGCATTCCCATGTTTGGTATGTTTACTGAATATTAGTTTTTTAACTTGAGTTACAGATATCAGAGGGAAGAAGCAAAAATCCAAGCTTGGTTGAACCTCCAAACCGCAAAAGCAGAAGCCCAATCAAAGAAGCTAGAGGTACTTCCCTTGTCCAGTTCTTACTGAAAGATGCAATTCTTGTTTCTTTATGTTATGGATTCAAATTGTGAAAACACCCTTATTGCATTGGAAGAGGGTGGTGTTGCTTTATAACTGTAAATTGAACAACACATCCTCCGAAGCTTCCATCATCATCCCTTTGTGTTATGGGATTGGAGTGGGGTCAGGAGCGTCACACTTGCAATGTCTAAAACTCCTTGCACTAGCTAGGCAACCATTGTTCTTATTCCTAAACATGTCTAGTTATCATTAGATTAATGGAACTAAACTTACTAAAAGTTTGGGATTGATGTAAGCCATGTGAAGAAATTGTATCCTAGTTTGAAAAGTAAAGATGATCCAATTGTAGATCCTATCCAGTTGTGCATATCTATCATATGGCCTTACATTGTTGACTGTAGTTGGGAGGTATTTGTCTGGTTTATAGCGGACTTCGTTGCCTCGAGCCCCTCAATGCTCACGGACACCTTTCTCCTGCTGTTTTATTGACTGGTCCGCCTCTATTGGAGTGTCTTCCTCAATTCAATGTACTCCTAGTTTCATGCTTAAATATTAAAGAAGTACCAAGAATGCTAGCACTCATCCTGTTCTTGTATAAATAATTCCATAGTCTTCGTTGTAACTTGTAAGCCCCATGTGATTTAGCATTTTTAAACTGTTGTAAGGTTTATCTCTTTGCTTGGAAGCTTCGTTTTTTTAGCTTATGTTGATTAAAATAATGCCAAGTTTGATTAACAAAAATAGCACTAATGTAGGAACAAATATAATAACAATGTTGATCAATTAAGGAACGACTAAAGCACAGCTTTCTGCCGTATTGAAATGGTGTATGCAGAAGTGATATATGTAATCACGTGAAATTAGTTGTTATGAGACTTTTACCATTTTTGTGAGTCTGTTCAAGTTGTCGGATTAATTACAGCTTAGTGGGCTGTCTACTTGTGATTTAGAAAAAAAAAAAACAAGCGATCCTAAACTCTTTCTTTTTTTTTTTGAAAATTTAACAGGTGAAAATACAGAAGATGAGATCAAACTTCGAAGAAAAGTTGATGAAGAGGATGGCAATTGTGCAAAGAAAAGCTGAAGAATGGAGAGCGGCAGCACGCCAGCAACACTCGGAACAAATTCAAAGGGCTAGTGAACAATCAAAGAAGATTATGAACAGACATAACTTGCAATCTTCTAGCCATACTGCTTGTGGTTGCTTCCCATGCAACAGCCTTCCTTAACGATCTAGAAACAAAAACATAGATGTATCTCCTGTTCTTCACTAACAAAATCCAAATTGCATTTTTTTTATATAATTATTCTATCAGTAGAAAGGCTATATATAATAATCTAAGGAGTCCTATTAGCTAATAACCAGAAGACTTGCTACCAATATATTCCTTAGATTATAGGTCTAATAATTCAAGACAAATAAATAAATAAAGAACACTAAAGGGACCATTCTATAGCCTAGATGATAATATTAATACAAATATACTAAAGTGACCATTCCTTAGAGTCTAGTCCATATGGGTACATGATGTTGTCAAAGTCGAACCATGTTTTTGGAGATTTTGAAAAGTTAAAAGGCAAAGTAACACCAATATCACAAATAAAATGGAGAACTCTAGACCCGGCAAAATATTCGATTTCTTAATTTTCTTACATTTACAATTCTAATCATAAGATTTAATCATTTAGACTTGTTAAGAAAAAAAAGAAATAGAGAAGATTTAATTTTAAATGATGTGAACGTAATGAAATAAGGAAGATGAGAACAATATTAGCAGCTGCATGTCAACAAAATGGAACAAGGGACAAAGAACAATTGCTTAATGAATGTATATAAACTGCAGCCATTATCATGGAATGATATAGATTGCAGTTGTTACTCCGTTCATAATCATCAAAACTATGCAAAATCTATATAAAAAACTACAATATAATGTATCATTATAAGACACACACTCTCCCTCTCTCTCTCTCTTCAATTAGAATTTAATCCTTTTGAGCAATATTTAAAATTTTAACTTTTAAACAAGCTGATTTAATTTAAAAGGAACACACTTTTAAGATTATATAGTAGAGATATAGTTTTTATTTTTTAAAAACTTTTATATATTGTATGCTGCAGTTTTAATTGTGCGTTCAAGTGTTGATGACCATAACACCTTGTGAATTTGGGATTCATTAGTAAATATATAGTGGGTTTGAAGTTTAAAACGAAGATAGAATCACCACTCAGGTGAAAATCGGGACATATTGTACAACAACTGAATTTCATGAAGGTTCCCAAAAGCCCTATCATCAGAGATCATGTTTGGAAATTGAGTATGGGCTTTTGGAATGCCCACCAACTTTGCGGTTGGTCTCCGTGTGTGTTTTATATTTTATTACCTTTGATTATTAAATTATTTATTTATTAACATGCAAATCGCGGTTAATTTCCAATTTTATATTTTATTTCAAGTTTGCATATTAGTCTCATTTCATGTTTATATTCCTGACATTCAATCACAAATAAAATAAAAAAGCAAATAAGAATAATTTACAATTATTCATTCAAAATAAAAGGGGAAAGACATTAAAGATTACAACTTTTTGGTGTAAATAAGCTATAATAATCCTAATTTTTAAATTATTTTATTATATAATGAGATATGCAGTGTTAATAAAATTTAAAAATATATAATTTAATTATTTTACTATTTTGTGATTAATTACTATTATTTTATGTTTAATTGGATTTTCTATGTAAATATATTATTTTGGACGTTTAATTTTCATAGTTTATATTTATTATTTTCGGATAGCATTATTTTAATAACATTAATTTATGTGCACTATTATTTTAATATTATGATTTTTTATTATAATTACATTATTGGTATTATTATTATTTATTGTTTATGTAAATGTTATTTTATATATTATAGCTATATATTATAATTAGGGTTTGTGTTTATTAATATATGTGTGTGTCAATGTATATGTGTGTGTGTATATATATATATGTATATAGTGGATATTTATTTTGTGCAGTGGAGATTCTTTGATAAAAATTAAATTATTATATTATATAGTATTATATTATATTATATTATAAAGTTAATAGATACATATACATACAAACATTCATACATCCAAACAAACATTCAAACACGCAAAAGAAAACACAAAAACATACTGTGACTTCCTTCCCCTTCTGCCGTCCAATTCTTTCCCTGTCGGTGTGCCTCCCCAATGTCCAGTCAGTTCCGCCGCCTTCAGCCAGCAGCTCCGCCACCTTTCCTCTTTTTCTCTGGCACCGGTAGCTCATGAAACCGTGGACACCAAAACCTCCATCTTTTTCAACCAACTCTCTCTTCCGGCCACCATTCCTTGCATTTCTGGTGCCGTTCGAACCTTTAAACTCTGGTGAGCACGAATCCAATCTTGGTTTGAGCTCTAATCACCAATTTCTTGAGTTTTGTTGAATTTTTTATTTTGAGTATTAAGGTTTTCTATTTTTTTTTAGGTTGATATTGATCAAATATTAAAAACTCCCTTCACAAAAGTTGTTCCTAGTAGCTTAATCTACATGAACAATTTTTTTTTTTGAATTTTTGAAATTTATTTTAATTTTTGTGATTTTTTTAATATTTTATTATTATTTATTGAATTTTCGTAAATTAATTTATTAAATTATAAATTTGGTATATTTGGTGTTATTATAAATTTTTTTTTTTAATTTTAGTGTTGAGATAATAATTTTTGTGATTTTTATGTAATTTTTATAAATATTTTTATATTATGTCAATATTAGAAAATTAGGTTAAAGTTGAGTTTTTGTTGAAATTATTGGTTAATAAAATTTTTTAGTTGATATTAGTAATATATATGTTGAGAAAATATTTTTTATGCATTTATATAACTTTTATAGAATTTTTGAGTAATATTAGTATTACTATGTATATTTTGAATTATAAGGTTAAATATGTAATTTTGTTAAAATTATAGCTAAATAATATGTTTTAGTTGGTTTTATAATTAATTAAGGTATTAAAATGATATTTACAAATTATTTACTATTTTTAACTAATTAATACTAATTTTCAAAAATTGTTTTCAAATTATATTTTATTTACTAAATTGGTAATTAAATGGGTTTTTAGTAATTTTAATATGTATTTATTTTAATATATAAAGTGAATTTTTATTAACTTTTATTGAATTATCGAGAAATTAGATTTTTAATAATATTATATTGTTATTTTATAATTTTTACATAATTATTGTGAAATTAATTATGTTTAGTGTTTTAGTGTTGAATATGTAAGATTTTGATATTTTGAGGATATTTATGGAATTTATTGATTTTTAATATATTTATTATATTATTTGAATTTTTGGTGAATTGTGGACCTTAGTTGGGGAAATTGTGCAGTTCAGGATCCCAATCGAGAGTTGTGTGAATTCTGTGATTCGAAGTGTATTTTTCTTGTAGGACCGACTTTACTTTTTAGTAGAGAGATGTCCATTTTACAGAGGAGGTTCCGCCGAATTTTCGGTAGAATTCTCATAAAACGTGACATCAGGTCAACTTTGAAATTCTGTGTTCTGAAATCTTAGATCGAGTCTCTATAGAGGTTTAAGTTAGATTTATTCTGATTTTCGTAATTATTTTATTGTTTAATTATGCCGAGACCGAGGCCTAGTGGATCGGACCCGTTAAACCAATTTTGAGGAGCGCAAACCTGTGAGTTGTTATTTTATATATACATTGCATTTAGGATGCATGTTTTAATTGTATTTATTCATAAATTGTTCTATTAAAATGTTTAGTATACCTTAGGTATATTTTTAGTGTATTTTGAAATGAATGCATGTTATATTATCGATTTATACTTAAATTATTTTTAAGTATATTATTGGTTTATTTCTGGCATATTTTATGTTTGATTTAAATTTATTTGACATATATATACTTGAAATATACTTACTTTATTTTAAGTATATTTTTGATATATATATAGTTTATTTTGCTATTATGAATGTGGTTATGCATTATTTATTTTTCATATGTATGATTTACTTTAAATAAAAGATATCGATAGAATGTGCTACCTAGTGGGCAGCACTAGGACCGTGTACATACCGGTGCGATAGATTTAGAGTTGAGTAAGAGTCATTTGTGGAATTATGATTTGATCGAGAATGATATGATTGATTTGATTGAGACGTGATGTGATTGATGGTGTGATTGCTGGAGCTCGATTGACCAAGTGTCTCGGGGCCAATTACACTGACAGTCAGACTGCTGGAGCTCGGTTGACATATGTTGACCATTTGCATGATCAAAATCCTAATTTTGGACTTTGAAAAACAATTTTTATACTAATAATTTCAATTAAGTGTGTAGGGAATTATATACCAAACATATACCAAGCATATACACTTTTGGATGAATAGTGACTTTTCGGGCTGATTGAACCTTTTGAAATTGAAGAAGACTTTTGACATATTTAGAGCTCTTAAATGAAAAAATGAGCTGCTTCACTTTTGAATTAGACATCTTAAGCTTTCTATATTGAGCTTTCTTATTAAAATCCAAGTTAATTTGGGTATGAAAATCTTCAGTCGAAGTTAGCATATGCAACTTGCATTTCAGTTTGCACAGCTCTTAGTATTTTAGCAATATCTTGAGCTACAGATGTCCAATTGAGGTGATTCAAAGTTTTATTGAAATATAAGACAATTATCTACAACTTTTATGAAGAATGTTTTGGCTGAATCTATCACGACCCAAAACAGGGGCCATGACCGGCGCTAGGGAACGGGAATTCTTTCGAATCCGGAACCCGTAGCAAGCCTAAAAATAAAATAAAACATGCAATAATAACAATAACAATATTATATGCAGCGGAAATAAAAATCATAAATATAATAATAACATTTTCATCACTGGATTTAAATCAAATCTCATCTCATCACATATATATAAAATATTTCAGTACAAATCCAGTTTCAATATAATACATCTCTTTAAATAAAATACATGAAATCCCACATTTTAATTCACAACTACTGCAGTGTCTAGATTATAAAAATAAGACTCAAGTAAGTAATTTACACAAAGAAGCCAAGGCGGAAGAAATCCGGCGTATCGACCTGCTACTGAGGTCTGAAGATGTTGACTCTCCTAAAAAATTGTCAACAGAGGGGAGTCAGACCTCACTGAGTGAATTACTATAATATATATACATACACACTAAGTGATAATGCAATCAGTCAACAGTATATATCTAATATATATATACAGGCAATTACACACAGATGCAATAAAATCATTTTCTTATATATTTTATCTGAAAATCATCTTTTATGAAGGATTAAATAGAACCCTAAGATATCGCAACCTCGGAAATAGTGTTAGACAACACTCTAGCCACGCAGGCTCACTTATTCCAAATATATCCACTTAATCCATTTAGACAGTAGACTGGCCCCGAGACACTAAGTCAACTGAGCTCCAGCAGTCTGACTGCCAGTGTGATTGACCCCGAGACACTTGGTCAACCGAGCTCCAGCAATCACACTCAAATCACATCACACATATCAATAATCACAATCAATCAATATCCACAAATGGTTAGTAATATAGCCTAAATACTATAGGCGTACCGGTACGTACTCGGTCCTAGTGCTGCCCACTAGGTAGCACGTTCTATTGATATCCTTCATTAATGAATATAAAACATTCATTCACAAATAAATGATGCATGAATTTAAATAACACAACAATATAAACCATATATATACTGGAAATATACCAAAAGTAAACCAGGTATATTTCGAGTATATATATGTCAAATAAATTCAATCAAATTATAACTTAAGCTAGAAATATATTTAAAAACATTTTAAATATATTTTATTTACAAAACATGCATATAATTTAATAAATACCAAAAATACACCAAAAATATACTTAAATACAAATCACATTATTTATGCATTTTAATCGAAATAAAATATATATTTCTAAATTATGCATCCTAAGCATATATATATAGTATAGTAACTCACAAATTAGTACGCTCCACGAGACGGGTCCGACGGGCCTGGTCCACTAGCCCTCGGTCTCGGCGCAACTAAATAAAAAAATAACGACAGATATTAGAATAAACCTAACAGAAATCCTAGAATTCGATCTAGAGTATTAAACACAGAATCAGAAATTAGGGTTCGACCGGATATCACGTTTTACGAGAATTCTACCGAAATTCGACAGAACCTCCCTTGTAAAACGGACATCTCTCTACTCAAAAGAGTAGAGCCAACCCTGCAAAGAAACACACTTCGAAATTCAAACACAAAACACACCCAAAACCCCTCGGTCGGACTCCAAACTACAGTCTACCGACCGGGGTCCACAATCACAAAATAATTCCAGAAATACCAAAAATATCCTTATAACATAGAAATACATTTTATAAGTAGAAATTACATAATTAACCTTAAAACACTGTAAAAACCGATAAAAACTCATTTTATTAGTAAAACCGTATATTATATATATAATTGAAAATAATTCACGAAAAATAGTTTTAATTAGTTAAAAATACCAAATAATTTGTAGAAATCATTTTTATACCTTAAATAACTATTAAAACCAATTAAATTATATTTTTAACCAATTTTGTGTAAAAATTACCAAAATACCCCTATATATATAAATATACTATAATTACTTCAAAAATTCACCAAAAATAGTATAATTATCCAAAATTAATTTTCTCAACATATTTATCAATAATATCAATAATTAAACTCAATTAACCAATTAATTTCAAATAAAAACACATTTAACCCTAATTTTCCAAAATTCCATAAACTTCAATAATTCAAAATAAATACTTAGAAATTCATAAAAATTCCAAATAAATTCCTATAATTCATTTCAACACCTAATTTAACCATAAAACACAATTTCATAATTTAAATAATTAATTTCCGAAAATTAGAAAATAATATTAAAATATTCAAAAATACCCAAAAATCCAAAAAATCTCCAAAAATTCCACAAAAATTCATACATGTAGATTAAGCTACTAGTATCAACATTTGTGAAGGGAGTTTTCATGAATCAATCAATTCGAAGCTCAAAAAAATCAAAAACCCTAATGTGACCGAATTGGAAAATCGAAACCTAAGCAATTCTAGACCATTTAAACTCAAACCAAAGCTAGAATCACACTCACCGGAGCTCAAGGAGAAGAAAGAGACCAGCGGTGTCAAAAATGGTGACCGGAATCGATGTGAACGACGGTGGAAGGAAATTCGACTTCTCCGGCCAAAATCCACTTCCAGACGCCGGAAACGGCTACCACAGGCGGTGGAAGAGGCTGGGGAAGGTGGTGGCACACCAACGACTAGAAATCGGCAGTTGCAAGCGTCGGACGGCGGTGAGGATGAAGATCGGGGAAGGAGATGCTTCGGGGGCAAAATGGTAATTTTTCCAAAAGTTTGATTTTTAATGTATTATATGTATATATATATACTTTATACTATATATTAAAATAATATTAAATTACACACATTAAATATACACCACACACATATAATTTAATATTTTAATAATTTATACTAAATAAAAATAATTAAATAACAATAAAACTAATAAATAATTAATAAAATATTAGGGTAATATTAAACCCTAATTAATAAATAATTACATGTATACACGGTGTTTAATACTTTAAAAATACATATGAGTTCATGCAAGTTCGAAAATATATTTAAAATAATTAATAATAAATTATTTACGTGAAAATTTCCCCGAAAATGCAAGTCCCGGGAAAATTTTACGTAAAGCACTGTAAATAATACACAATAATTAAAATAGGTTTTAAATACATATCAACTCATGAAAATATCATAATTTATATATGGAAATTATTAACACTACATATCCCGGTACAGTGTAAAAATATTTTAAAAACACGGAATATTACAGAATCGATCGTCTTTAGTCCTGTTCACGAGAATCTTTCGAAGTGGTCATGAGTTGTCTTTCAATGGAGCCTCTAGATCACGTTTTTGCCAAAAATGGTAGCACCCCTCACGAGCTATTTGCTCATGACCTGCTCATGAGCAGACCACTGACAGCATTCCAATGGGAATTTTTAAATGCAACAGATATATTTTCACCCCTCACGAGCACTGTTCACTCGTGAGCTGCCCGTGAGCATCCTTTGAGCTGCCAAAAGTCTAAGAATTAATTCAAAATCAATTCTAAACGTTGGAGACATGATTGATACATCCAAAAACTACATTTTTAAGTGTTTTTCTATATAAACATAACTTAGAATTCAATTAAAAGGTTAAGAAAACTTGTTTATCATTCATCATTTTCTTAAACATTCAATTGAGCTCTTAAACTTTCCTTTAAACAATTCTTTGTGTATAACTCTTATGAGAGTTGGTGAGTGATTAGAATAGAAATTCTTATTCTTCTATTTTCTAGGTTTAGATAATGGGAAGTGAGATTCTATTCTAAAGGAATTGGTTTAAGTGTTTAGCCATTAAAACACTTGGGAAATTGGTTTTAGCGTGAGCTTTGAAAACACTTGTAATTTGGTTTTTGAGTAAGCCTTGAAAACTCAAGTTGTAAGGTTGTAAGAGTGAGCCATAAAACTGTTGTGTATTCTCAATCTTGTGAATAAGATTGTGGGTGATTAAAAAATCCTAACTTGAGGATGAGTTAGGTGGAGACGTAGGATTATTGTTTGTAATATCTCGTGTTTTTAAATATTTTAATACTGCATCGGGATATGCAGTGTGAATAATTTTTGTATACATATTATGATATTTTTATGAGTTGATATGTATATAAAACCTATTTTAATTATTGTGTCTTATTTACAGTGTTTTACGTAAAATTTTCCCGGGACTTGCATTTTCGGGGAAATTTTCACGTAAATAATTTATTATTAATTATATTAAATATATTTTCGGACTTACATGAACTCATACATATTTTAAAATATTAAACACCGTGTATACATGTAATTATTTATTTAATTAGGGTTTAATATTACCCTAATATTTTATTAATTATTTATTAGTTTTATTATTATTTAATTATTTTTATTTAGTATAAATTATTAAAATATTAAATTATATGTGTGTGGTGTATATTTAATGTGTGTAATTTAATATTATTTTAATATATAGTATAAAGTATATATATATATACATATAATATATCAAAAAACACAACTTTTGGAAAATTACCATTTTGCCCCTGATTTCTCTCTTCTCCCTCCCGACCGTTTCTTCGCCGTCCGACGCCTGTAACTGTCGATTTCTCACCGTTGGTGTGCCGTCCGGTGTGCCACCACCTTCTCCAGCCTTCCTCGCCGCCTGTAGCAGCGGATTCCGATGCATGGAAGCCATTTTTGGCCGGAGAAGCTGAATTTCCTTCCACCGTCGATCACGACGATTCCGGTCACTATTTTCGACACCGCCGGTCTCTTTCTTCTCCTTGAGCTCCGGTGAGTGTAATTCTAGCTTTGGTTTGAGCTTAAATGGTCTAGATTTGCTTAGGTTTTGAATTTTCAATTTCGGCCATATTAGGGTTTTTGATTTTTTTGAGCTTTGAATTGATTTATTAATGAAAACTCTCTTCACAAATGTTGATCCTAGTAGCTTAATCTAGATGTATGAATTTTTTTGGAATTTTTGGAGATTTTTTGGATTTTTGGGTATTTTTGAATATTTTAATATTATTTTCTAATTTTTGGAAATTAATTATTTAAATTATGAAATTATGATTTATGGTTAAATTAGGTGTTGAAATGAATTATAGGAATTTATTTGGAATTTTTATGAATTACTATGTATTTATTTTGAATTATTGAAGTTTATGTAAATTTGGGAAATTAGGGTTAAATGTGTTTTAATTGAAAATTAATTGTTTAATTGAGTTTAATTATTGATATTATTGATAAATATGTTGATAAAATTAATTTTGGATAATTTTATAATTTTTGGTGAATTTTTGAAGTAATTTTAGTATATTTATATATATAGGGGTATTTTGGTAATTTTACCCTAAATTGGCTAAAAATGTAATTTAATTGGTTTTAATAGTTATTTAAGGTATAAAAATGATTTCTACAAATTATTTAGTATTTTTAACTAATTAAAACTATTTTTCGTGAATTATTTTCAATTATATATATAATATACGGTTTTTCTAATAAAATGAGTTTTTATCGGTTTTTACAGTGTTTTAAGGTTAATTATGTAATTTATACTTATAAAATGAATTTCTATTTTGTTAAGGGTATTTTTGGTATTTCTGGAATTGTTCTGTGTTTGTAGACCCCGGTCGATAGACTGTAGTTTGGAGTCCGACCGTGGGATTTTGATTGGGCTCTGTGTAGTTTTTCGAAGTGTATTTCATTGCAGGGTCGGCTCTACTCTTTTGAGTAGAGAGATGTCCATTTTACAGGGGAGGTTCTGCCGAATTTTCGGTAGAATTCTCGTAAAACGTGATATCCGGTCGAACCCTGATATCGATTCTATGTTTAATATTCTAGATCGAATTCTATGATTTTTGTTAGGTTTATTCTAATGTCTGTCGTTATTGCTTATTTAGTTGCGCCGAGACCGAGGGCTAGTGGACCAGGCCCGTCGGATCCATCTCGTGGAGCGCACTAATTTGTGAGTTACTATACTATATATATATGCTTTAGGATGCATGATTTAGAAATATATATTTTATTTTGATTAAAATGCATAAATAATATGATTTGTATTTAAGTATATTTTTGGTTTATTTTTGGTATATATTAAATTATATGCATGTTTTGTTAATAAATTATATTTAAAATGTTTTTAAATAAATTTCTAGCTTAAACTGTAATTTGATTGAATTTATTTGACATATATATACTCGAAATATACCTGGTTTACCTTTGGTATATTTCCGGTATATATATGGTTTATATTGTTATTTCATTTAAATTCATGCATCATTTATTTGTGAATGAATGTTTTATTATTTATTAATGAAGGATATCGATAGAACATGCTACCTAGTGGGCAGCACTAGGACCGAGTACATATCGGTACGCCTATAGTATTTAGGCTATATTACTAACATATTTGTGGATATTGATTGGCTATGATTATTTGATATGTGAGATGTGATTTGGGTGTGATTGCTGGAGCTCGGTTGACCAAGTGTCTCGGGGCCAATCACACTGGCAGTCAGACTGCTGGAGCTCGGTTGACTTAGTGTCTCGGGGCCAGTCTACTGTCTAAATGGATTAAGTGGATATATTTAGATTCAGTGAGCCTGTATGGCTAGAGTGTTGTCTAACACTATTTTCGAGGTTGCGATATTCTAGGGTTCTATGTGATCCTTCATAAACTGTGATTTTTAATGAAAAATATATAAAATGATTTTATTGCATCTGTGTGTATTTGCCTGTATATATACATATTATATATATACTATTGATTGTATGCATTTTCATTTAGTGTGTATGTATATATATTATAGTAATTCACTCAGTGAGGTCTGACTCCCCTCCGTTGATAATTTTCAGGAGAGTCAACATCTTCAGACCTCAGTAGCAGGCCTGTGCGCCGGATTTCTTCCGCCCCGGCTTCTTTGTGTAAACTGCTTCTCTGAGTCTTGGGTTTTATTTTATCTAGACACTGCAGTAGTCATTAAATATTTAAAGAGATGTTGTATTATATATTTGAACTGGATTTGTATTAAAAGAGTTTATATATATATGAAATGATGAGGATTTGATTTAAATCCAGTTGGTGCATATGTTATTATTATATTTATGTTTTTATTTCCGCTGCATTATATATTGTTATTATTATTGCATGTTTTATTTTATTTTTAGGCTTGCTACGGGTTCCGGATTCGAAAGAATTCCCGTTCCCTAACGCCGGTCATGGCCCTTGTTTTGGGTCGTGACATTGTTGAATCCTTAAATATTTGTGTTCTTCATTCTTCCTTCTCAACTCTTACTTAATTCTTGCAAATAATTCCTTTAATTTTCTATTTTTTTTTAGATGGTCCTATTCACCCCCCCTCTAAGACTCTTTCAACTTAGTGTCCTAAGACCAGTCTACTGTCCACATGGATTAAGTGAATTCATTTAGAATTAAGTGAGCTTGTATGGCTAGAATGATGTTATTGTTGATTGATGTTGCGATTAAATAGGGTTCTATTTGATCCTTCATCAACTGATGTTTTTCAGTATTCATATATATAAAGTGACTTTCAGCATTTGTGTGAAATGCTTGTATATATATTTATTATATATGAATGTTTGATTGCATTTGTCATTAAGCAATGCATGTATATATATTATAACAATTTATTCAGTGAGGTATGACTATCCTCAGTTGATGTTTTTACAGGAGAATATTCTTTCTCAGACTCAATAGTAGACCTATTCGCCGGATTTCTTCCGCCCCGGCTCGTTTATGTAAATTATTCACTTAATTTTATATTATACTTTAGAAAACTGCAGTAATCATATTTTTATTAGTAGTGAGCTGTATTATATTACTGTATGTGATTTTAATTCAAAGGTCTTTCCCTGAATATTGTATTAATATATTTTATTTTATGATATGAAAGAGATTATTTTTATTATATTGGTTTGAAATTTAAATATGATGCATATTTATTTTATTTTATTTTATTATTGCATGTTTTATTCTTTTAAGGCTTGCTACGGGTTCCGGATTTAAAAGAATTCTCGTTCCCTAGCACCGGTCATGACCTCCGATTTGGGTTGTGACATAAACATAAAAATGCTAAAAAAAACCATACATAAACCAAAAACAAACCAAAAAAAGAAAAATAAAACTAATTAATTATACAAATTAATACTCTAAAAATGATAAATAAAGCAAACATCTAGTGATTAAAAATCATCAAATGGTTCTTATAACACATACAAGTTAATTCCATACAATAACAATAATAATATTTACAAATTATCAACACATAATATTCACAAAAATAAATGAACATAAACTCATAAAATGATCCACTAAATAACACAACAGAAGGAAAATAACATAGAAACAATATTGATTAATATAAGAATCATGCATAATTTCAAAAAATATAACAAATTAAACACGAAAATCATGCCAAACATGCAAAATACGGACGAAAAATTATAGCATAAAAAGGCAGAGTTCTATAAAAAGGCATCACCTCTTCAAAGAGGCAGTGCCTCCTGACCAAAAGGCGCTGCCTCCATCGCCTGCGACGCCTCTATGAAGAGACGTCGCCTCTTCAATAGATACAGGAACACTCTACATTTCTTAAATCCCAAAAAATGCGTAAATCAAACACGTAAATGAGAAACAGACACAAATATACAAGTATCAACAATTAATATTCAATATTTCATTCAACCATACTTCTCTATAACTTCAAATAAGTAATTTAGCTAAAAAAAACACACAAAATAGCAACAAATCAAAACTTTTAATAAAGATAAAAGCTTAAAGCTTAAAATAAAAAAACTCACTGACTCGGACGTACTTAATACTTCTAACTGAGCCCTCAGAGCTTAGTTGATAAAGAAGTGGTTTTAAATGCAAGGAGGTTCCCTCTTCTTCTCAAGAATCAAGTTTCTTAATCTTCAAAGTCTCCTCCCTTCTTCTTCCTTTCTTTCTTTTCTTTTTTTCTTTCTCTTTCTCTATGTTTTTTTTCTTTCAGGTGTTTCTTTTTATCAATTAGCCAACCTCCCTTTCTTTTGCCTACCACATTCCTTTTTAAGCCTTTCATATTTCAAATTCCTAAAAATCCATTCTTACCCTCTCCCATTGCTTTTTTTTCATTCCTTAGGCTCTTTCCTATCTTTTTCTTCTTTCCTTTACGTCCAAAAATGACCAAGTCCTTAGCAAGTGGGCTTCCAACTACTATCATTAATGACATTTAATGTTGTAGAAAGTGGGTATAATGAGGCAGTGCCTCTTTGATAAGGCATTGCCTTACTGATGCTTGGGGTGAAGAGGCAATCGCCTCTTCACCTGGGCCAGGTCAAGGTTCGTGGGTCAAGAGGCGATGGGCTTAGGCTTTGACTTAGTGTTTGAGTTTGGACATGGTTTTTGTGGGCTTGGCTTAGTGTTTAGGTTTGGACATGGTTTTTTTAGGCTTGGCTCAGTGTTTTGGTTTGGACATGGTTTTTGTAGGCTTGGCTTAGTGTTTGGGCTTTTGGAGTCGATTTTAGAGAACTATTGAATTCCCCTTATATTCAAAATTTGAACTTTCTCATTATTGGGTTTTTGTTGCGAGCCGATTAAACTGACATTGTCCACACATATATCATTATGTTATTTACAATTTCAAAAACACAGATTACGAAAAATAAATAGTAAAAAGATGCTCCATGTAAAAATCGAATCTAAAACCTTACTTTTGAACCCTAACACAACAACTTATTTTGCGAAATATAATTTTTTAATGATATACAAACTAATTCATATATATTTTTATCATATGAATTAAATATTGCATATGTTTTTTTATATTTCGATGTTCAGTCACATAAATTCTAAATATTTTGAAATTGGGTTAGGTCTACACATCAAAGAGATAAAACTCACTAGTATTCATCCTCTTACCATTTTTTAAAATTTTAATAAAAATTGTGTTTAAAAAGTTTATTTATGCAAAGAGCCCAATGGGCTCAAAATTTTGGCCCTTAAATTTTAATCTAAGGCCCATTCATAGACATAGCCCAAATATAACAAAAACTTTTCGATCGCAACCTTTTACCTGTCTTGTTAAACAAGTAGAGCGCTCTACATAAAAAACAGGCACAAGAAAGCATACGAAGAAAACAGTCCTTTTTCTCTCCATCCCTCTAACTCAAAGATCCAACACTCAAGTCGAGCCAAAACATGTTTCTCACAAGGTAAAAATTTTATAATTCACTTCTAAAAATGCTGTATTTCCTTGATTTTGATTTGGGTTTTGAGATTTTTAGATTTTGATTCGTGTTCTTCTTCTTTTTTTTTTGGGAAGGACCGAGTACGATAGAGGAGTGAACACTTTCTCTCCGGAAGGAAGATTGTTTCAGGTCGAATATGCTATTGAAGCTATCAAGGTGAAAGAATCTAAATCCCCATTAAAACCCTTGTTGGTTTCTCTATAAAGTTCGGTTTTTATTTTTCGGAAATTTTTAGCTACCCTTGATCGATTTTGAGTTGCTTTTATAGTTTGAGTTTGGTTAAAAAAGTTTTTATTCAGATTTTGTTAACTGGGTTGCCATCGATTTAGTTTTTTAGATTAAATTAGCATGTGAATTTTGACATGATTGGTACTTAGTAGTTGTTACATTCATTATAATACTATAATGCCATAACGAGCAGGACGAGCTTGTGTAGTTTTTCTCTATGTTAATGGAAAATTCATTATTGGGAGTTGGGACACTAGGAATTTTTTACTCGATAACTGTTCTACTATCAATTTTATTTGTTCTGAGTTTTTTAGTGTTGAAAAGTTTCTCTGTTTTTGAGTTCTTACCCAAAAAAAAAAAAAAATTAATTGAGTGTTGACAAGTTTCAAAAAGTGTAATGGCAGCTAGTACCAACATTTCAAAAATTGTCATGGCATAACTACATTCTTTCAATAAAGTATTGTTCTTCTTTATTCTAAGTCCACGGGGGTTTTTAATTTGTATAGATTACTAGATTGAAGTTTATGTGATAGTCTAACCGAATGAATTGGATGTTTGATTGATTTATGCTATCTTGATTTACTCTTTATCTTTCTTCTTCTTCTATTGTTGCTGAAGAAAAGAGTTGTTATATTCAAAGAATTTAAAGAATGAATTTAGCCGTAATGTTATTGACTTTGAAAGAATCATGTCTCCATTGTTTTGTTGCAAAACAGGGTGTTTGATCAGCTTAAATTGACTTGATTGAAAATAACTTGTGTGTTTTCTATTACAGCTAGGTTCCACTGCAATTGGGTTAAAGACAAAGGAAGGTGTTGTGCTTGCAGTTGAGAAGCGTATCACTTCACCTTTGCTGGTTTGCCTGTCTCCCCTTGTGTCTTTTGTTCATATGAATTGCATGTTTATAAATTTTTTATGTGAATGGACCTACAATCTGGTCAACCTGAGATGCCTTCTTGTTTTTCTTCTAGTTGGTTTATACTGGATGCAGTTTTATGTGATTTCACTTGTATATAGGAATAATGAGGATATGAGATTGCTTTGACCCATATTGGCGACATGTGTTAAGCAAAGGTTGAATGAAATTTTTGTCCCTTATTTGAAATTTCTAGAGAAGCTTCTTTCTGAATAAACTAGTTTTGATAAAAGTTCAGAATGTACGGCTTGCATGTTTATTTATTTGAAATAAGATCTAGCTGACTGCATCTTTTTATTCGGGAACTACATTACATTGTTAACATCACAGTTATGAAGAATTGCCACTTTTTCTAGTCTTCATTTCTTGTCAATTATCTTTCAGGAACCCAGTAGTGTGGAGAAAGTTATGGAAATTGATGAGCATATTGGTTGTGCTATGAGTGGTTTGATTGCAGATGCTCGTACACTTGTTGAGCATGCACGTGTGGAAACTCAGGTACCCTTATTATTGTTGCTTCTTCCATCCTTTATGAAATTGTGGAGAAACTTCTTCCCTGATTTTCTTAATTAACTTTTCAGAACCATAGATTCTCTTATGGTGAGCCCATGACGGTGGAGTCTACAACACAAGCACTTTGTGATCTGGCATTACGATTTGGTGAAGGCGATGAAGAATCCATGGTAGAGCTGTTTACCTCTTAATTTCTTAAAAAATAAATTTTAGTATCTGATCATTTGACTCTATTTGTCTTCATTTCTTTAGAGCTACAGTCTTTCGTTTGAATAAACTCCTTTCTTTTCCTGCCAAAGATGTTGGCAATTTTGATTTTAATGTCAATCACATGGATGTTGTTTAGATCCATTGCTGGATTGTTGCTACAGCCAATAATGGAAAATGCTAGATCTTTTTCTTTTACTGTGGAAAAAGCAATGTCTGTTGTGAATCCTAGGAATCATTGATTTTCAAGTAGGTGGTATTTCAAATGCTTTAATAATGGTAGATGCTTCTGCCACTATTTATGAAGATGGAAAATGAAAAGTTCTGAACTTGCTTCTTTTCAGCACAGATGAAAATTTCTATAAACATATGATGTATTAATTGAATCCTTTATATATGATTAATACTTTATTCTTATGGTGGCATTATTTTCTTGCAGTCACGTCCATTTGGAGTGTCACTCCTCATTGCTGGTCACGATGAGAAGGGCCCCAGCCTGTGAGTGTTTGTGTATTTTGTTGTTTGTTTCCTCCATTGTTGATAAATTTTGTGTACATGTAGTTACATTATTACATATATACTTCTCCATTGATGTTCATTAGAAAAGGAACTAAATAATTATCATGTCAAGAAAGAGACATCAATTGCCTTTAATCGATAATTGACTTTGGATATAAAGTCTTAGAAGAAGCTACTATATTATGCATATTTCCAAATTTTTTTGAAGAATGCAATGTCGAGTGTGAATTTTAGTCCTTACAAATAGTGTCATACCAATGAATAGGTACAATCTTCAGTTGATGGTGAGTGAGACAGAGAAGTTGCAACCGCTAAGCCTGCATCAATTTCCATTAATTGTTGTTGTACAAGTTAGCCAACATGGAAATGTGTTAATAATGTAATTTCCTGTTACAGTAGTACTGTAGTTTGTACATGTTGGTACTAATCGCTTTTTTTATACTCCACTTTTACGAGTGGCAATAATTTCTTCCAAGTTACATGGTCTAAACTGTAATGTTGTGTACAGATACTATACTGATCCATCTGGTACATTCTGGCAATGCAATGCAAAGGCTATTGGTTCAGGTTCAGAAGGTGCAGATAGCTCTTTGCAAGAGCAATATAACAAGGTATTTCTCCTTCCTCATATTCCTTTTTCCGCCTTCCCCCCCCTGCCACCGCTTACATTCCTGCAACACAAAGAACTTGGGAGCTTCACGAGGAGTTTAAAATGAATGTGGAGTGTGTATATGTTTGATTTTGGATTGTTCATGTTGCTTTTTTATTTTTGGGTTCAGGACATCACTCTCCAAGAGGCTGAGACAATTGCGCTTTCTATTCTGAAGCAGGTCATGGAAGAAAAAGTAAAGCCTAATCCTGATCAAACTTTACATTAATGGATATAATCATCAACAAATTTATTCTTTCTACTCTTGCTGATCAAACTATTCTATTGTTGTTTTTACGTTTTACTATCTCTAATTGGATTATGCTATTAATTTCAGGTGACTCCCAACAATGTTGACATCGCACGGGTGGATAAAACCTATCATCTGTATACCCCTGCAGAGGTGGAGGCTGTCATTAGTCGCCTATAGGAAGAAAACCGTGTCATCATGTTTTCTTCTTGACCTGATCTACATTCCCTCCTGTTGGATTCACTGCTCGTCATATTAATTGGGGAAGCTGAGGATTGGACTCATACAAATCTTTTTTCTGGAATTGTGTGCTAAAGCTGTGCTACTTGTTATTAGTTGTGTAAACTTTATTTCTTTTCCTCAAAATGAAACAAAAATTTTCCTGAAATTTCGAGTGCCATTGATGCGTACTTCAGTAAAATATTATGAGCAATTTGCTGCACCTTTGGTTCTTCTAAATTTTGTGTCAAATGGGTGCGAAGAGTTTAGCTCAGATGGATAGACCGGTGCTATGGCAACCACCATAACCTACTAGGCGTTTTTTTTTTTTTAACAACCAGTCCCAACACCACAAGGAAAAAATGGGGCACGGTTTGATTCCTATACTCCGCAACAGAATATACACATTTTGCCATTTGGATTGCTTACGGGTTTTGATAGTCTTTTGCACGGTTTGATTTTTTCTCTCCACAATATCCACATTTTGCCATTTGGTTTGCTTATTGGGGATTAATGGGCTTTTTGCTTGATTGTATTGATTTGCTACCTCTGCATTATTCTTTTCACAATTTACGAAACCGTTGCGCCTGATGGAACCCTCTTAATCAATGACTTGCAATAAACTTGCCAATTTTGTCCAAAGAGTGGCGCCACCCGCATAACAGGCTCCCGAATTATACAATATTTTAGCCATCTTTAGACCAAATACCGATTGCAAAGAAGTAACCCAAATTATACAATGTTTTAGCCATCCTTGACTAAATGCTGCTTGCAAAAAAGCAACTATATTAGGAAAAGAATTCTAATTCAGGAAAACAGCGTCTCAGATCCCCCATGCATCAGTTTTCAGGGAAGTGACTGGAAATTTTTCTGCCTCTTAATAAAATATTTATCTTTCTGAGGTCCACTGGTGGCAGAATGTAACTAGTAAATGAACAATTACGTTTTTGTCAAAAATACATCCAAAATCCCAGACTGAATTACTTATTTCTATAGCACTTGCACATCATCTATACAACTATGGAAAATGAAAAACAAAATGTCTATTTCTTTGGCAGAAAGAATAAATTGCACCATGACTCTGTCCACCTATGAGTTTTTAACATTTTCAGGTACATCTTATTGTGCTTGATTACTAAGAACCCAGATCCCTTGGGTCACCCCTCAGTCACGAAACTCATCCATGAAACTTTTGTGGAACTCTGACAGGCGGGATACAATTGCTGGAATCTTATCCTCTTGAGGCAGTATGGTGCACCTAAAATGCCATGTGCCAGGAACCTTCACAAAAGGCAACACAAACACAAAATAATCTGTTAGCTGAAAGCAAGTGGAGGTGGTGTTTGATATATTTTTGACATTACGCTGTAGTTATCAGTGCATATCGGAATTGGAATGCAAAACCCACCTCAAATATGTCCCAATGCACCCCAAAAGAATCTACTTTAGACCAACTGACTCGGAAAAAAAATTGAAAATCACCTGTCTAAAGCCAGAGCCAGGAACAACAACTACTCCAGTTGCATTCAGAAGACGCTGGCAATAGAATGCATCTGGGGCTTTTTTCACAGCTTCTGCAGCTTTAATTGCCTTCTGAGGCAGACGGATGCGGGGGAAGAGATACATTGCTCCCTCTGCCTTGTTGCATGTTACACCCTCCAAACTGTTAAATGCATCTTCCAATGTCTGCCATTAATAACAAAAATCAAAAAAGAATATCAGGGAGAGAAAATACAAGTCATTGTTTGTTTCTGTATAGTTCTGCACTGTTAGTCTGCATATATAAAAATTTGCCCAAATAAATGAATACACTATGCTACAATGTAAATACCCACAGAATGTAAAGCATAATGTTAGTTAGGACTCACTCTTCCTCAAGTTGACAAACAATTTGCTTGATTTTGATTGAATTGCATAATTCAGTCAGCACACTAATCCTACCATCTCAAGTATTTATCTCCACTACCTTTTAACCCATAAAAGAATTGATTCCAGTAAACTGACCTTTGCACGCCTTGCAAGGGATGACAGGATTCCATCTTTCTCAGCAGAATATGATTCATAGGATTCATCTCCAACCTACATTGAAGAATATATTTCCATCAGTTGCAACAGAAAAATGCCAAATATTAGTAAGATTTTTCCATCCCAAATAACTCTGACATTACTCATCAGCTACTATATTAAGTTTACCAGGCTGAAGAAGGTCCAGTCCCTCATATATCTAAATCATAGCAAAAAGGTCAAACAGAAGTAAAAGAAAATAACCTTGGGCGGACACATGACAAGACTTGCAAGAATTTGGCCAGAAATATTGGAGCAAAGATTCACAGATGCCACTTTGTATATTTGCTCCCTTACATCAGGGGAAAACCCAGTGACCTCCATATAACCTCCTCTTTTTCCACATTCTCCATAGTACCCTGAACATGCATGTATTTATCAGTAAAATAAAATACACAGCCCTTATCCTTGGCTGTTTGGAATATTGCATAAATTATCTTATCATCTCCACATAACTTGTATTACCTTTAGACACAGACTGGAAAGATACGAGGGATATATCCTCTTCACTATACCCCATAGACCGGGAAATCTTCTTAAATGAATGAAACTGCTTCTCTGGAACATAAACGTTTTCTTGATAAACCTGTATGGAATTCAAATGTTAATAATTTAAGCTAGATTCAAATTGGTAATGGACCCAGAACTCACTCTGACAGTTCACAATTACCTACCTCATCTGCCAGAAGAACAAGACCTTCTTGCTTGCAGAACTCTACAATTGCTCGCTGGTTGTCCTCAGCAAGAACCTGCCCACAAAGTCAAGTGATGTACCAAAGAAAGTTGAACAACTACCCCCATCATAATGATGCTAAAGCCAGTTCCTTCTTACCTGTCCTGTTGGGTTTCCTGGATTTATTACAACTAGTGCCCTGACAGTAATACCTTTAGACTTTGCATCCTCCAATTGCTTCTTAAGCTCAGAGATTTCCAATCCCCACCCAGTTGCTTCATCAAGATAGTATGGAACCTACAGAAACCACAGTTCTACTTCAGACAGCAAAGTCAAAAATATCATTTGAAAGGCATTCAATATCTAAAATCGCACCTTTTTCTATTAGTTGCAGTTAATTTTGACTCTATGCTACTAGAACATTTGCAGCTATTTACTGCCAGTTACCAGTCAACAAAGGGGACCTACACAACAAAATTGACTCAAGTTTGTACGTACCAGACTGCCACCATGGAGAGCAATTGAGGCAGAGTACAAAGGGTACTGAGGAATGGGACAAAGTATTCCATCCTTTTCTGACCTAATCAGCAACTGCATCATCATATGTACCTGGTAATACACAAAAGCAATCAGTATATATACATGATTTGCATATAAATAAATATCTTCATGGAAAGGTTCAAGTGCCTATATATATGTGTGTGTGTGTGTGTGTGTGTGTGTGTGTGCACGTGTATGTGTGGGCATAGACATTGCTCATGGCACTTGCAGTTTCATATGTTAAGTATGTGATTGATTGTTACCGCTGGACTTGCACCATCTGTCAAGAAAATATCATTTGGATCAGCAGGAAAACCATCACGAGCTTCAATTCCGGCAGCAATTGTATCACGCAATCCCTTGATACCCTAATGCAGGAAGAAAATTGAAGATCTTCATTTTGCTATCACTGCTGTTACAATTTACTGAAAAGTTTAAAGGTTGTGGAGATTGATGTTGTGATTACAACCTGACTGTGACTGTAAGCACCAGTTGCTCTTCCAGGAATTTGATCAAGAATCTGCCAAGCCCGCTCAATGGCATCAGCACTGCAAAAAAACAAAAACAGAAAAAGGTCGGTGAAAGAAGTCATTGTAGAAGGATGTTTGAAAGAAAAAAATTGTAAGAAAATGAGGATGGTATTACTTCTATTTTCATCAGTTCAGTCAGAGCAACAGGATGCCTAGCAAAATCTTTACTTTCAGAAAATGTAAAAATGTAATTGACATAAAAGGACAGATTAAAGGTGAATGCCTTTGGTTGGAAATAAATTTCTAACATTCTTTAGTGACTTTATATTTCAATTATGGATGCAATATACTTTATAAACAAAAGCAAAACATATTCCCAAGCTGGTAGTGATGATGAACACTTGAAATGTTGGCTCATAAAGCAAGACATGGTACAATATGCTGTCTTCTGCATTTGGAGGGGAACAAGCGAACAGGGAATTCATTCACACTAATCATCAAATAGAATACCTGAACAAACCCTGTGTTTCACTTTTGTCCAAAATAGCAGGATGGTCACATAATGCAAGAACCTACAGAAGAAAGAGTCATTGGTGAGCATGTCCAGTCAAGTACAAACTTCAGTGCCTTCCACTAAGTTGCTGTAATTCACTAACCTCTCGAAAAAATGTTATTGGCTGCTGACAAAGAGACTGAGGATTTCCAATATTGCAGTAAAGAATCTGTTACATCATTATTGAAAAATCAGTATCAAAGCACCAATATTTTTTTAGAGAGCATCCACTGAAAATGAAGCACGTATTTGAAAGTCTCAACTTTGTTTTTCAATGACTCTACAATGCCTGTTTTTATACTAGATCTCCAATGGGAATATTTGTTAATTAAGAACTATAAAATCAAGCCACCACGATTAAATTCCAACAAGGCTTTAAAAGCGAAAAGTTTCTTTTTGCTGATTAAAGATAAGGGATCTCCAATTGTGTCTTGTCACAATCAAATATGTAAAATAATTAAACTTATAAACATTGAAGGTTGTCAACAAAACTGACATACACTAAGTCACACCTAATCAGAATTTAAATAGCATAGAAGTAAACATACCTCATCAAATGGATGAGAAGCTGGTTTAGCGTTTATCTCCTCCTGTAACCGCTGTTAACAACATAGAAATCCCATTATCAAGCTAAGGTACGTCCAATTCTTCTATAGATATTTAAACTTCAAATAAGTTGAAATGATATGCCAATTGATCTCACACAACATAATACAGATAGCCATATGCATTACCTGTGCAATGGTGACAATCTCACCACGGACAGCATATTCACATTCCAAAACCTGGAATCAAGAAAGATAGAAGTTAAAGAAATAGATATACAAACCCGAATTCAAAAAAAGCTACAAGATGCTAACAATTAAGAAAGAAACAAGATGAACGCTGGCATACTCTAAGTAGCATTCTATCAAACATGATTAAGCTTAATTAAAACTGTTTGGAGAAAGAAAGATAGATTAAAAAAAACACATAAATAACGATTAGATTGACAAAACTAAGCAAACCCAATTGCTGAAAAAAGGAATAAGAAGAAAAGAAAAGAGCCAAAACCACAACATATTATAATAATAATAATAATAATAATAATAATAATAACAAAACCTCCAAGAGGTAAAGAAATGAACAAAAACAAAGCAAACCCAGATGTCAAAATCACTCCAAATAAATGAAAAACAGAAGCCAATTAAACAGTGAATTTCAATAAACAGGAATAAGAAAAAGAAAGAACCTTTGGATTAATAGTATTAAGAGTAACAGAAGGAGCCATAGGAGAAAGGGAATCAAGAACAGAGCTAGCAGAAGTAGTAGTAGTAGAAGAAGATGATGAAGAAGAAGATAAGAAACGTGAAGAAGACAGAAGATCAAATCTGTGACTCTGATGCTGAGACTGAGATCGATGTTGAAAAGAACGGCTGAGGAGGTTTTTAGCTCTGCCAACTACGAATCTCCGCATTTTTCTTCTCTTTATATATATTCACAGACGTCGATTATTTAGATGAAAAATAAAAAGAAAAAATAAATAAATTTGACGTTTGTCCGTATATTTTTTCACAGAAAAAAATAGGAAAAAAACTGAACTTTCGTCCCAAGGAAGAGACTTTTTCGGGAGGTTGCCTGTTGTTTCTTATTCAACGTTGTTTGTTGGCTGCTGCCCACAGACTCGGTTTCTCGAAGCTTGCACTTTAATATTCAAATTTGGTGGGCTTTTGTCCTGTAACAGTAACTCTCTCGTTAGCTCAATTTTATTTTAAGGTTTATATTAAATAAAAAGATATATATTTAGCTATTTAAAAATTTTATTTACTTCGGAACTTCAACTGAACCGGTAAATCTATAAGGGTGATTCTCTGAGGATACATATTTTTTTCATATATACAAAATTTGAAATCGAAATTTTATTTACTTTATCATTTGTATCAACACATTTTGATAATAATTTATTAATTTAATTCAACTTCTTTTTGGAAAAAAATAAAATAAAAGTCTCTGGTTTTAGTTAAGAATGAGTTCGAATTTTAAGTTTTAAATAATCTGACTCATAAAAACAGAGAAAAGCCATTTTCTTGTTTGGAATTCTCCAAAAAGCATTAAAACAAAGACCCCTTTGTAGTTAAATGTACATCCGGCTTGCTAACATGTCTTTTCCAGATCATTGACTTGCATATGCATTTGCTCTGTCAATTTTTATTTCATTTTTTTTTAAATGTTGAGATGGGAGTTTCTTCTGGTAAAAAGTTGAATTTATAAATTTTTTAGTATGTTTATTAGTAAATAATACATAGATTAGCCATAGAAGTTTTCAACAGAAGAAGACTAATACCAAAGTACTGCATACTTGTAATCAAATTGGTAAAAATTAAGCAAAAATCAAATGATTGTGAACACTGAAACAAATGCATCTTCTGATTATTCTATAAACAATGAGAAAAAATATATAATAAAAAAAACCATTCTCTATTAGACACTTGTAAACAGTTTGCTGTAGTTCTTCACACTTGTAATCCTAATCTCAATCAATTTCAGATCATAGGGTTGGTTCATATGTCACAGAATACTGTGGCAGCCACACAGCACCTTGTATGAATGATTCTACGGCAAATTTTCCTGCCTCAGATTCTGTAAGAGCAGGCTTATAACCAGCCCATTGGACCCTTTTCTCTGTAGCAGATCCAGGGCCGGTGTTCTGATACTCCCCGTAGAATATCGAGCTCGGTGGATCAACGCCGCTGACCCATGATATCCAGCCCAATGGGTTCAAGAATGGGCCAATTTCGGTCTGCATAATAACAGTTGTGGAGAAATTTTTCCATGGCCTACCAAGGTATGTGGGGACATTGACGTTAGAAGCAGATATCACGGATTTCTGAATTGAAATGCCAGTGTTTTGGTTAGGGTCCTTCTTGCCCTGAGCTGTGATAGTGTTGAATTGGTTTGACATCGGTTGCCTTGGCATTATTCTGCACTTCTGGAGAACAACTGCAGCGTTTCCGAAAATGAAGTCAATAGTGCCAGTAATGTCGCAGTCGCGATAGAATTGGCGGTTGGAGTGAGCATAGAAAGTATCCTGAAAGGCATCAAATGAACACTGGAAACATACGGACATATCTGAACCAGACCTGAAGGCAACTGCTTGGTGCTTTTCTGGTCCTGCTGTGTTCATGAACTTTATGTCTCTCGCCATAAAACCCTTGCCCGCAACGGCTGGTGACCAAAACATAGTGTGGTTAGAACTCATTGCAAGCAAGAACAATTGATATGAAGTATGAACACTGCTGTAACAGTGAATATATGAATCTCAACTTGACACTAGCATATTACAAGTGGTCAGAAATCAACAGCACCAACTTGAATAATAGCACCTTTAGATGTCTGTTCTAGTGCAAGTGCTGTGGGACACTAAAACCACAAATCCAAAACTAGCAACATATAACACGGGATAGCGGTCAGGTGAAGTTTCTTTCATAAGAGTAGAATTTGATCCCCTACAATGCAATCGATGCCATTTCATCCAGAAAACAATTTGCAATTAGTTCCTTCAAGTTCTGCCATCTTCGGTATCAGCTCCCATGGTTGAATCCCAAAGGTGACAATTTAAGTCAAAAGTCCTACAAATACTAATGAGTATATAGACAACCAACCTGAAAATTTTCAGTCGTTTGCAAAGTAGGAAGATCAAAATTTCAGTTACCTTGGTAAACAAACGTTGTATGTTACCATATGTATAACCAGTTTAAATCAAAATAGTCCCCAACTAATAATTGTAACCCGTCAGCCATTGATAAAATTCCACCAAAGAAAGGTACTTCCTTAATGGACATTACTACCCACCACAAAAAATCAAAAGTTTGATGATATTAGATGGCGTACTTTCACATTTAAAGACCAAGTCAAAAGAACATTTAAGGCTTATTTGACTCCAGTGATAACTGATAAATGCCAAGTGCTAAGTCCTGTTTCTTTGTACCAATTTGCAGGCGTAAATGTGAAATATGGGGCTAATTTTTGGGCCACCAAAAAATATATTTGCAAATTTGAGAACAGAGTAGCACATGGTGGGTACCAAACATCTAATCTGATGAAATAAAACTCAGATAAAATATTTATGGGGAATAACAATGAATTTAGTAGGAGTTTCATATCATTTTCACATGGGGTAGAGAAACATACTCCATGTGCCTTGCTTAATCCTGTCATTAGAAACTGAACAATATGATGTCCATGCATTCCTTCAAATCAAAAAGAGGATTCACATGGCACATGAATTGGCTTCAAAATTATTTCTGACTCTTTTGCAGTTTCAGGAATTTGATGAGATTACATTTGGCAGTCATGCAACAATTATACATGAAAGTTACTTTCAATGACAAAAGTGATGACCTATTATGCATTTAAATCTAATAATTGTTATCAACAAGAAACTACCCTTCAACATTTAAGTACTACACCATGGACATGATCCAAAACTTCTTATCAAAAGTTCAATTCAAGCCCCAAGTTAAGAGTTTTTTCTGTTTTACCTTCTCAATTAAACACTAACAAATTCAATTATTATTATTATTAAAAGGACTAACAAATTGAATTACACTATAGCAAACATGAGTACTACTAACCAAAACTTGAAAAAATATTGATGATTCAAGAAATGGATGCATGTTCAAATGATTAAACAAAACAAGAAAAACAGAGCAAAAAGTTGAAAGAACTTACCAAAAGTAGCAGTAGAGAAAGTTGGAGTCCCATCCACATAATTCTTGTTACCAGTAATGATAGTCTTGTCGACTCCGTCGCCATAGATCATCACATTCCACTTATTCTTATCCATGAGTATATTTTCCGCGTAAGTTCCTTCCTTCACATAAATAATGAATCTTGATTTACTCTTCTTTGGAATTACATCCACAGCTTCTCCAATGGTGGTGTAATCCCCACTTCCATCCGCTGCCACAGTCACATTAGGAGTAGGTTTTGACTCCTGGAGCAGCCTCCTATCTCCTTTACTGACCCAACTGGGAAACCCTGAGGTGGTTGTTTCAAAGCCCAACAGTTTTCTATGAATAGGGATATTGAAATCTGTCAACAAACCTATGATTCTTGCAACAATAGCTAAACTATTGCTCACAAACTCAGTTGAATTCTCCATTCTTGCTGTTACATCTTCAAGGATTTTACTGTTGAAATGCTTTGTACCATTCAATTCTCGCAATGCATCTAAACATGTTTCTTGGTCAGTCAGAGAACTACTGAGCCAAGTTTTGATGTCATTAATCTTTGCTGTTGATAAAATCTTTTCACCTTCACCAACAGACATCGAAGATATTGAATCGTTAAGCATGTCTATAGCATCATCAAACACAGATTCACAAACACTCAAAGCAGCTTTAACAGTAGCATCAAGATTGCCATTTTCAATAAGCCTAGAAGGGTAATCTCTAAGTTTAGCAAGCTCATCCATAGCTACATGTAAAGAAAGCTTAAAAAGAACTTCTGGGTCAGAAGTATTAGCTGTTTCAAGAGAAGAGATACTCGAAAAACAAGAAGATGGATATTGAGTTACGCTGCAAACAGCTTTGAGTGAAGCGGCTGGAGTTAACTCAGTAGGAACAACCGAGTTGGGTAATGAGCCATTGCTTCTTTTGTGCAAAACAGTTCCTACAACTGCACCAATTACAATAGCAACAAGAACAATGGAAGAGATAATGACAATGGTCAGACGCTTTCTTGTCTTTCGCCTGAACGCTTGTTGCTCGAGCTCATCAACCTTGCCATACCCCTTAAAGGAGTTTATAGAATCCATGTTCTTTTGTTTTCTTGCTCGTTGGTTTGAGGTTGGCTCAAGAACTGTAATAAAAGAGGATGCTTTTTGGTGTGTATGGGGATGTGTGTAAAGAGGCTCTTGCCTGAATGCGAGAGTTGGGACTTTGTGTTGTGTGTGCTGTGTCTTTATATAAAAGAGAGGCAAAGGTAGGATCTTTCTTCACTTTTTCTTTAGGAATATTATTTTTATTTTAGAAAAAAAATTAAGTTTCTATTCTGGATGCTTCCTTACCAAGATTAATAATAATAAAAATTCCTACTAAATTCAATCATTCAATCAAACATTATCATAGTGAATAAGCAATCACAAATCATGATGAATGATTTTAGCTAGTTTCCTTGTTCATTCCAATTTAGATATGTATTAACAGGGTATTTTTGCCTTCTTCAAGTTCAGTAATTCAACGGCTGGGTTTATGATATATGTTTAAATATTTTATATTTGTTCAATAAAAATAAATATCTATTTTCATTTCATAAATTTAACTATAGAATCTAATATATCTTAAATAAATAATAATTTTTCTATATTGAAATATAATATTTAATATGCAAAATTAAATAACCAATAATTAATGAGATCACAAGCTATTTTATTTAATCAACGTTTCAAAATTAAATCAAAATATGTGCAAACTCGGTAATTATATTATAATATTTATTGTGTTATCTACCCGAAATTGAGGAAGTAGCGTTAATTTTGGAGGCAATAGTTAATGGAATTATGATAAACGATGGATGATAGAACGCGATTCCGAGTATTACATGAATGGATTATCCGAGTACACAATGAATGGATGCGTATATGTCAGTTTAGGTACAGCTGTGTAGGTAAAGTCCTATGCTGTTTTTATGGAAAGCTGTGTACTGTAAGAATCCATGTCCGAAGAATTTGCAGAGCTAATTTGATAGTCCACTGTTTATATTATGCTCCTTGACGCGGTTATGTTTTACAGAAGAAAAAACACCAAAGGTCAACTATTTCACTTCCCAATTGTTGGCACTAGAGTATTTTGGAGAATTCGAATAGTACCAAAAAAAAAATTTAAATAAAAAATTTCTATTAACTATTTAATTTTTTTTAAATTGAACTGTTCCGAAAAAATTTATTACAGCAAATCATAGATTATATATATATATATATACACCCATATATATAGTTTTACTAATTATTATTATTTGATGACATATCATAAAATTAATAAATAATGGATGATAAAAATAGAAATATAAAATTATGTTACAAATAAAATTTAGTACCTTTTTCGAAATAAATTATATCTAAATATATTAAATGTTAATTTAACATATAATATTTGGCATTTTAAATACTAATTGATTGATTGAAATAAAATAAATATACTCATCAATTGAATCTTTTAATACTTAATTTTCAATATGTATTTATATCATAAAATAAAATTTAAATTTATAGTCATTTTATTTTAAATATTCAAATTATAAATTTATTAAAATATACCTATTAAAATAAAACTTAAAAAGAAAATTTATAAAAAATTACTATTATTAATTATATATTTCTTTATTACTATGAATTTATTAAATATTAATTTTAAATATATAAACTAAAAATTTATGTAAATATTTGAATTTTAATTTTGTTCTAAATCAATTTAAATTTTTTATATGCTCCGAATCTTCGTTTTAAAATTTAAATTTTTCGAAATATTTTGAGCCGTTCATAACCCTAAGTAACATAATAGTTAAGGTATTATAGAACATTTGATATCATCCGGGATCAAATTTTACTTGTCACAAAAATTGTCATTTATTTTCATGATCAACACACGTTGTTGGATTATTTGTTTTGTAGAATATATTAATATATGACCAATTCTGTAACAGGAAGCTGCTTCTGTCATTAGGCTGGATGTTTAGATTTTTTGGTACAACATTCCAAATGTGTCTTTTTCTTTGTTTTTTTTTTAAAAAAAAATTATTATTTTTAATGCTATTGGCCCTTTTCATATATTTAGAACTTAGTTAATTGCAGGATTTATTGTTTTATTTATAGACTTTTTCAACAGCTACAAATTCTATTAATATCTGCCATTAATTCTATCATTATTGTATAGCTTTCCCATCCTTTTTAATTTTGGCTCAACCCAAGTGGGGATTGCAAGACTTTGTCAATGACTCAATGTGAGTTATTGCTTGCAGAGAAAACTAGTTTAGCTTGTAATTAAATTTACATTGGAGTAGTTGAGAAATTACAAAATCAATTTTTATTTAAATTAAAATTAAAATATTTAATTTTTTTATTATTAAAAAATAAATTCAATCAAAATTTATTTTTAAATTTTATAAATTTAAAAATATGTTTTTTTTTTCTTTTAAAGTGTTAAACTAGGAAAATTATATTATTAACCCTTATTTATATAGCAATATAGATTCACATAAAATAGGAGTTTTTTTTATTGATATTAACTTAATGCTGACGTTAACTAAAACAAGCATAGCTGGCCACACATATATCTGGTTCTTTAGCTATGTTTCACCAAATGTTGGCCTTTGATTTTTCAAATTCTTTCAATTTTATTTTTTGTTTGTTTTATTTGTTTTTTACAATTATAACTTTATATTTATTAATTTGTATATATATATTCATTAGTTGTAATGTAAAAGTTCATTTTTTATTGATTAAAGGTTGACCATAATTTTAATATATTATTTATCAAATTTATTTGTTTATTTTTTTCTATTTAAGAAATCTATATATTTTATCTTATAAACCTACATTATTTAAATAATGAACCTACAATATTTAACTAAAATAAAAATACAGGTAAAACTCTATTTATTGTGATTAAATCATTTTTTAATGAATAAAAATTTTATTTTGACTAAAATTATAAATAAAAATTAAATTTCCATTGTAATTAATAAAATAAAAATAAAAAATTTGATAAATAAAAAATATTTTTTAATTTTTTAATAAGATTTAAAGTGAACTTGCAGATAATGTGAGTAAATCTGCAGGTGAATTTAAATGAACCTATAGATATAGGTAAATAAACACGTAAATTAAAACTTGTAAAAGCATTGAATGAATCTACAGATGAATATTAATAAATAATCCTATATATTGTTATGAGCATACACTATTTAAGTAATAAATCTATATTATTTAATTAAAAATTAAAAAATATAAGTAAAAATTTATTTATTATAATTAAAAATTAAATAATTAAATAATTTTTTAATGAATAAAAATTTTATTTTAACTAAAATTATGAATAAAAAATTACATACAACTATTGTAATTAATAAAATAAAAAATAATTTTTTGATAAATAAAAAAATTTATGGAATAAATATATTTTTTTATATTCATATCCATGTATCTGTAAGTCGTGTAATGAATAGCAGGGAAATGATTATAATACCACAAAATTAAAAATTTATTTATAGTCAATAGAAGTGCATCTTGCGTTTGGATCCATTTCCTCAGGTCATTAGACAAATAGATGTCCCCAAGTCAGCGAAGTGGGGAAGCACTATGTCACGTTTCATCAGTATGAAAATAGTAGCAATAAAAAAAAATTAACAATAATAAAAAAAAGATTTATGCATTTCTGACCTTTTCCAATGAACTTGAATTTTTTTTTTTCTCTTTAAATAATTTTTAAAATCATCCGGCAAATAATTAAATTAGTAAAAATTATAGACATTCAAATATAAAAAGTAGAATTTCAACTCTTTCTCCTTTTACTTTCTTTTCTTGTATAAATGAATTAAACAACTTAAGAAGGTGTTTTGTTTGTATTATAAAATTAGAATCGAAATAAAATGTAATAAAAAATGGAAAAAATATTTAATTTTATTAGAAAATGACAATAAAAATAAAAATGAGAATCAAATATTATTTAACAACTTAATTTTTTCTTTAAATATTGTTGAAATTATTTTTTATATATAAAAATTAATATTATAGTTATTTTTATTTATAAGAATATTACTATAATATTTAAAAAAATTTAAAAATTATTTACTTTTGATAAATATTTTTTATTCAAACATTTAATATATATATTTTATTATTTATAAATTTTAAAAATTAAATATTAATATTTAAATATTTAATTAATTTATGATTGATTTAACTTAATTTTTAAAGGAATTAAAAGTCACTCTTTATAAATAAAAGAAAAATGATAATTCTCATTGATGGATAAATTATAATTTCATTTATATATCAATCTTAATTAATTAAACATTAAAAATTAAAATTGTCATTTATTCTAATTTCAATTCTCACTCTCATTTAAAAAAAAAAGGCACTCTAAATTCTATGTATTGATAAAAATAAAAAAAAAAACAAAATGTTTGGAAATCAATGACCTGTACTAAAGTGTATATTATTTTTTTCAGGTCAAATGTATTTTTAATTATGAAATATTGATTAGATGTGCTTGGCACTATGATATACAGCTTTTGCAAGTGATATTCAACGATTTTATATGTCTCAAAAGTATTAAATTTTAAGTTCTTCGTTTTAGTGGGAAAATTTGGATTCTTTTCATTTGGACTGTTCTTCATGATCTTTCCCTTTGCCATATGATGACGGATGATGATGAGATCTCAGCCGATGATTACGCCACTATTCATTCACACACACACACATATATATATATATATATATAATTTAATTTTGTTTATATCCTTGAGAAATTTAAAACTTGACTAGTCCAAATCAATTCCTCCATGAACTATAAGGTTACAAGTGTACATCTATCCTTAATCTTTTCTTTTTGTTAAACTTCAACAAATAATCAAATTAATATCACTTTTGACATCAGCTAATTGCTTAAAAAATATATATTAAATTAATTATTGAAGGTTTTTTTTATTCTTTATGATTTCATTCAAGTTCAATTGGATTAACTAAAATTCAGTTGATTTTGGATAGATAATTAAATTATATATATATATATATATATATATATATATATGTATTAAATTAATTATAAAAAAATTTTGCACTCACCAATAAAAGTTAAAATATAATAAAAAACTGTTCTTATTTAAAAGTTGTGATATATATAATTATATTAAATTAATTATAAAAATATTTTTATTATATTTATAATTTTATTCAAATTAAATTGAATTAATCAAATTAATGATTCAGTCTGGATTAAACTAAAGTAATTTGAGTCAATTCGACTCTACATAAATGCCAATATTGCTATAAATTGTTTGCAGGCTTGCCATTATCGTTTCATATGTCAGCCCATTTTCCTGAGCTTTTTAGACACGTAATGGGCCTACAAGGTAGTATCGGGTTGACAAAAGAAAGGAATCAATAGATTTTCATATTTAGAACTTCATTAGAAAGGAACCTCCAAAATTAGAAAGAAAATTTAAAAATGGGAAATGGGTATTAAAATATTATTTTTAAAATATTCTACCTATATTTTTTTTAACTCGATACAGGAGGGTGGCAATTAGTAGTTCGTATTTAAATATTTTTTTATGAGCCACAATCATAAATGGATCTCACATGTCTAATGAAGATAAGAGAAATTACTTTTTTGTGAACCACCATCATAAATGGATCTCATATGTCTAGCAAACATAAGAGAAATTCTACCTACATCAAATCTTTTTATATTCCTATATTGATATTTATTTCAAATATTTTACATTTGAGGATTGAAGTTTGATAAAATGTATATTGGTGTTATACATCGAGGTTTAGATCAAAAACTTTTTATTGTTATAAAATAAATATTGAATTATTACTCTAATAAATAAAAATTGTAAGTAAGTGTAATGACCCTATATTTTAAATAATATTAAACTATTTTGAGATATGCAGTATTAATAATTTTAAATTTTATTTTTATATTATTGTTATTTACTAATATTATTTATGTATTTGCTGGGATGCCTACTACAGGCCTTACTCTAGAGTCGATGATAGAGTTGGCTAAGGAGATAGAGTTGAGATTAGTCAGGCAAGGAGCTATGCCTGATTACTATGAGTTGGGTATTCAGTCAGAAGGATTTTAGACTACTCTGTATTCGACCTTTCAGATTGGTTCCATTAGTCAGCAGAGAGGCTTAATGCAGCAGAGCCAGAGGCAGTAGCAGAGAGTACATAGGAGTAGTAGACATGGTCGTGCTGGACCTTGTAGACCTATTAGATTTGGGTTAGGTGCTTATAGCAACAGTAATGGTAGGAGTTCGTGATCAGTAGCCAGCGCTTGTCAGACTTGTGGTAGAGTCCATCAGGGACCTTGTTATATGGCGCTGCTGACATGCTTTAAATGTAAACAGAAGGGACATTTCGCTAGATCATGTCCATATTTTAATTTTCAGCCACAACAGTTTCCACAGCAGTCGATTGCTAGTGCAACACTAGCTCCTTTTTAGTTATCTCTAGCTTATTTTCAGTTGCCTCCAGCTCAGCACCGAGTTTAACTCAGATTGTTGCTTAGTAGGGATGTGGTAGAGGTACTAAAGGAGGTGCTAGAGGTTTTAGTCAGACTTTTACCAATCAACAGGGAAGTCGAGGTCATGCCTGGGTTTTCTCAGACCCAGTGTTTCTCCTTGGTATGCACCTGTCCTGTTTATGAGGAAGAAAGATGGTACCTTAAGACTGTGCAATTAATTACAGAGAGCTGAATAAAGTGACAGTGAAGAACAAGTATCCTCTCCCAAGGATAGATTATCTGTTTGGTCAACTTCATGGTGCACGGTTCTTTTCTAAAATTGACTTAAGGTCGGGTTATCATCAGTTGCGAATAAGTGAAATCGATGTTCCTAAAATGGCATTTCGTACTCGATATGACCACTATGAGTTTCTGATAATGTCATTTGGGTTGACTAATGCACCGGCTGCTTTTATGGATTTGATGAACAAGGTATTTAGACCATTTGTGGATCAGTTTGTAGTAGTCTTCATTGATGATATACTGGTGTGCTCGAAGAGTATGGAGGAGCACATATATCATTTAAGGATTGTATTGTAGAAATTGAGAGAACATCAGTTTTATGCTAAATTCTCAAAGTGTGATTTCTGGTTAGAGAGTATTGCATTCCTTGGACACGTAGTGTATAAAAATGATATCTAGGTTGATCCACAGAAGATTAAGGCAATGTTTGAGTGGCATAGACCAACGACAATCACAAAGATTCAAATTTTTCTGGGTTTAACTCGGTATTATAGGAGATTTATGCAGGATTTTTTCAGAATTACAGCTCCTATGACTCACTTAACTCAGAAGAATGTGAAGTTTGAGTGGTCAGATGCTTGTGATAATAGTTTCCAGTTGCTAAAGGAGAAGTTTACTACAACTCCTGTTTTGGCTTTGTCGAATGGAGTAGATAAGTTCACTGTGTATTGTAATGCCTTTAGAGTTGGCCTAGGTTATGTGTTGATGCAGAATGGTAGGGTGATAGCTTATGCTTCAAGGCAGTTGAAGAAGCATGAACAGAATTATCCTACCCACGACCTAGAGATGGTTGCAGTGATCTTTGCTCTCAAGATTTAGAGACATTATCTGTACAAAGTGACTTGTGAGATTTTTATTAATCACAAGAGCCTTAAGTACATTTTTCAACAAAGAGATCTGAATCTAAGATAGAGGAGATGGTTAGAACTCTTAAAGGACTATGACTATGAGATTCTTTATCATCCAGACAAGGCTAATGTGGTAGCAGATGCCTTGAGTAAGAAGTCCTCAGGTATTCTTACTTACATCAGTGTGGAGAGGAGACTGTTGATCTAAGAGTTGCACCAGTTAGTGGATCAAGGTCAGATGATGAAGATGAGTAGATCTGGTGGAATGTTAGCTCAGTTCAAAGTTTGATATGTGCTGAGAGATAGGATTAAGGCAGCTCAGGGCTGAGATCCTATTTTAGCAGAACTTACAAAGAATATTCGTGTAGAGAAGTTCAATAATTTCACACTTGATGATGAAGGTGTTTTGTGGATTAGTGGTAGGTTGTGCATTCCTGATGTGGATAATTTGAGAGAAGAGATCCTTGTGGAAGCACATTCTATAGCCTACAACATACATCCAGGTGTTACTAAGATGTACCACAGTATCAGAGACTTGTACTGGTGGGATGATTGAAAAAGGATGTGGCTGATTTTATTACTAAGTGTTTAACGTGTCAACAAGTGAAAGTTGAACATCAAAAGCCTTATGGGAAGCTTCAACCACTTCTTATTCCTGAGTGGAAATGGGAAAGAATTGCTATGAATTTTGTGGTTAGGTTACTTTGTTCTAAGGATGGATACGATTCCATCTTGGTGATTATGGACAGGTTGACCAAGTCTGCTAATTTCTTGCCTGTGAAAGCCACTTATTTTGAGCTAAATTGGCGAAGCTATATGTTAAGCATATTGTGTGCCTTCACGGAGTACCTGTGTCCATTGTATCTTATATAGGTTTAGTGTTTACCTCTTATTTTTAACAGAAGTTGTAGGAAGCGATGGGCACTAGGCTTGATTTCAGTATTGCTTTTCACTTTCAGATAGATGGTCAGTTTGATAGAACATTCCAGACACTTGAAGATATGTTGAGGATGTGTGTATTGGATCTGGGAGGTAGCTGGGATGATCATTTGCCGCTTGTGGAGTTTGCATTTAATAACAATTACCATAGTAGTATTAAGATGACACCATATGAGGCTTTGTACAAAAGGAAGTGTATATCCCTTCTGAGTTGGGATGGGATTAGGGAGAGAGCGTTGACTAGACTTAAGATGGTTCAGGATGCCGCTGAGAAGGTTGTTGTGATTAAAATGAGATTAGAGACCGCAATTAGCAGACTAAAGATCTATGCGGATCCGAGATGTGGAGATGTGGAATTCCAAATTGGAGACTATGTTATTAAAGGTGTCTCCGATGAAGGGTGTGATGAGGTTTAGTAAGAAGGGTAAGCTAGCACCGATATATATTGGACTGTTTGAGATTCTTGAGAGAGTGAGCATGGTTACATATTGATTGGCTTTGCCTTCGAATTTTTCTTAAGTGCATCCATTGTTCCATATCTCGATGCTGAGGAAGTATATTTCGGACCCTTCACATGTGTTGCAACCTGATAGTGTGGAAGTGAATGAAGACCTGATGTTCGAGAAGGAACCTATTGCAATTGTAGACTATTAAGTTCATCAGTTGTGTTCAAAGCATATTCCAATGGTTAAGGTGTTGTGGCAAAGCAACAACGTAGAGGAGCACACTTGGGAGACTAAAGCAGAGATGCAAGCTTCTCATTCTTATCTCTTTCCTTGATAATTCTTGTTTTTTTTCTTTTCTTTGAATTCGAGGACAAATTCTTATAAGGAAAGGAGATTGTAATGACCCTATATTTTAAATAATATTAAATTATTTTAAAATATGCAGTGTTAATAATTTTAAATTTTATTTATATATTATTATTATTTGCTAATATTATTTATATATTTTATTTTAAGGAATTGTTTGTGTAAAATAATTTGTTTTACGTGAGAATTTTAATACTTAAATGTATTAAGGTTATTAATATTATTATTAGTATTATTATTATTAACATTGTTATTATTATTATTATTTTGATTGAAGGGCATTTTGGTAATTTTATAATTAAAAAAAGGTCAAAAGTCAATTGGGTCAAACTCTCTTCTCTCTCCTCTCTTTCTTCTTCTTATTTTTCTTTTTTCAGTCAGCCTTCACAGCGTTACCGGAGCTGCCCTAGCTATCACCATTGATCACCACCACCTCCGGCTTCTCCCATACGTCGCTAGCCGCCTTCAGCTCACCGCAGAACCGTCGGAAACGCTGCACGCTGAGAGTGAAGCTCCATAATCACTGGTGAGCTTCCGGCCACCATAGGACTTTAAACCAGTCTCTTTTGAATGCTCTTGCACCGGTGAGTCCATTTCTAAGCTTCGTTTGAGTTCAAATCCCTTAGATTTTTAGATATCTTCAATTTTTAGTTTATGTGTTTTAGGGTTTTTATTTTTTTTTTTGAACTTGATTTTGTTTGATTATGCAAACTTGCTTAAGAAATGTTGTTTGTGGTAGCTTTACTTCTCAAATATATTTTTTGTGTATTTTTTTGAATTAATTTGAATTTTGGGTAATTTTTGATTATTTTAATATTAAATATTGAATTTTTGATAATTATGTTAATTAATTAATTTTAATGAAAATTTAGTTAAATTAATGTTAGTAATTTGAGTTAATAATTTTAGAATTATTAAAATAATTTTTGGTGAATTTATATAATTTTTGAGAATATTTTTATATTATGTGAATTTTATATTTATGAGTTAATTTTGTAATTTTGTGAAAATTATAGTTAAATATTGTGTTTTAGATGATTTTAGAATAATATAGGGTATTAAAATGATTTTTATATATTATTTACTATTTTTTAACTAATTAATACTAATTTTCGAAAATTATATTCAAATAATATATTATTTACTATTTTGGTGATTAAATGGATTTTTAATTACTTTTAATACATATTTAGGCTATTTAAGCTATTTGAACATATAAAAGTGAATTTTTACTATTTTATATTGAATTATTGAAAATTTTGACTTTTATTAATATTATATTATTATTTGAGATTTTTATTTAATTATTGTGAAAATAATTGTATTTAGTGTTTTAATATTTAAATATATTATATTTTGGTATTTTGTGGATATTTATGGAATTTAATAATTTTTAATGTATTTATTATTTTATTTGTGTTTTTGGTAAATTGTGAACCTCGGTTGGAAAATTGTACAGTTTGGGGTCCCAATCCGAGGTGTTGAGCCTTGTATATTAGAAGTGTATTTTTTTTTTTGTAGGATTGACTCTATTTTTTAGTAAAGAGATGTCCGTTTTACAGAGAAAGTTTTGCCAAATTTTCTATATAATTCTAGTAAAATGTAACGTCGGGTCGACTCTGAATTTTTGTGTTTATCTGAGTTTTGTATTCCAAAATCGGGTCTCCTTTATAAGTATAAGTTAGAAATTTATTTTGATTTGTTATTATTATTTATTTTCTAGTTTTGCCGAGACGAATACTTAAGGATTGGGCCCATCAAGCTAATCTTGAGAAACGTAAACTTTTGAGTTATTATCTTATATATGCATTGCATTTAGAATGTATAAAAATTAGCATCCATGAATTTTATAATGAAATTGAGTATGAATATTTCTTTAAATGTAAAATATATTTTTGGTATACTTTTAGTATTTTTCAGTATATTTTAACATACATTTGACGTGTATATATTGTTATATTCCTAACATGCAATCAATATATTTCTGGAATATTTATGGTTTATTTTGGTATATATGTGGCTTATATATTTGAAATATTTTTTAGTATATCTCTAGTGTACAATTGGTATATTTTCTATATATGATGGGTATATTTTGCTATGAATGGATTCTATTACATTTAAATTATGCATTTTTATTATTTTAATAATTATTAAGTTTATTTGAAGGATATCGATAGAACATGCTACCTAGTGGGCTGCACTAGGACAGTATACATACCGGTGTAATAGATTTTAGGGTTGAGTTATAAAATCACTTGAGGTGACTTTTATTTGATTGATTATTTGAGATTGATGTGATTGAGTAGTGTGGTTGTTGGAGCTCCGTTAACTTAGTATCTCAGGGTCAATCACACGGACAATGAGACTGATGGAGCTCGATTGACTTAATGTCTCGGGGCCAGTCTACTATCCAAAATGGAATAAGAGAATTTATTTGGAATTAAGTAAGCTTACATGACTAGTGAGATATTTGTTTGAAGTTGCGAATAATTAAGATTCTATTTGATCCTTCATTCAAATAAACACTTTTCAGCATTTATTTTATATAAAAGTGAATTTTAGCATCTGTGTGAAATGTCAGTGTATATTTATATATATACAGATGCTTGATTGCATATGACATTATGAGATTTATGTGTATATAATATAATAATTTACTCAGTGAGGTCTGACTTCCCTCAATATTTTTTTTCAGGAAATTCCTCGTCTTTAGACCTCAGTAGCAGGCTCATACGCCGGGTTTCTTAAGCCTCGACTAGATTGTGTAAATTATTTATTTGACTTTTATTGTATTATAGAAAACTGCGGTAGTAGTGTTTTGTTTCTGTAGAATGTTGTTTTCATGATTGAGACTTTTCTCTGAATATTGTATGATATGGTATTAAATATTTATTTTATATCGATTTAAATTTTAATTATAGTATATTTTTATTTATTTATTGCATGTTTTTTATTTTTAAGATTTGTTACGAGTTTCAAATTTGAAAGAATTTTCATTCTTTAATATCGGTCATGACTCCCCGGTTTGGATCATGAACATAAGATGAACAAAAACTCACCAATAAAAGTGTCATGAACACTTCAAAGAGAAGACATCCAAAGTTCATGAAATTTGAAAGGGACATTACAACTTTTTTTTCAACTACCACAAAAGAGTAGGAAATTTGATTCGCTCTTTTGATTGCTTTGTATAAATAGAATGGTTTCACATTCTATAGTTACAATTTCAATGTGAAACTCTTTTATATATTGGGAATAGTAAAAATTTTAAAATAGAAGGAAAGAAATGTGTCAACTTTTTTTTTTGAAACATTGATATTTATAGCTAACTAAAATCTGATTAATTTAATTTGATTTTAATAGAATTATAAAAATAACAATTAATTAAATATTAAAAAAGTGTAAGAGAATTTGTAAGAGGAGCTACCTAAAAATTATGGTTATTGGTTCAAATTCTGGAGATACCAGAAAAAATCAAGGTTTTTAGTCTTTAATTGTACCTCTGGATACAAAATGGTAAACACTATATATATATAAATTTATAATAATAATAATAGAGTGAGGATCCAGTTACAAGTGTAAAATTAATGTATTTTATACAAAATTTCAACCATTGATTATATTACATCTAATGATTAAAATATATAATTACTTTTAGTAAATGTTACCTTATTAAAGACCTATATTTTTACTTCCATTAATTTTTTTTATCTAAACTACTTTCCATTAATTAATTATTTTCTATCTAAAATAATTTCTCTTAAGATGTTATGATTTGTTAAAAAAAAAAATTAATATAAATTTTGATTCTTTCACTGTTATTACCATATGCCCGAAATTGAAATGATTTAAAGTGTCGCATGAAACCATATTTCTTTTCCTATCCAATATTTTAAAACAACGTTGGTGTTTTTTAGTGAATTTCCTATCCAATAATTGTGGCATAAATGTCATTTTCATTTTATTAACAACGCTATCATAATAATAGCAAACAAAAAAATATATATATAGCACAAAAATTAAAACAATACATAACCATAACTCATAAATTTACTTATTAAAAAAAAAAACACAGCTTGAGAATAACAATGCAGAGACATAAAATGAATGAAGAGATGGCTAGGTTCTGTTTTTGTCTTAATGAAGAGGTGCACATGCATAAAATTATTTAATTAAATAATTCTGTCTTTTTTTTTAAGGAATTAAATAATTCTATCTTAGTGACAAAACAAAAGCAGTCTAAATTAAACGACACTAAATTGTTTCTCTAATTAAATTTAATTAAACAAAAAATATTAAAATTTAGTGAGCAGCCTTATTTTCTCTCGTTTATAGAAGGTGATCTAATTAGGAAATAAATTATTAATAAAAGAAATCATATTATAAGAAGTGAATGTTTTAGGAATAAAAATCACTTCTTGCATAAATATAAGTCTTTAATAAGGTAATATTTACTAAAAGCAATAATATATTTTAATCATTAGATTTAATATAATTAATGGTTGAGATTTTGTATTAAATACATCAATTTTACACGTGTAAGTGGATCTCACACATAATAATAATAATAATAGATAATATGATAGATAGTTTGATAAATATTAGATAGATATTAAGATATACAGATTATACTTTCAAATGGTTGTTAAAAAAAAAAAAAAAAAGAAGTCCTCTCTTCCTTGACGGAACCACAAAACCATTTAAGAAAATTGTAACTATCTTGCAAAAATCATTAGATAAATTGTTTAATATCTAATCGAATATTTATCTCCCAACATAAAAGATTATAATTATCAAGCTAGTAAGATAGTGATTAAATGGTAACTCTTCTCTGAAGACATCTTGAGATGTATAATTCAATTTTTATTGTTTTCGATTTAAAAATAAAAATATTGTCCCTATTATACAGTCTATTAAAATTTAAATTTAAATTTGAATAAAATTAGTTAAAATGTAATAAATTTTTAATATTGTAAATATTGTATAAACATCATTTTTTAACAAGCTCTTATTGATTAATCAATCAAGACTTACAGATCGAGAATTGCATAATACACAAATCAAGCTCTTGCTAAAGATAGAAAAAACTACTTATATTAGCTTAACTAAACATATTATTTAAAGACCAAGAGAAAAAGGAAAAGTAGTGGAACTCAACCAACTTCCACCAGCAATAAACCTGCCAGGAGTGTAAGCTTGAGCTTCAGTTGCACTAGTAATCACCTTGAACCCTTTCCAAGTTACCCTTTTAGACGTTCCAGCACCAGCACCACGATTCTGATGCTCTCCATAGAACAGTGTATTCAATGCAAAAGTCCCACTCCATTCGTGCCAGCCAGCAGCATGGATCACGCTAGAAATATCTGTTTGCATTATAACAGTTCTTGAATATTCCTTCCAGGGCCTGCCAAGATAGGTAGGGAAGCTACTCTGAACAGCTTGTAAGTCACTAGTGGCACCTATCCTACATTTCTGAATCACAATTCCTGTGTTCTGATTTGGGTCACTCCTGCCTTGAGCTGTAACCATATTTTTCTGGCCTGAATTGGGTCTTCTAGCATGGATATCACAGTCCTGGAAAACAGCAGCTGAATTGCCAAAAATGAAATCAACTGTGCCTGCTATGTAGCAGTTTATGAAAAATTGACGATTGGAATGGACATAGAGTGTGTCCTGGTAAGCTATCATGTCGCATTCGTAGAATGCCGCAAGATCAGCACCAACCCTTAGTGCTACTGCTTGATGCTTGGATGGTCCAGCCTTGTTTTCAAATGTTACACCCCTGGCTAGGAATCCTTGACCCACCGCAGCTGCAATTAACCACATGGAATAAATATTAGTGTAAGCATATACATTACTTAATTGATTAAAAAACCAACTGTAATGTATTGAAATGCTTTGATGAATTGAGTTGTCTTCACAACTAAAGCTATACGCCTTCACCAACATTTATTCCTTCTGAGTAGTAAAAATTTAAATTTTTTTAAATCAAATTTTAAATTTAAATTTTATATATAGAAAAATAAATATTAAAAGAATTTTACTTTTATAAAAATTTATTAAATTTAAATTCTGAAATAATAAGAATTTATATGATTGTCAGATAATATAAATACATAACGTGTTAAAATTTCAATGTGAAGCTAATTATTTTTTCGGTATAAAACTTAGAGATATACTTGCACATGGAACATTTGTGTTCCAATAATTAGGCATCCATGTGCGATCTTTTTAATGTGATTAATTATGGTTATAACTACCCCTAATATTCTTATAAAACTCCACCAATTTAAAGCATTTTGTAACTAATTGATGCCTTAACTACTCATTTATGCCAAAATGTACATATTTCCAAAATAGTTGGTGGGTATTGAATTTGTCAAATTGTGGCTTGGAGTACTAGTGTTCTTGTAAAATATACATATTATATCACTTTGTCCATCACTTTCTGCCTAAACTTCAGTGAATTTGGACCCAAACTTTTAAAGAAAATTTTCTAAATTAACGACTAGCCTATATGAACTTAAACAATACTTGTCTCGCAACGTAGACGACTTCCATTTCCCAAAATTAAGTACATAAAAAACATTTGTGCAAAACAACAAGGCATGGGCCATATGCAAGCATTTCTCTATGTTTATCTATAACCCTATAAAGTGTAATTGTTTTTTTATATTACCAAAGTTAGAATTTATTAAATTTTAACTAATTTATATATTATATAAAATATTATTTAAATAAAAATAATTTTACCAACTGATTTTAATTGTGTCTCAGGTACTTGGTTTTTCAATCTAGCAATAATAATTGAAAGAAACATTAAAGACGAGAAAAGAAGAAACATCACGGAAGCATCCTGCTAGCTAGCAAAGCATATCTAGGTCTTCTTTCTTTTTTTTTTCATAATGGCAAGCAAAAAAGTGCGACGAATCAAAGGCAATTACGCATCTACAGGAAAAAAGACTTCAGGGTACGAAACAACTAGAGTTGTCCTGATCATGGGCTGGAAGCAGCTCATTGGGATATACAATTTGACGCTTCAAAGTAGAGAAATTATTAAGTGAAATCCACATTTCAATAGTATAACGATTTGTTATATGTGATCACATATATATTTAGTGAATAGTTTTTTCATATAAATATAAGGAGTTATTTCTGATTATTATTAAAACTGTTTTTATATATAATGTGTTGTACATTTCATTAAATATAAATCGTTATATCAACTAATTATGTTGAGTTAAAATATGAGTTTTACTCTAAAATTTCTCTATAAAAATTAGATATATTAAAGATGAACAATTAAGGAGAAAATTAAGGTGGAAATTTGACTCAAGGAACCAAACCATGTGAAGTGTGCATGAAAATAAATAATCTATTTTTTTAGAATTAATGTTGTTATTGGACATTTTCTGTCAAATTGTTAATGGCCCACGTAATAAAAAAATAAAAATAAAAATTATGGATTTCAACTACGAAACCATGACTAATGTCCATTGCCCACATGGAATGGAATATGTATTATATGATTAAATATATAGACCAACAACAAACAATAACAAAGTTGAAACAAAATCCCAAAAAAAAAAAAAAAAAAAAAAATCAGTCTTATCCCCATCTTTTGTCGTTGAATCAAATGTGGGTAACTAATACTTTAAAAACAGACTTATTATTGTTTTATGTGGCTTGTTCCTCCTTAAGTCTTTTATGTTATAACAGCTAAATTGTCCTGTGGTATCAATTCCATGACGTGTATTATTTAGCTACATCTAACGGTAACTAATATATAAATAAAATTCATTATTTAAACTATTAATATTTAAAATTTAAGAATAAGTACAATTTTAAATTCTATAATTTATCCTTTTGATAAAATTAGTCATGTGTTTTCTTTTAAATTTTTAAATATCATGTATTTTACTTTTTTTTTATATAATTTAATATCTTTCAAACAAATATTATTTAAAATATATTTTTTAATATGAAAATAATATATATTTTCAATACTGAAATCATATAATAACTAATTGGTTAAATTGATAATAAATCCTATATAGAATAAAATTATCATTAAAATTTAATATTATATTAATATTTCTCATGTAAAACATGTAATATTTAAAAAAATTTTAAAAAAAATTATAGGACTGATTTTGTTAAAAGTTAAAATCACAGGGATTAAAATTTTATTTATCCCTAAAATTTATTATACTCTAGTTGGACTGAAACAGAAAGATAGTAATTCTAAATATACTAATGTTTTGAAAATTCAAAGCAAAAGTGCACAACCATTTACCAAACATATCCCACTAACCAATCAATGGAGAGCCCACACCCCAACCATACATACCAATCACTCCATGAACCCAATTGTCAGCAAATGGAAAATTTTCAAACTCGTAATAAATTGATTTGTTATAAGAATGATAAAATCTGTTAGCTATGCCAAAAAAAGGGAAAAGAAAACTAAATTTCAGGCTTTTAACACTTAATTAAAACTTGGCTTACCAACAGTCGCAGAATTGAATGTTGTGCTCCCATCAACCACATTCCTGCTTCCTGTAATGATAGTTGTTTTTCTTCCATCTCCCAAAAACATTATGTTGGTTTTACTCTTTGGCACTTCCACATTTTCCTTGTAAACTCCTGACTTGATTCTGATAATATACCTTTTAGTGCTTTTACTTGGAGCAGCAGCAACAGCAGCTGATACTGTCTTATAGTTTCCACTTCCATCAGCAGCCACCACCACATCTGGTGTCACTGAAGATGACTGCAACAACCTCCTGTCAGCCACCGACAGCCATTCCGGCCACCCATTTTCTTGATCGAACTGATTCTCCTCCTTGAGTTTCCTGTTAGCATTTGCTGATAACTTCAGCTCATTAGCAATGTCGGTATCTGTCAAGTTTTTGATCATTGCTAAAGCGTTACTGCACATTTTTTCAACATGGATTTCACCGGCTAATAGAACTTCTCTTACATGCTTATCAGCGCCATCATGAGAGAACCCATCTAAGCATGTTTCTTGATTAGTTATTGCAGCACTTAACAACGTCTTGAGATCATCAGCATGTTGAGTAAGAGACTTCTTGTTTGGATACACGTTCAGATCATCCATGGCTTTATGTAACTCATCAAGAGTCTCATCTATGGTCTCCAGACAATCATGGAGAGCAGTTTTTTCTCTCTTGGTTAAACCTTTTCTTTTCGTGAGCCTCTCTACAGTGAAGTAGTTGTGTTCAACAGTTGTAATAGTAAGGTTTAAAGAAACTTCAATGACATCTTTTAGGCTGACCAAGTTGCTTGTAGCTCCAGGAACAGAAGCTACAGCTGAGAAACATAAGTCAGGGTATCTTGTGGTGCTACATGAGGATTTGAGAATGGCATGAGATGGAGATGAGGCATTATCGTCATTTTTGTTCGAGTTTACTCCAGAAACAATGGCAACTGCAGCACCCACAATGAGTAGAGAAGCAAAGAGGCCAAGAAACAATTTCTTGTGTTTCTTGAAGATGGATTTATGGTTGCTGGAATCTTGCATTCCTGTCAAGACTTCCTTATCTTGGGCCATTTTTGAGAAGGAAATTAATAGAAAACAAAAGAGAGGATATAGTGTAGTGTATGGACTATGGATTGGGAGCGGAAGTCAGGTTTATAAAGAGTAAAGAAGTGGTGTTGTGGTGGCTTTTCTTTTCTTTAACTGTTAAGATGACATGACAAATTGTTTTTGACAAAACATGTGCAAAATATATTATTCGAAATTTAATTCACAACAGACAAATAACTTAGCTTAATTAATCAAATATTATAATATAAGGTATTATAGGGTTATTTATTTGCACTTTTACTATGTTGTACGTGTGTGAATAATTGTGGCCACAGAAAATCTTAATTTTTAGTTTTTTTAGGCAGAATACATATATAGCCCCTACACTTGTTAGTTTTTATCAATTTATCACCTTAACTTATAATTTAACTATTTTGACATTTAAATTTGACTAAAATACACTAATTTGCACTAATTTAATGAGATAATACATCTACCACCCCATGTACTTGTCACTTTTATCAGTTTGACATTTCTATTTGTAGTTTTTATCAGTCAAATTCTTATAATGTGACACATACTGATTCGTTATTTTCTGTCATATCTGCTGATAGGAGTTTAAAAATTGTATTTTAGTCATGTTCAGATGTCAAAGTTACAAAACTATAAATTTAAGTGTCAAAATGATAAAAAATAATAAGTGCATAAAGTCATATATGCATTATGCTGTTTTTTAATATAAAAACTATTAATTTACTATATAATAGATAATAGTCTACTAGAATTCGAATGGTATATTTCAGCAATTAACTATTTCTTCATCGACATGATTTTTAATCGTTAGTAAGAGACAAATTACATTTCCATATAGAGAAATAATATAAAAGTAGCGAGTGGGAGAAAAGATCAATTTCTTTTAATTTATGTTTTATTAGAAATAAAGAAATCGAGGGCCAACAAATTTTGTCTTCATGATACTATTATTTATGTATTGGCCTCGATAAAAAAAAAAAAATCCTTTTCATATATATATATATATTACCTTTTTTTAGGGGTTCTTACTAGCGCTATACCTGCATACAATATCCAAAAAGTTAAATCCTTTGGATGTGAAGAAAGATTTCAAAACCGAAATATATTTTTCATGAGACAACACATTTCATAACTTTCAACTATCACGTTATTTATTTTCTACTTGTAATGCCAAAAGTAATTATTTTAATTAAAAACTAATAAACTAAAAAGCATATAAATTAAGCAAAAAAAAGGTCAATCAACTAGATAAAATGGTCTCACTTTATCACTAATTTCAATATAGCTTCATGTTCCTTTTTTTTTACATGGCTTTTACTTTTCATATTCTTTATATCAATTTGAAGAAAAGAATAACATTGTAACATATATTAATCAATGTAATCCTTGCTCTTTAATTGGAGATTGTGAAAGCCATACACGCGCTTGCAAAGACATAGGGAAAACTCCTTTAATTAAGGTTAAATATATACCTATTATTTATATAATATTCAAAGGAGGAATTAATGTCATAATCTTTGTGTATGGCTTTTTCTTTGCAACTTGCAATTTTTGCTTCTGTAATTCATTTGTTTTTCTACTTTAATGTTATATAATGACATATATTACGAATGATAACATGTGCATTATCTGTTCCTTTTCATGTTAATGAATTTTACCACAAAAATATATGCATATTACCATATATTAATATTATCTATATTATCGACAACCACCAAAACTTCTAAACCATGTTTTTTTTTTTTTAATTTTTTATCGTCAAGATTCTCTTCAATTTTTTTTAGTACCCATGACAGATTGACAATAATATAATAATAATCTTAAACATAATATTTCAGAGGACCGATGCCAGAAAATAATTATTCTAAAAAATTGATAAAACATTAATTCTATCTTTATGTTTTAACAAATTTATGATAGTACTGAAGACTTCACCTTTAATATTATTTGTTAGTAAAAGAATGATCTAATTGTGATTTTTTAAGAGCATTCGAAATTTACCATTCTTAATCTATTAAATTAATTTAAAAGAAAAATAGTTATATACATCATAGTCTATTAATATTTAATTTTTTTGACATTTGTATTAATAAAAAATTTAATTTAATTTATTGTATCATGATGCATTACAACTTTTGTTAGATGACTTTTGTAAAGTGCCAACCAGCAAGAATCGTGCTTAATAAGACTATGCATGCTACAAATAAAGAGCAGTTGGATATGACAATGAGTAGGGTAACAAGCATCAAATCTCATTGAAAATTATGCTTTCATTCTTCAACCTTTATATATGATTAAGAGAGAACCAAAAAAAAGAAAAAAGAAACACAAAATAGCTAAAATATATGTTTAGTTGATTTATTTTTTTCAACTTTATTTTTATTTTTTCTCTATTAAAATGATTCAAAGTTCATTAAAAGTATCCTTATAGCTGTTTTCCATGGATCACAACTTGGCATGTAATTTTTTTTTTTTTTACTTTCTTTTGTAGGCTATCTCAATTGTTTAGAATAATTGTTGCTATTTATGTACAAAGAGACACATTTGTCTAATTAATTAAGCCCATGTTGCAAGACATTATGATTAGTGTCAGAGTTAACTTTATATTAAACAAATATTACAAATATAATTTTGGAAAAGTCAGGTTTGAGGATAGTAATAATACATAACTTTTTTTGTTTGCTTTGTCTTTTAAATAAATAAATCAAATGGGGTGTCTAATTAAAGAAAAGAGAATCCTAAGTCATCAATATGATTAAGGAAAGACTTTCTCTTGCCTGGAATGACCTATGATCCATGGGTCTTAAGGGTTATGGGTTCTAAGTTTTAGCATCGTTATTCCTTTAGGCATAAAAATGTTGATGTCAATTTATCTAGAGCTGAACTATTTCAGTCATGGAGTTGACACCCTTTCGAAGTGAGGTTTAGTTTCCCTCTATCTTTAGAGTTGTTCTAATATATATATATATATATATATATATATATAGTTAAGGAAAGATATGTTCTTTTTTGGGGGAAAGGAAAGCATATGTTCTAATTCCTATATATAATATGATATCTGCACCATCAACTGTCTAAATTTGTATTACAATGTAATTTTTTGAAAAAATTATAATATTTGTTAACATATTTAAATTATTTAGCATTTCTCTTAATAAAAATGAAATATATATAATTAAATTAAAAATGAGGATCAAAACAGAAAAGAAAATAAAGAAAGGAGATTATTGTTTCTCTTTGCAAGTTTGATCTCAATGTATATATAAAATATGCATTATTTTTGTACAAATTATCCAATTTGATCATAATAAAAAATATAACAATATAGATACTTGGTATATTTTTTTGTTTAAGTAATATTTTGAATTTAAGTTGTAAATATAGTCGCTGTAAATTAATTATTGCGAAATTTGTGTTGTTCTTGTAATTTTATATCAAAATTCAATTAGATTAATTAGAGTTTAATGAGTTATAAATATTAGTAATTTATATATATATATATATATATTGAGTATAAAAAAATTAAGATGAATATAAAACTTGAGACCTTGTTTGTCACTGTGATAGGGAAAATATCAGAGAAAAAAAATTTTAAAATTCAAACTGAAAATGGCAATAGAACCATCACCATCACTCTACTTGAGTAGATATTTGAAAGTATATGATACGAATATTCCTTCACATGTTTAATGTCTTATATTCATACATTACATATATGCATGTAAATAAATAAAAAATATATACACATATATTATTAATTTGTTTTATGTATTTTTGTGAAAATAAAATAAATGGAAGGAGCCATCGTGGATCTTAGCCTTGATTTTGAAGATAGGCTATGTGAATTGTATATAGTACAAAATGAAATATGATATTTTGAAACGCAGCCTCTATGATGGCTGGCTTTTTTGGGTCGTGGTTTTCAGTACGATATTGAATAGTCAATGCTCAAAAATTGAAGGCATTGTTAATTAATTACCTTTAAAATTAGGAGTGTGATCGAAGTAACTGTTTTAAATGCTGAGTTAAATTGAATTCAAACTAGGTTATTTTAAAATTTAAATATGTGACTTGATAAATTTGTGAATTTAATCGAGTTCAATTAAATTTATGTGTATTTATTATTTTATTCATTTATTTAATATAATTATAAAATATATCTTGTCGAATCATATTAAGTTTAAATATTATAAAGTATATATTTTTATTTATTTAAATATTTCATTTAATTAATCAAATTGAGTTGAATTTAGTATATAAATTATTTAACCAGGTCGAGCTTAAATTTTTTTAAAAAAAAATTCAGAGCTCAAACTTTGAATATAAAAATCAAATTAAATTCAAATTTAATAGTGTATTAACTTCTATTTAGAACATATAGATATTAAGAGTTTGTATACTCTCTTTCTCTATCCAGTTCAAAGAAAATTTCAAAAATTGAGCACCACATACCTCACAAAACCTTTATCTTTTAGTAAGTTTTTTTCTTGCTCGTATTTGGTGTGAAAAAAGAAAAAAAAAATATTAGGTTCTGTTTTCATACACATACATTGCTTTCTATGTATTTATACTTTACTGAACATTTCGAAAATCTATATGTTACCGTTGAAGTAGATGCTTTTCATGTTTTCAAGACAATTTCTGGTTCAGACTGCTGTCCCAAGGAAATATTAGATTAGAGCTGTTGTCATGAACATTAAAGCTTATATGTACCCTTCATATGGTAAATTTTTTAAATAATTTTTTTCTAAACTATCAATATTTAAAATTATGTTGAACTTTAATTGGTCCAATTTGATTCAAAACTATTAAAATTTTATAATAACTAATTAATATGATTACGATTTGAATTCGAAAGTTACTTAAATGATAATAACTCTTGTTTGATGATTCTAACACCTATTATTTTTTAAAACAAATTTTTAAGTTTAGATTTTATGTGTAAATTGAGCTTTATCGATCCACCTGATTTATTTCAAATTATTAGAAATAGTTCAGAAGAATATCAGAAATAATTAATTTTGTTTTCACGGAATTCTCATAACACATGCAGCATACACACCATGGCCAGTACTGTGACTTTGCTTGTTGCACAAATTTCGCAAAAATTGACGAATAATCGATGGCCCATTATTTTTTTGAAGGTTTTTAGGTGAGAATTTTTTTGAGTGAACCCACATTAATTTATAAATTCTCAAACATAATTTTAATATGGGGCATAAATTAGATAATCTGTATTTTTCAGGGAATTTAAATAATATATATATTTCAAAATAATTAATTAATAACTTAAAATTATTAGTATCGATGGATTGTATAATATAAAATAATTTATACGAACTTTAAATAATATATATATTTTAAAATAATTAATTAAAATTTTTAATAAATTAAAATTACTATTTTTTTTAGCATTGATGTACTGCACAACATGAGATAACTCTTTTCTTTTAAATTAATAACGGTAAGAAATCGAACTCTCCACCTCATGATGCTCTTGGAGAGGAGTTACCACTTAATTACTTTTTCACTAGTATTAATACTACTATTTAATTAACTATAAAAATGAGGACTTAGAACATTATTATAGTAATTTTATTTTATTATTTTTTATTAAGAGGATATATATAATAATAATTGAATACATAAAATAAAAAAAATAGTTAAAAAAAAGAAATATTTTAGTTATAATAAAATACATAATTTTTTATTAAAAAAAGTAATATTTTAAATGTAATAAATTTGAGTGCTTTACATAAAAATATGTATGAAAAATATTGTAAATTTTAATAACTCAATATATAAACGTTTTATTAGTGAATGTTGAAACTAATGATTTTGAAACTTAAGATTTAATAAATATATATATTAATGACTTTAATCTTAAAATTAAATATTTAACTGAATTTATATATTCTTAGAATATATTTGACTTTTTTTTTCTATTCTAGTTTATATAATTTCTACAATATATGGCATATTTTATTATTTTTTCATTTTAAATATAAATTATATATGTTTTTTTAGAACATAAAAATTATATATGTCAAAACTAAATATAATTATAGTTGAAAATATTTAAATTTTAAGATTATTTTCAAGAGACGCTCTTGTTCATAGCGAAGATTAGTTTTATTTTTGTCATGCTGCTGTATTTTCAAAACTCAAGTTTAAGTCAAAAATTATAGTTAATTATGTTCACATACTAAAGTGCCAATACAGCTAATAAGTAATAAAGAATTGTATTCAATTAAAGAATATTTTGAGTTCAAATTGTAATTTATGCAATTGCGGTAAAGATGATTACCATATTTATCATCTTATATGAATCGAATTACAATAATTAAAATTCAATTAATTTTGTATACCAGCGTTTAAAATAAAAAAAAAAAAAAAAGTGATAAAAATGTTTTATCAAATTATAAGGATTGGATTTGTATTTTATAAATTAATTAATTTTTTTATATTTATTAATAAAATCATATAGTAATGTCCAATAAAATAATCCTTTTTTTTTTCTTTTTTATCGATTAAAATGTAAATAATTTTTTTATTTGATAATATGCATTATTATTTTGGTAGGCTAGCCAGCGCAAATCATGGCTCCCATACAACTAGTTTTTCAAATCAATAATTTGTCATGTTGGTCATGCTCTTTTTTTTTTTTTTTTTTGAAACATTATGACAAAAATTTAATAATCTTCTTCACATGCAAATGAATTTTTATTATACATACAATTTCAACCATATCACAAACCTTATATTATGGGTCTGTTGGAATTAAGCACATGACCCCACATGATATACTATAATCTCGTCAAAAAATATATTCTTTCATTCTAATTTAATCTTAAAATGTTAATTTTAATTCATAACATGAATACTTATACATTATGTTGTTGTCGGTTCAAAATAATTAACTGGGTTGATTTACATTTAGAGTTAACATTGTAAATCATTTTTCTCATTAAATAAATGTTTATATAAAGTAATAAATAAATAAAAAAGTTATAGATGTTTTCCAACTGTAACTTGCTTTTCTCTTATTTCTTTATGTATAGTTTAAAAAAAAAATACACAGTTATTATAATTAAAATTATAATTAGTTATGAATTCTTGCAATGACTGGTTTGTAAATTAATGGATGTTATATTTAATTATTTTAAAATATTAAAATTACATTAATTTGATAAAAATTATCTATAATAGAAGAAACTTTTTTTTTCTTGAATATTTTATATCATTAATAATAAAATATGATATATTTTTTATTTTTTTATTGCATAAAAATAGAAAAAGAAAATTTATTGTTAAAATAAGAAATTTTATGAATTTTTTTAGAAAAAAAATTATGAATATATATATAATGTTGAGTTCTAAAGTTATTAAGGTAAAAATTTAACAAGTGTCTACCTTTTTATTTGAGTATTCACTTGAAAAGTTAATGTGTCAAATTATTAAAAATCCTAATATTTTATTAAAAATAAAATATTTTTAATAATATTATTTTTCAACTAAAATACTATTATACATATTTCAATACTGTTTGATATCCCACATATATATATTTCTATTTAATTAAGGTTTTTATTTCCTATATAAGTTACTCGGGAAGGCAAGACAACCAAAGACATCTAGGAAAAAATTCGTGAAACAGAAGACTCCCAAAAAAGAATAAACACACTCTCAATTGGTTTAGGATTCCTAGTCAAAAAGGAATCTTATTTCTTTCAGGTTTGAATATTACTATCACTATAAATAGGATCTCATATTCCTCATTTTCATTCATTATATTCCTTGTATTCTGATTGATCTCCTTCTCTCTTTGAATTCCCTCTCTATACTTTCTGACTTAGGCATCAGAGAGTTTGTGGGGATCCTCCCCACTTTTCACGTTGCCTTTTATTGACCACTTGTAGGGTTTTAGCTCAAGAGTTCCGGAAAGCAAGTTATCAAGTAGCACCGTTTGTGGGAACTCTTGGGAAAAAGCCATTCGTGCATCTGCCAAATTAAGACGTTGACGTTATGATTTCCAGCCCGCTGCCAATCTTGACTCCTGACACTCACATCAACCTCTTCGCCCCCATTGCTCCAATCAAATCTGTCAACACCTCTCCCAACGGCAGTACCTCCAACCCTTTTTCAGTATGTTAGACCTTCATCTGGTGGTACGCACATTCCTTTTGGAAACACCCACCGGTGGCCGGCTCTTGGCACCGACTTCCCATATTATGCCCCTTTGCAACACCATCACCGACTTATACCTTCCTTACCTTTTCCAAATTTAACAGATACACCAGCCATAACTACACCTAACCTAAACACTGTTGTCACGACCCGAACCCGAGGGCACGTGACCGGCACTAGGGAATGGGAAGACATAAGGCCCCCGAAACCCGTAGTAAGCCTAAAAGTAAAGAAAAATAAAACCTCACAATTTAAAACTTTATTTTAAAATAGAGCACATTATCAAACTGATTTTTCTAAAATTAAAACATAATTGAATACATAATTAACATATTTCCACCGTCACATATATAAATCAAACTTAAATCATTATACATAAACGTGGTGCATATAAACAAAATACACAATTATATTTAAGTCATACAATTCATAGTATAGTTACTACTGCAACTTCCTAGAACAGTACATCAATACAGCTTACAATGACCTACATAAAATGGCCAGTGATGAAGAAATCCGGCGTGGAGGCAGTTTGAGGTCGAACTCCCAAGCTTATGAAAAAAATAAGTTGAGGAGAATCAGACCTTACTGAGTAAGTCAATAAAAAAGCTGTACGGTTTGAAAATCTTTTTGAAATATATATATATATTTATAGCGAAAATAATTTATAATGTATAGGTATAGCTTTTGAAAAATCTCGGTAGAACCCTAAACCCAAAATCCTAAATGGCCAATCGGGCCCACTTGTTCCAACTAGACTGCCAATCCCCGAGAGCAAAGGCATCAACCACGGCACCAAGTCACAGTCGTTTACTTAATCCAAATGTATGGTACTAGCGGTCCCTGAGAGCTAGGGCATCAACCGAGGCACCCATCCCAGTCCATTATTAAACTTACAATCACTGACGGTCCCCGAGAGCATAGGCTTCCACCGAGGCACCCGTCCCAGTTCAACATTCACCAGTCATATATAATCCGGATCCACGTCTCAATCTCTACCATATGCACACGGTCCTGGTGAAGCCCACCAGGTAGCCCATTCTACCAAAATTCCTCAAAAATCGATTTTTAAATAAATAAAATGCGTTTTAAACCTTAAATAGCAGCATTAATTTAAATAAATCATATAATATTAACATAAGAATATGAGCGCATACATCTTAAAATAAAACACACGCACAGATCGTATTATCAACTTACAAGATGAATGAGAAGGCTAACGACCGTGCGTCTGCCTCGGTCTCACGACTTCTGCTCCGATATGCTCTAGAAAAGAAATTAACAGATCGATTTTAAAACATGATTATGAAATAAAAATCAAAAATCAACAAAACAATGAAATTACAGGCTGACTCGAGGAAGACTGGACAAGACTCGATAGATAGGATAAAACCAAACTAACGGTAGAAATTATTACGAATATCACATTTTACGAGAAAATTTATTAAAATTTCGACAGAGTCTCCTCTGTAAAACGGACATCTCTCTACCAGAGGTAGAGCCAAATCTGCATAAAAAATGCACTTCTAATATTCACAGACAGTACTCAGGTCGGCTCTCCAACACAGTATTAGCCCGATCGAGTTCACAACTTAATTCTAACTAATAAATTTATTAGAATTTTACTTTCATAAACAAACATTAAAATCATATTTAAAATGTAACATGACACTTAATTAAATTTAATTAGACATAAATATATAAAATCTCATAATCTCCAATAATATACGTTATTCATAAAATATGCATATATAATTTATAATTATCATAACTTAATTAAAAATATCAATTAGTTTATAAAAATCCTCTAAACCTCTTAAATATAAATAAAACTAACTAAAATATATGTTTAACTATAATTAGCGTAAAATTACATTTTTTTTACCCCTAAATACATAAATTACATAATGTATTATTAGTTCTAAAAATTCCTTAAAATTATATAATCATCTAAAAATTATTTTTTTTTCTCAAAATTAAACTAATAATTTAACCTAATAATTCATATTTGGCATAAACTTTAAAAAAATTATAAAAGTCGTGTAAAAATCACAAAAACCATAATTTAAGTTCTAAAATTAATAACATTTAATAATAACATAAATTATCAAAATTTTATAATTTTCACAATAATTTTTGAAATTAATAAAAATATTCATTAAATACCCAAAATTTACAAAATTCTATAATTAACTCATAATTTCCAAAAATTCTTAAATAAATCTCAATACCTTATAAATATTTAACCTTAATCACTCTAATTTACTAATTAAACTAAAAAAAATATCAAATAAAGTCAAATAAAATTAAATAAAATCAAACAAAAAATTCTGTAATTCAAGAAAAAAATCAAAGTAATGCACAAAAATCGGATTTGAACCACCAAAATGATGTAATTCATCATGTAGCTTAAATTATCTAAAGATTAACACCTAAACCCACTCAAGCAACCAGAAAACAACCCTAGAACAATCTAAGAACAACTCACCTTCAACCTCCAATTCCGACGCCGGAGACGAGTTGCAGCGACGGGTCTCGACGTGGACAGACGCCTGAGAAGGTGAGGGAGCTACGGTGGCGCCGGATCCAGCTCCAACTGTGGCGAGGTAGCTCCAATCGTGAGTGAAGAAGAACAGGGCGCCAGGAAAAGAAGGAGGAGGAAGAAGCTGGCGGTGGTGATTGTCGCTCCGGGAGGTCAAGGCACGCCGAAAGGAAAGGAAATGGGGTGGTGACGGTGGCGGACGAGAGGTAGCAGTGGCTTGGGTCTTGGGGTTTTCTTTTGGGAGGTAAGCTTATGTCTTTTTTTTTTTTTGTATATATATATATATATATATATATATATATATTAAAACATTATATTATAATATTACACCTAAATTCTCCACCACACACTCGCATTATACACACACAAGCATACTATATACATATATATACTCAATAATAAATTAATACACACACATATAAATTAATAATTAAACCCTACTTATATATGTGTATGTATATATAAATATGTATATATGCATGTACATAGTAACACATAAAATAACCATAAAGTTAATGTAGTTAAAATAATAATAATAATAATAATAATAATAATAATAATAATAATAATAATAATAATAACAACAATAATAAAAATAAACAATGCAATTTTAAACAATAAATAAATAATACTCACATATAACTCTTTCATAAATTAATAACCCTAAAATAATATTAACATAACTATATCTTAGTTACATAGCAAAATAATTAACAATTGTATAATATAATTTAAAAGTAATTATTAGTAACGCAGTTTGGAAACTACTTTATTTAAATAAAATATAGGGTATTACAACTGTGACCCAAACACTTAACCTCACCCCAACAAACAAAGAAGAAATGATACAAAACATCCAAGCTCAGATAGCCCTAATGAAATAACAATTGAATACTTTGATTCAAAGCGCAAACTGGGACCAGTTAGCACAACAAACAACACCACAACTCCGGAATTACCTGGAGGGAGCAAAGGGAAGAGTAAAGTTCTAGAAGGGGAATCTAGCTCAATAATTTTGATTCTCGACGATTCAAAATTAACCCAAAAGGTTGAAGAGGTTATACATAAATGTCATGACCCAAACTGGGGCCCATGACCAGAGCTATGGAATGGGAATTCTTTCGAATCTAGAACCCGTAACAAGCCTTAAAAGAATAAAAACTTACAATAATTAAAATAAAATATGCATCATAATAAAACTCAAATCAATATAATAAAAATATAACTCTGTCATATCATAAAATAAAATATATTAATACAATATTCAGAGAAAGGCCTCTGAATTACAACTAACATATAATAAAAACTACATACAACTTACTACAATAGTTTTATAGAATACAAATCAAGTCAAATAGATAATTTACATAAACAAGTCGGGGCTGAAGAAATCCGATAGATGGGTCTACTGCTGAGGTTTGAAGAAGAAAACTCTCCTATAAAAATATCAACTGACCGAAGTCAGATCTCACTGAGTGAATTGTTATAATATATATATACATGCATCTCCTGCATGTCAAATGCAATCAATCATCTGTATGTAATAAATATATATACAAGCACTTCACACAGATGCTGAAAATCACTTATATAATAATACTGAAAAACATAAGTTTATGAAGGATCAAATAGATCCTATTTAACGCAACCTCGATCAACAATAACATCACTCTAGCCATATAGGCTCACTTAATTCCAAATAAATTTACTTATGTCATATGGACAGTAGGCTAGCCTTGAGACACTAAGTGAACTGAGCTCCAGCAGTCTGACTATCAATGTGATTGACCCCGAGATACTAGGTCAACCGAGCTCCAGCAATCACACTATCAATCAAATCACATCTCAAATCAATCAATCAATCTCAATTAATTCATAATACCATAAATGATTCTCATTCAACTCTAAATCTATCGCACTGGTATGTACACGGTCCTAATGCTGCCCATTAGGTAGCACATTCTATCGATATCCTTTATTTAAAATAAAACATACATACGGTAAAATAAATAATGCATAATGACATTCATAATAGCAAAATAAACCATATATATACAAGAAATATACGTAAAATAAACTAAGTATATTTCAAGTATATATGTGTCAAATAAATTCAAATCAAACATGAAATATACTAAAAATAAACTAATAATATACTTAAAAATAATTTCAGTATAAATCGATAATATAACATGCATTCATTTCAAAATATACTAAAAATATACCTAAAATATACTAATCATTTAATAAAAAAATTATGAATAAATATACATTAAAACATGTATATGTGCTAAAATATTCAACCTAAATGCAATGTATATATAAAATAACAACTGACAAGTTTGCGCTCCTCAAGACTGGTTCGATGGGCCCGATCCACTAGGCTTTGGTCTCGGTGCAACTAAACAATAAAATAATAACGAATATTAGGATAATTCTAACTTAAACCTCTAAAAAGAATCGATCTAAGATTATAGAACACAGACAGATAGAATTTAAAATTGACCTGATGTCACATTTTACGAGAATTATATCAAAAATTCGGCAAAACCTCCTATGTAAAATGAACATTTCTCTACTAAGAAGTAGAGTCGGTCGTGCAAGAAAACGCATTTATAAAATTGAAATTCGCACAACTCTCAGTTGGGATCCTGAACTGCACAATTCCCCCAACCGAGGTCCACAATTCACCAAAAATCCAAATAATATATAAATATATTAAAACATCAATAAATTCCATAAATATCCTCAAAATATTACATATTTAACACTAAAACACTAAACATAATTAATTTCACAATAATTACGTAAAATTTTTTAAATAATAATATAATATTATTAAAATCCAATTTTCCAATAATTACACATAAAATAATAATAATTCATTTTATAAATTGAAATAACTTAATTAACCCAAATATATAACAAAAAGTTATAAAAACCCATTTTATTACCAAAATAATAAATAATATATTATTTGAAAACAATTTTTGAAAATTAGTATTAATTATTTAAAAATAGTAAATAATTTGTAAAAATCATTTTAATACCTTAAATAATTATAAAACCAATTAAAACACAATATTTAACTATAATTATCACAAAATTATACAATTACCCTAATAATTAAAAAATACACATAATATATCTAATATTCCATCAAAATTATATAAAAGCATAAAAATTATTTTATCAACAAATATTATTCTAATATTATATAAAACATATAATTAAACACTAATTTCAACAAAAACTAAACTTTAACCTAAGTTTCTAATATTGACATAAACTAAAAATATTTATAAAAATTACATAAAAATCACAAAAATTATTATCTCAACACTAAAATTAATAAAAATTTATAATAACACAAAATATACCAAATTTATAATTTAATAAATTAATTTATGAAAATTCAATAAACAATAATAAAATATTCAAAAATTCACAAAAATTAAAATAAATTCCAAAAATTCAAAAAAAGATTTTTTCATGAAGATCAATCTACTAGGAACAACTTTTCTTAAGGGAGTTTGCATAAATCAACAAAAAATCAACTAAAAAAATATAAAATATAAAAGCTTAAAACCGAAAAATCGAGAAAACTCACAAATGATCGGGTTTAAGTTTAAACGGAGCTTGGAATAAGAACCACTAGAGCTCAGGGAGTTGATAAAAATTGGTGGTGCTCGAAATGGTGGCCAAAATTATTATTATTATTATTATTATTATTATTATTATTATTATTATTATTATTATTATTATTATTATTATTATTATTATTATTATTATTATTTTAGTGTACATGTGTATCATACATGTGTATTATTTTTGTTATTGTGGTTATCATGTGTTATTATTATTATTGTTGTTGTTGTTGTATTATATTTATTATGCATGTGCATGTGTGTGTATTGTACATGTGTTTATGTGGTGAAACTATATATATATATATATATATATATATATACATAATAAAAGTAAAAAAAAAAAGGGGTCAATCCCCCTTTTTCTTCATTTTTCTTTATTTTCTTTCTCCCTTCTTCTTGTCAAAGAAATGCAGCACCACCCCCATGCCACAATGGAGCCACCTACCATCACCGAAAACCACCATCACCTTCCTCCTCCTTCAGATGTCGACCGCCGCTGCTGACCATGCCTGGAGCCATTGGAATCGCACAAAGCCGAGACAACCACTGTGAGCCTCCTTGTTGTCGGTGGTGCTTCCAACCACGTGAGCTTGTGTTCTTGGTCTTGTTTGAATCCTTGAGCACTTGTGAGTTCATTTTCGAGCTCCGTTTGAGCTCAATCTTCCTTGATTTTGAGTTCTAGCAAGTTTTTGTTTACGTCCATTTAGGATTTCGAATTTTTATTTTATTTTTGAGTTTGATCCATGAATTTTCACTTTAAGATTGTTGTTGTATGTAGCTTAAGCTTCTCAAAAATATATTTTGTATATTTTTTTGAATTAATTTGGATAATGGGTATTTTTGAATATTTTAATAATTTAAATTGAATTTTTTTGTTAATTATGTTAATTAATTATTTTGGATGAAAATTTTGTTAAATTAGTATTATTAATTTAAGTTACTAATTTTAGAATTTAGAAAAGAATTTTTGGTTATTTTATATAATTTTTGGGAATATTTTAGTATTATGTGATTTTTGGATATATAGGTTAATTGTGTATTTTTGTTGAAATTATAGTTAAATAATATGTTTTAATTGATTTTAGAATTTTATAGGGTATTTTTACAAATTTTTTACTATTTTTAACTAATTAATGCTAATTTTTGAAAATTATATTCAAATAATAAATTATTTACTATTTTGGTGATTGAATGGATTTTTAACTACTTTTACAATATATTTAAACTATTTGAGTAATTAAAAGTGAATTTTACTATTTTATGTTGAATTATTGAAAAATTGAATTTTTATTAATATTATATTATTATTTGAGATTTTTATTTAATTATTGTGAAAATAATTGTATTTAGAGTTTTGATGTTTAAATATATTATATTGTGGCATTTTGATTATTTTATGATTATTTTTATGATTTTTATTATATTATTATTTAATAATTATTTTATTGAGAATTGTGAACCTCGGTTGAGAATTTGTGTAGTTCGGGGTCCCAACTGGAGGTGTTGAGCACCTGTGTTTTAGAAGTGTATTTTTTTGCAGGATTGACTCTACTTTTCAGTAGAGAAATGTCCATTTTACAGAGAAAAATCTATCAATTTTTTGATAGAATTCTCATAAAATGACGTCGGGTCAATTCTGAATCTTTGTGTTTTGGCTGAATTTTGAATTCCTAGATCGAGTCTTTCTTTAGAATTCTTAGAAGTATAAGTTAGAATTTATATTATTATTATTTATTTTCTCGTTGTGCCGAAATCGAGGCCTATCGGACCAGACCCGTCGAGTCAGTCTCAAGGAGCGCAAACTTGTGAGTTATTATTCTATATATGCACTGCATATAGGATGCATGATTAAGGATTTTCACATTTTATGTTTAAATATGATTTATTTTATTAAATGATTTGGTATACTTTGGTTTATTTTTGATATATTTGTTATATATGTGACATATATATGTTAGTATTTATTTGGTATGAATTTAGTATATTTGACATATGTTCACATATTTATTTGATATATTTTTTGTATATTGTTGGTATATGTTTAGTATATAAGTAATATATTCTTTTCAAAAGAATGCCATTATGTTTTAAATAGTGCATGTTATTATTTTCCATAATCATATGGTTTTATTGAAGGATATCGATAGAACGTGCTACTTAGTAAGCTGCACTAGAACCGTGTACATACTAGTGCGATAGATTTTAGGGTTGAGCTATAAAATCACTTGAAGTAACATTTGATTGATCGATTATTAAGAATTAATGTGATTACGGGAGCTCGATTGACATAGTGTTTCAGGCCCAATCACACTGATAGTGAGACTGCGAGAGCTTGATTGACTTAGTGTCTCGGAGCCAGTCTACTGTCCAAAAAATGGAATAAGAAAATTACTTTGGAATTAAGTGAACCTGATGGTTAGTGAGATATTTTAATTGAGGTTGCGGATATCTAGGGTTCTATTGGATCTTTCATTTAAGTAAATGTTTTCTGCATTTATTATATATATAAAAGTAGAGTTTAACATATGTGTGAAATGTGTGTATATGTATATTTTTATACAGATGTCTGACTGTATATGATTTAGATTGCATGTATATATATTATAATAATTCACTAAGTGAGGTTTGACTCCCTTCAATATTTTTTCAGGAGATTCCTCATTGTCAGACCTCAGTAGTAGACCTCTATGCCAAACTTCTTCAGCCCTAGCTAGATTATGTAATTTATTTATCTAAACTTTTATTGTATTCTAGAAAACTGTAGTAGTAGTGTATTGTATCAGTAGAATGTTTTTAGTAAGAGACCTATCTCTGAATATTGTATGAATATTTTTATTTTATGAAATGACATTTAAGTATTTATTTTATATTGATCTAAATTTTAATTATGGCATATTTTTTTATCTATTTATTGCATGTTGTGTTTTTATTTTTTTTAGGCTTTCTACGGGTTTCAGATTAGAAAGAATTATCGTTCCCTAGCGTTGGTCATGACTCCCCGGTTTGGGTTATGACACTATGGTTGGGGATGGATGATAATGAGAACATCAACTTCTTATTCAGACTATACAAGTATCGCAAGACATCTAAGTCTAGCTCAATTGTATAAACTTGGTCAGAATCTGGTAACTATTGGGATGAAGCTGATCGGGTGCTATGTTATACATATTCAAGAATGTTTTTATAAAGGGATATAGAGGGAACTTCAAGCTCCTATCTAGTTGGTCAAAATACACAACTAATCTATTGAAGCCTAGCAAGGGAGTATGAGCTCTAAATTTCCTATCGATGGTGTGTAGGGTAAAATCGGTGGGAATACTAAAATGCCTCCGATACCACCCTAATAACTCCTCGTCTATTCTAGAAATGAACAGATTAGAGCTAACTTATTTCCTCGGTGCCATGGATTTATTTAATATGCAAAAAAAAGCAATGTAGGAAGGAAAAAAAGGATTACCTGGTTACAGAATGCAGGGGCTACTATAGGAAAAGCTTGATGACAGAAGCAAGAGGAAGCAAAGAAGATCGAAGAAGCCAACAGGATAGCAAGAAGCAAAAATGCAACACATCGAAGAAATAGAGATACTTATAGGACAACAGAAGGCTATGGAAAAGACCATTAACTACCCTTATAAATATTTCAATTTCTCCCACATCATTGAGGGCAATCTGGGAAATGGAAAAACCCATTAATCGAGCAGTCATCATATGACAGTAAAAACATCTTATCTTCTTACACACAAATAAATGCGACAGTTACGCAATTCAAATTTAAAAAATGGGGGCATCGAAACAATATAGCAGTTATCCGTCCCAGGTGCACCATTACCAACTATCCCTCCACAACAAGCGTTATAATCTCCAGTATCAATATCCAGTAACTGGAAGAGGGCACCCTCAGGTCACTTATATGGTACTGAAGTTTGGCATCTGAGCCACACTTTCAAGGCACCGAGACTACACAACACTTGGGCCGCGCTTCTAATGCATCAAGAATCTAAGTCCAGTCACTGAAGCTAACACCCTCAAGTCACTTCTACAGTATTCAGGTTTCGAGCATGTAAGCCTCGCATCCTTACACCGAGCATCTAAGTCCAGTGACTGAAGCTAGCACCCTCAGGTCGCTTCTATAGTACTGAGGATTGGCACTCGAGTCGCGTTTTTAATGCTCCAAGCATCAAAACTCTAGTGACGATCGGTTCCATCACGTTGTCTTCACATTGACGGGTTAATCCATTATATATCCTTTTTATTACAGATTTTGTGCACTCAAAGTCCAGCTAGCACTTCAACGATGTTCTTACTCACTGATTTCAAGACTCGGTATCGAGCTTTATCTTTTTTTGTGACTGAGGATGGCCACCTCAGCTCACCTTTCCATATAAGATGTAATTACTTGAGTAGTCTCTCTCTAGACGAAAGAGTGATATTTCTATCATCTTATAGACCTGGATACATAGGACATAAATATCCGAATAAACTCATGGGGGGATTCTTGATACCCTACATATATATATTCATGTTTAATTAAGGTCTTTATTTTCTATCTAGGTTACTCGGAAAGGAAAGACAACCAAAGACATCTAGGAAAAGGTTCCTGAAACAGAAGACTCCCAAAAAAGAAGGAACACTATCCCATTAGTTTAGGATTCTTAGTAAAAGAGGAATCCTACTCCTTTTAAGTTTGAATATTACTATCACTATAAATAGGACCCCATATCCCTCATTCTCATTTATTCTATTATCTGGTATTCTGATTGATCTCCTTCTCTCTTTGGATTCCCTCTCTATACTTTCTGACTTAGGCATTGAAAGGTTTGTGGGGATCCTTCCCATTTCTCACGTTGCACTTTGTTGATCACTTGCATGGTTCCAACTCAAGAGTTTCGAAAAGCAAGTTATCACTACTTAAATTCTAAAATTACTTATATATTATGTATTTTTCTGCCTTAAATCACTTAAAATATTTTTTCTAATTATTTTTTAACTAAAATAATTTTATACATACTTCAATACTAATCTAATAATTCTAAAAACAAATCTTATTGTAACTAAAAATTTATAGCAATAAAATTAAAGAAAATAAAATTAATGTGATTTATTTTATTTTATTTTTAAATTATTTAGTTATTATTCTATTCAAATTATTTATAATTTATTTACAGTCTATTCATTTTATTTTACAGTCTACATATTATGCAAAATCACGACTAGTTTTAATAATTTAACACATAATAAGTCTTGAATGCTAAATTATGAAAAAAAAATTGTCAAAATTTGAATTTCATTCCAAATTACAAACAAACTTTAATTTCATATGAAGTTGCATAAAAAATGTTAGGTAAATATTTTTTAATTACTTGTATGATACCCCGTATTTATGTTCCTATCTTAATAAAGATCCTTACCCTTCAAGACAAAAGAATCTAAATCATCAAATAGGAAGGAAGCTATGTCATTCTCAATTAGGAATTTGTTATAATGCAAACAAGCATAGTTCTTTAGGATAGTAAAGATTTAATTTCATTATGTTTGATTATGTTTATTTGGTTATGCAGGTATTATTTATATCTTTTTTATTCATGTTGTCCTTATGTTGATTTTTTTTTGTTTTGTGTATGTTTTAAGATTAAATCATGTATGAAAGAGGACTTGGGTTTGTTTAGAATGAAATATGATGCGTGCAAAGTCAAAATAAGGATCTAGTCAAGGGTGCCAAGTCATTATACCGATCCAAGTTAAGGCAGAAAATGACCGTGATGAGTAGTCACACCGTGCCGACTGATTCTAAAGGCTTCTCGTGCCGAGTTGGCATAATGGTGACGAGTCGGCACCACTACACCCTTTTGTCGCATCTTTTCATTTTTACATCCTTTTAAAGGGACACGAGTTGTAGCCCTAAAAATCCTATAAATGTATGACTTTGGCTCTATTTTGGGATGATTGATATTTTATTACTTAGTTTTTGCTTAAAAATCATTGTCAAAATTTTAGTTTTTATGAAGACAAACTTGAAGAAGACATAATCAAGAATCAATAAAAGATCATTCTACACAAGCACTTTCTAAAAGACATAGTAAAGGGTTTTATTCACTCAATCTTTCCTTTTCCTTTTTTATGTAGTACTTAATTCTTCCTTGTTATTCTTTAATCATGTATCTTGGCTAAGTCTTTGTAAGAGAATTGCAATGATGAATTAATTTAAGAATTACATTTTCATCTTATATTATTTATGATTTAATTTCAGTTAGTGCAAATAGTGTTGTGTATGTTTAACCACCATATATAACTAGTTAATCAATTATTCACAATGAGAATTGGAATAACTTAGTGGAAATGTAATTGAAATTACTTAAGGATTGAAATAGTACTTGGAGATGAGACATTCGCCTTAAGGGAATAAAGAATTAGTGTGACACTTAATGATTTTCGCTAACTTTGCAATTTCATAAGAATGAATGTGGACTCTAAGAGGAAATACCTTTGATTGACAATGAGAATTGCTTTTGAGAATTGTTGACTAATTTCCAATCAATACATGTCATTTATATGATTATTTACTTTTAAGGTTCTTTATTAATTCTGAATTGTGACTCTTATAAACATTATTTTAAATTATATCTATTTTAAATAGACACTTAGTAAATTTATAGTTTAAAAGTTAATTAGCATAAATTAATACTATTTTAATATTATTTTACCTATTCATCTTAGTATTTATTTGGTTAATACAAAATTTACTCTGAGTTCCCTAATGATCGACACCCTACTTGCTCTATACTTAGTCCTAAAGACTAGGGTTTTATCTTTGACTCACATTATAATATTACTTTACAAAGGAAGTCTACTTCTCTTCTAAACAAGGAATCCTATTCCTAAAAGGTTCATGTATAATCTCTCCCTATAAATACATCTCATTCCATTTTATATCATTTGTTCATCATCATCACATCATTCTACATCAAGCCATCACCCCATCATTATATAAGCAATCATCCAACATTCCACATCCTTAATTATACTTTACTACACTCTCATTTTATTATTTTCCCCATACACAATACTGACTTAATTTTCAGAGTGGTTATGGGGGAAACCCCACCTCATTCACCCTTTCTTCTCATCGTTGCATGTTCCACAAGTAAAGATACAATTTAGAGTTATTAAGTGGTGTTGTTTGTGCGAAAACCTAGCTCATTTTATTTTGCTTTAAAATAAAATAATTGAGAGCTAGGCACAATTGAATTTAATTCTAAGTTATTTTGCTCGCTGAAACTAAGAGCTTTTAGACAATTATTTATTTGATAAATGAGAAAGTTAGGCTAATGCAGAACCATAGGTAATCAAGCTTCATTGCGGGCCTAGTTTGAAAGGTTAACCACTTCAATCATGAGAAGAGACATAAAGTTTCCACAAGAATGAAAACATTATAATATCTTGAAGAAGTAGCAAACACCAAAGCCTGCACGACCATCACAAGATACTTCATTGAAGGCTATAGATTTAAAGTGAATCCAAAGTCTTGCCAAAGCCCATACTTGGTTATGAAAATATCTCATTGAAGCATTAGTACGGTGATGAAGATACCACTAAATTAATCAGCACTATGCTATCTGTTCAAGATTCAAATTAGAAGCACCATGGAGATGTTGCCCAATAATGAAAATCTTCCTATCTTGAATGTCAACTTAAAAAGTTTAGTTGATAAGAATTTAAAAACTATAATTCTCCAACCGAAAATTCCCACTCCATATTATTAAAGAGAGAAACAGAGACACCAATTCATTAGACGTACAACTGGACCCTAATGATGTACAGTTTGCGCAAAAGGTAAACAGAGGGATAAAACCTAAAAGCTCCTTAAAATATTGATGAACAAGCAATGAGGAAAGGTAAAAATCCCAATATGCCAAAGAAGTGATCGATTGGGTTCAAGTTTGGAAAGAGATCTTTTATCATATATTAATTCATAATTCTTTGAAATAAACATAAAAAGTCGAAGCTCCATACACGTATTGTATGTGAGTCTAGCCCATACATCACTTAAGAAAGTCTTGAGCTAATGCCTACAGAGATGTAGTACTGATAACAGGATAGCTTCAAGTTGTTAAAAGCTTCACTCACCTTCATTAAATGGCCATATTGCTTAGAATTTTGATGCTTAGAATACAAAAATATTGGAAGTTTATGAAGATAGGAGGCCTTGAATAAGAATGGCTCTCAGATAATAAATTATAACCACCGATCATCCACTGAGCCTCTAAGTACCAAGTTCATAAGCTTTAAGTACCGAACACCAATTGAATATTGGATACCAACTTCATAGGCACTTAGACTCTAAACAAACGAGCAACAAATTCATTGTATCTTTAATGATATGCACAACTGACCATCAACATAGCAAAAGCATAACATTAAAAAATTTAACCATCTACGGTCACGACATTGATGAGTTTAAAGATCCCTTGCATCAACAGAGCTGTATTATTAAATAATTTCTTAATATCATGTGGATATCAACTATTAGAGTTTATTAGTAACAAAAAAAATTTGTAAGTTAATGAAAATAGTAGAAAAAAAGGCCTTAAATAAAAGTAGCTCTTGGATTAAGAGCTGAGATTTGAGCACATGACATCAACTCTAAACAAGCACCGCCACACCAAAGAACTAAGCATCAAAGCATTAAAGACAGTTAGAAATCAGGATAAAACAAGCTTTGAATTTCGAGCAATGAGCATAAAGCACCGAACAATTATTGATTACTCACCGAGCATCAAGCTCGGGACATTGAGCATCCACTAAGCGCCCCTTATAAGCACTTAGACTATGAGCATTGAACAATAAAATTTTAAACAATTAATCACCTAGAGTGCATTATTCTTTAACTTATGAGATTTTTTTGAAGCATTTGGAAACTCAGAGACAAAGATGTTTGATAATCTTATATCACAATAGTGAAGAAATATTCGACTTAGAAGCAATTATGGTAATATCCAACACAAGACATTCATGAAGAAGTAACAGCAGCCGCAATAGCTACTAGTTGAAAGATATTTTGCCAAGCACTAAAAGTCGAGAATGGGGTATCAATTTCATAAGCATCCACTGAACCTCTAAAAACTGAGCATCATAGCCTTAGATATCCAAGCAACCATCTAGCATCGAGTACCAAACATTAAAGCACTTGAAAAGAGTCCTAGATAAGGGGTGAATAGGACTATCAAATAAAAATAAGAAATAAAAAGAATTCTTTGCAAGAATTGAATGGAAGTTGAGAAATAAGAATGAAAAACACAAAAATTTGAGGAGTTCAGATTCAACAACAATCCTACGTCTTCACTTAACTTATCCTCAAGTTAGGATTTTGAATCACCCACAATCCTATTTACAAAATTGAGATTACATAAGAGTTTTATAGTTTACTCTTACTGTTGGGGTTTCGTGATATAAACGCAGCAAAAAATTAAAATTTTATCACGTTCCCATACCTGGATCCATGTAATTCGACTACTTGATTAAATCTAGAGTTTCAAGAATCTCACCAAAATGCAGAAGAGGCAAGATTTTCTGGAAGGATGAGAGTAGGTTCACATCGGTGACACCTTACCTTAAGCTTTTTGCTTTGGTTGTTCAGATCAAAACATTTCTAAAAAGATGCATCCTCTATAGGTATCCACACGGACATCCCTTCACAAAATGAATTGGAGTATGTGCTAGCAACCTTCTTGATTGTCTCACAAATCAAGAATAAAAGAAAAACTCTATGTTTGTTTTATAGGAAAAGAGAAAACCCTTTTTGGAGGCAAGGAAAAATAAGTGTATTAAACCTTAGAGAATATAACATATTTATAGACTCCAAATTAGGGTTTCACCTACCAATGACCTTTTTGGTAGTTTCCCATTATATTCTGATTTTGTTTTAAAAACAAATAAGAAATAATATCTTATTTATTTATTTAAAATAACATTTATCTTAAATAAATAAACAAATGAATAAATAAATAAAACACTTTAATTATTTATTTCCATAGAGTTTATTTTGGGCTTATTAAACCCATAATCATTTTGGGCTTTTCTAAATGTGTGACCCTGTAGGTTCACATAACATTGGCAGTGGGCCTAAATCTCTATTTAGGCCTACAAGTCATAAGTGGCCTCTAGCAAGACATTATGACTACCCAAGCCATGTGAAGTCAATAATCCGACATAACCTAATTACAGTGAATTTTATCATCCCTTTATCACATGATATCTTAATTGAACATAAGGCATAGAATTTCATCCTTATATAGTTCAATATTCTGACTTGATTCCAAGTAGACTGAAAATGATAACTCTTTATCAATTCATTTCAGCATGACCATGCATTTTCCTTCAGTCTATCTCATCAAAGGGCCCATAGATATCTTTCTCATATTAATGAGGGATAAATTCCTTATAAATCACTCACATTCCTTACATAACTAATTTCATATCCAACAACATCCTATCTAATCGTCCAGTTAAAGACAATGTTAGAATGTGTCAAAACATAAAATAACTATGTAGAAATCCATGATGATTTCAAGGTCAAAGGACCGAAATAAAATTACTGTGATGAGAAATACTTATGACAATAATCTATGCAGTATTCTTATAGTGGGTCAATCCAGTACATGATCTCTCATCATATACCTATGAGTTGACTTAATATCTCATATTTATGATTAGTAAAACATAACCATTAATCAACATCATACTAGCCTTAATACTTTAATATTTATATAATGAATAAATGGCTAGGGATAATTAGAATAGAACTCTTATTTTAATCTAAGGGTTTTACTATCAAGTCACATACTTGATGACCTCAGTAAGAATTAACCATTCATATAATTATCATAAAATCAAATGATAATGAAATACCTCTTTATTAATAAAACAAGAAAGTTAATGCATAATCAAATGATTGACCTAGTGCATATTACTAACAATTACAACCTTACAACTTGAGTTTTTAAGGCTCACTCAAAAATTAAATTCCAAGTGTTTGAATGGACAACACTTAAACCAATTTCTTTAGAAACAAATCTCACTTCCCTTCTAATCTATACCAAGATTTAAGATGAAAAGAAATTCTATTTCTAACACACAACCAACTCTCACAAGATTTATATAAACAAAGAATTATTTAAGAGAATTTGAGAGCTCAATTGAATACTTAATAAAGAATGAATCATAAACAAGTTTCTTAACTTCCATTCAGCTCTTAAGGTATTTATATAGATAAACACTAAAAAATATAGCTAATAGAGGTGAAAATAATGTGTTCAACATCTATATTTTGAATTCAATGTTTATAATTTTGAATTGTTGAGGGTGATGCTGTTAAACAACTATGCATGAATTGAAACCATAATTGGCTATTAAAGACATTTAATTTTGTCCACACTTTCTTAATAAAAGTTATAGATACTTGACTTATATTTCCATATCATTTTGAATTATCTTAATTTGGATTTTTTTATCTCAAAATATGTCCAAAATACTATGAGCTATGTAATTTAAAATGTAAACTACTGTCAGATAGCTATGCACAAGTTGAACCCGTGATTTTTATTGAAGAAGTTTTAATTTATCCAAAATTTTTATATCAAAATTGTAGATATTTGACTTAAAATTCCATATCATTTTGAATCACCTCAATTGGACATCTTTAGCTCAAGATATGTCCAAAATATTAAGAGTTGAGCAATCTAAAATGTAGACTATTATCACACAGCTATGCACAAGTTGAAACCATGATTTTATATTAAAGATGTTTTAATTTGCCCAAAATTTATTAATAAAATTTGTATATATTTGAATTATATTTTCATATAATTTTTAATCACCTCAATTGGAAATCTGTAGCTCAAGATATATCCAAAATACTAAGAGTTGTGCAATCTAAAATGGCAGCTGCATATGTTAATTTTGACTTAATATTTGCATACCCAAATGAACTCAGATTTTGACAAGAAAGCCAATTCAAAAAGCTCAAGATGTCTACTTCAAATTTTAAGAAGATAAGTTTATCATTATAAAGCTCTAAGGATGTCAAAAGCCTCCTTGAATCTCAGAGGTCAAATAAGCCCAAGATAATCATACTTCATTTTAACTTCCAATGGAGTCCTAACTTATACACACTTAATCAAACAAATTAAATGCTTAAAATTAAATTTTTTAAGATCAAAATTAAGATTGACTATTACTAAGGTCAACAACACTGAACATTGAAAACTAAGGTAATTGAGCCACTAGTTGTCAGACTTTCAAGCGGTATGAACTTTGATTAATTAAAACAACAAAAGCAAGTGAGACGTAGCAAGATGGAAGAGGCACAACTCATAATGGTGTCATAAGCATATGAAGCTTTCATTCCAAATTCATCAGTTTCCTCAAGGGGATTAACATCTTCTTACATGGACGCACATGACATTAATTTTCATAGTGTAGATAAACTTGGCTGACATATTTATGCCAATAAACAAGCTTCATCTTTGAGTCTTCATATTACTCAACAACAATTGAACAACTTAAACGAACATAAATATTTGTTGACTCAAAGGTGGGGTAAGAGCACATCAAGAGATAAGTTTTCTGTCTCAATTATTTCAATTATTTATTTTTTAATTATTTAGTTTCATCTTATTCTTATATGAATATTTATAGCTTGTCACACAAGCACCCTCATATGTTCGTCCATGAATATATGATTATCATTTGCTCTCTTTCTTAATTATTTATTTTTATAGAGCAACTATGGCCCATTATGCAAGCATCTATACTCATAAGAATAAAACTGCATCATTATTCTACGTATGAAGTTTGAGAAAACATGCTCCAAACCACATTAAAATATACCAAGGATTGACAATTACTTGAGATCGATTAAATGATCCCTAGATTTTTATTTTTCATTACAACTAGACAAACACATTCAACTATAAAGGCTAATATAAGCACAATCACAATAGTCAGACATTCTAACTATCTTGCTCGACATCAATAATCATACTCAAAAAATTCCCTTAAATTTATTCGACTTCATTCACAAGGCCATGTTCTAATATCCACAAAAAAAGAAGGATTTGAATGCATGTTGGTTTGAAATAAGATATGCTATATGCAATAAATCATGAGCTACGCTTACTAATGCATGGAAATTTAATGAAGGATGAATGCAATTAGAGAATCAAGGGCCCCAATAAATCTAATGAATAGACCTAATAGAAGTAACACTATTCGTGAGATTCTCCATATAGGAAGGAACCTTTGGGCACATCTTCAAGCTTCTTCGGAAGTATAGGACCAGCTAGTCAAGTTACATGAAATAGATGCGAATCTTCATATTTGAATATAGCCTGATTTGAATAGATAATGAACTAATGAATGTATATTGAGCTTATGATTGGATTCAATAAGGCATGGAACCCATGGGATCTTAGCTCCTAATTGTGAAAATCTACTGTAGGACACATGAACTGCACTTGTACTCGAAAAGCTATTTGCAAAAGATGGTCCTTTTATAAGTCAAATCCAAAAAAATTTCAACAAGCTCGTAATATTAGGCATAAAAAATAAATAACAAATTGGGGATTCAAGCAAAGAATTGAGAGGAACAGTTTTCCATTATAGCAATGCTCAACAAAATGAATATAAAATAAACATTAACTATGTTCGAACTCAAAACTAATCATTATTTTGGCCAGACGGTTGTCATCAATAAAGTTATCAAAATGCAAGGGCGAGTAACATTGAAATATTCAACAGTGACTCGGGTCATTTCGATAGCACTGAGCACCTAAGTCTAGTGACTGAAGTGGCACCCTCAGTTCGCTTTGATAGTACTGAGGTTCAACACTTAGATCGCATTTTTATGACACCAAGCATCTAAGTCCAGTGATTGAAGTTGACACCCTTAGGTTGCTTCGATAGTATTGAGGTTCAGCATTCGAGCCACGTTTCTATGACACTGAGCATCTAAGTCTAATAATTGAAGCTAGTACCCTCATGTCACTTCGATAGTACTGAGGTTTGACATTCAGGCCATGTTTCTATAACACTGAGCAGCAAAAATTCAACGATAACTGGTCCTGTCAGGTCATTTCTATAATACTTATGGGTTAATCTCTCGAGTCATTTCATAACACCGAGCATCTTTTATTGAGCAATTTGCGCATCTAAAGTCCAGTTGACGCTTTATGATTATGATATTATGATATTGTGATTCTAAGACTTGGTATACCGAGCATCTCAATGTTTAATGACTAACGCTGGCCACCTCAAGTCATCTTTCAACAACATATAAGGTTTCAATCAAGGTTCTTCTGTCAGTGCATCAGTCATCTTCGTGTGATTCTTAGAAATCCAAAAATCTCAGATATAATTATCCAAACAAACTTTCAGGAGGGACTCTTCATACCCCGTATTCATATTCCTATTTTAATAAGAATCCTTACCCTTCAAGACAAAGGAATCTAAATCCTCAAATAAGAAGGAAGCTATGTCATTCTCAATTAGAAAGATTACTCTAAAAATGAAGTCTACTTCTCTTCTAAACAAAACAATCCTACAAGTATAAGGAATTTTATTCCTAAGAAATTTATGTATAATCTTTTCCTATAAATACATCTCGTTTCATCTCATATCATTCATTGAACATCATCATATCATTCTACATCAAGTCATCATTCTATCATCATACAAGCAATTATCTAACATTCTACATCCTTTATTCAATTCTACTTTACTCTCATTTCATTATTTTCCTCATACGCAGTATTAACTTAATTTTTAGAGTGTTTATGGGAGAAATCCCATCCCATTTATCATTTCTTTTCATTGATGTAGGTTTCATAAGTAAAGATTAAATTCTGAGTTATCACTGTGCTTAAATATAATAATATTTAATTATAAAAAGTTAGATGTTAGAGATTAAATTCATTCAAATATATGTACATATTTTTTATTTTTTTAGTGTGATAATTTTTTTGTCGGCTGTTGTTATCCTCGTGGCCCTCCCATCCATAAAGTCATTATCTTAAAGTTTATTAGTTAAACTTCATGCCTAAATACATAATTTCATCCCCAAACTTCTTCATTTTTTCATTAGCACTTTTAATCATCAATTTATTATTTTTAAAATTTTTAACTTTTATATATTAAACTTTTGAGTCAGTTATAGGAGTAAAATAAATTTAAAATTTCTCACATTTTTTTTTTCAACGATAAAATTTAAATTTTAAATTTTAACATAGAAGAAATATTGCTATTTATAATGGCAATCTTTATGTGGGCTAAAAACATAAAGAACTACTCTTTTATCAAATTATGTTCACAACAAAAAAAACTTATGAACATTACAAACCACATGTCTCATAATCAATAAAAAAAAAATTAATTATGTATTTGCGCCTCATGAACTATTAATATTTATTTTTTATTTAATTATATATATAAATATATAAAATTAAATCCTAATTCCCTATAACAAAATATAAATTTATAAATGTATATAAAAATTTTATGTTAAAATAATTTTAAAGCTAAAGCATATAATAATTATTATGTAATGAAATTAAAATAGTGGCAAATATAATTAGCAAACAAAAAATTATAATTCCTCAAAATTTTGTTAAATTACATTTTGTTAAATCTCTCAAATAGTGATGAATTTTTCCAATGTAATGATTGGATAAGTTGGATTTTGATACATTTCTGGAGTTGAATTTGATATAGATTCAAAAGCTAGTTTTAATTTAATCATTCCAAAAGTTGAATTTTGGACAAATGATAGTACGAATACTTTTGTGATTATTATCAATTTACTCCAATATCTTTTTTTTTTTTGAAAGATATCTTATTTTTTTTAAAAAATACGTAATAGTGAAAACATATCGTTCAATGAAATAGATATAGTATGCTTCCATTATAAAATGATTTCAACATAAAATTTGTGATTTTCAATATTAACATACAAATTGAATGAGTCAAAATCTGCATATTTGTTTGATATCATGCAGAATTTCCTTCCATTGGCTGTTCCAATATTACTATTATTTTAGCAAATGAAAATGGGAATGAAAGAGGACTTACACAAAATTTTAATAAAATATTTGATTTATAAGAAAATTGAATTTAATATTATTTAAATATATAAATAATTATTTTTATTAATTTATATATTTTATTTAATTGCTTCAAAAAAATATATTATATTTCATAAATTTTAATAATATATGATTATATTTAAATTTTGACAAATTTTTAACTGGTTTGACTTGATTCCTATAACAATGAGAATTTATATCTTACAATGGGCAATTTCCATTGGACAAATTAATTCTTATTTTCATGTAAAATTTTATTTATTTAACACTAGAAATTAAAATTATCCATTCTATTATGATTTCTACTCTTATTTTTTATAAAACAAACAATATCTTAATTTTATTCTCTCATAAACCAAACACTTCGTCAAAATTTTCATTTCATTTCTAATTTCCTTTTTATTTCAATTCCAATTTTAGAATATAAACTAAATAACTCATAAATAAAAAGTATTGAGAATTGGCTGTTGCTATGCGCTTCTAATATCTTTGTGTTTTTATTAAATCAAAGTATACATCCAAAATCAACAATAAAACAAATGGCATTGCATAAACTTCTGAACTCCAACAAGAATGCATTTTCAGCTGGAGACAATCTTCTGCTATTCAAAGCATTGTATACTTTTTACCTGTGATGCTTCTGTTTATGCTTAAGCTAATACTTCCACAATATCGAAGGGAGATCGATCACAGTGAGGCCGGAATTTCACTTTCGGCCATTATCATTTCAAATAGACTAAATTGGGTTACAAAGACAGCCCAAATAGAATTCATGGCCCAATGCTAAAAGCTCCCTTTTGTAACCGTCTTCTCTTCTCTATTCTCTGATCAGTTAGAGTTAGGGTTTAAGGTGAAGGTTTATGTTGCTGTACTGATTTGATTTCAATTAAAACTTTCAAAGAGTTCAAAAGACAGCAACTTTAAAAGTTCTTTTTTTTAATAAAATTATTTATTTTTTTTCGAAGGTGTGAGATTGAATTGCAGTGATTGAATTGAGATACTGGGAGGGATACAATTAGAATTGTGTTTGGATGGTTTCTGTTGGTTCAAAAGCTTTAATATTCAGAAGACCCAGAAGTGGTGATTTGGTTGAAGATACTGTAATGGGTGGTGATGATTATAAGCAAGGTAGAAAGAAAAAGGGTATGGGCAGGAAAGCTAAGAAACAAAGTTTTGGTTTTGATGGTGATAATTCTAACAAAACTGTGTCTGCAATGGGGCGAGTAGCTGATGGAAGGCCCAGAAAGTCATTAAAGCATCAAAATGCATCAGAATCGCAGCCATTAGTTATCAGGTAATGCAACTTGTATGCTTTGGTTTAAGAGGACTTGCATTGATTTTTGTGTTTTAAGGTTGCATACTTCTGCTTCGAGGTTGCATACTCCTGCTTTGAGGCTTTTGTGTATTGTAGCTATTGTAATTTGCCATGACGGATAGTAGCCACTTGGGCATGTCTGTGACTGTAATAATATTTGTAGGAAGCAGGTTGATCCTGAAACCACGCAATACTTTTCAGAGATTGCAAATCTTTTTGAAAGTAGTGGAGTTGACTTGGAGGAGAGATCAGTTATCTGTAGTAATGCTCTTGAAGAAGCTAGAGGGAAAGAATTTGAACTGGCAACTGATTATATTTTAAGCCATACTTTGCAAAGTCTACTTGAGGGCTGTGATGTGGACCACCTTTGTGATTTTCTTTGTAGCTGTGCAAAGATCTTCCCCCTAATTGCAATGGATAGATCAGGTTCTCACGTTGCAGAGACAGCTCTCAAGTCTTTAGCTGCACATCTTCAGGATAATGAAGCATATTCTGTTATTGAAGAAACTCTAACTACAATATGCAAGGTACCTTGGAAAATTTTATTTTTATGAAAAGGTGGCCTTTTCTGCATCCTTTTATTTAAGGCAAAACTGTCTTTTTCATTTATTTATTCAAGGGACCAAATAGAAAAGGTTTGTGCTCAAGAAGAGTATGACTTTGCATTGTATTTGCCTTTAATTTTTCTCTCAAGCATCATTTAATCTCTTTCAGGTAATTGTTGCCAATCCTGTTGATATGATGTGTAACTGTTATGGATCTCATGTTCTTCGAAGTCTTCTTTGTCTTTGTGGGGGAGTGCCATTGGATTCCCCAGAGTTTCATGGAACCAAGTCATCAGCAATTCTGGCAGAGCGCCTGAACCTCAAGGAAACTCGGGCTGGTGGGAATGACTCAGTATGCCGCCAGCAGGGATTTCCCAATTTGTTGAAGTTTCTTGTATCTGAAATGTTGAATTGCACCAGAGAAGACATTAAAACCCTGCAAGTTGATCAGTACAGCAGTTTGGTTTTGCAGGCATGTTTGATGTTTTTCTCTTATTATATCTCTTATGTTTTGCCATATTTAAACATAGTAAGCATGGGTAGATAAGCTTGATATATTCTCTTATCAGAATGTGAGTATAAAGTTACTAATGTGCCATTGTAGAATAGTAAGCTGCAATGTACAATCTTGGGTGCTATGTCTGGCCCGTTGATGTTCCATTTGTCAACTAATTTTCTGAAGCAAAGAAGTCTATACTTCATCCAATTCTTATTTAGCTTGTGCAATTTTTCCTTTTCACTGAAAATTTCTGTCATTATCTTCAGAAAGACACTGTTCCTCTTGACCCTTTTTTTTTTTTTTTTCTTTCCCCTTCTTTTTCTGGTAGCTTGAGATATTTTCTATGGGAGGGGCCATTAGTTACACTTACATCAAAGGGACAATTTTCCCTTTTTTTCGGCACTTCACTGCCTTCTCTTGTGGATTTTGTTGAGATTTGTCATTGTTTCATACCAGCCTCTTATGACATTTTACTTTCTGCAGACGGCTTTAAAGTTATTAGCTCATGAAGGTCAAGAATTGATGCGAATAATTCCCATTTTACTTGGGTGCAAAGAAGAAAATTTAATGGAAAAGAACTTCATAGAAATGGCAGCAGCTGGTGAAATTCTAGAATTGATGAAAGAAACTGCATACAGCCGCTTAATGGAGGTAAGAAACATATCATTCTATTTTATAATATGCTGTGCATGCAACATGCATTCTTGTTAACTATGGCCTGTTTTGGCTGTTGCATCCTGATGTCTTGTTAAGGTGATGTGTTGTTGCCATATTCTGAAGATTCATAAATTGCAAATAATGTTCTCAATATCTGTATTATGCTATTAGTTTGTAGATGACACTTATTATTAAACTGTAATTATTTGAATTTTCTGCAACTCTGCAGGTAATCTTGGGAGTGACCCCTGAAAGCTTGTATGATGATATGTTCACAAAAGTTTTCAGGAATTCACTATTTGAGCTTTCATCCCATCCTTGCGGAAACTTTGTCATTCAAGCATTAGTTTCTCATGCACGAAATAAAGAACAAGTATGTGTTTTAATTTTATCCTTGAAAAATTGTCAGTCCTTTCCTTATCTTTTGCAATAGTTTGAATTAGGATGTTATTGACTGGCTTAGAATGTTAGAATACAGGGAGAGTTCTTTCTTTCACTTGTTAAAATTATTGGAATATATTTATTACATTATATTATTAACAATGATATATGTATTACCTACAGTCTGTAGTAAATATTTTTTTTGTAGCTTCTTGTTGATGGAGCATTTTCCCACGTTTTGATTAATAGATGGAGCTGATCTGGGAGGAACTTGGTCCAAAATTTAGGGATCTTCTTGAAATGGGGAGGTCAGGAGTTATTGCGTCACTTATTGCTGCAAGTCAAAGGCTTCACACCTATGAGCATAAGGTTTGTTAGTTAAAGAACTCATTTCAAGTTTAACAAATCATCATTCCACCTAAGGTTAATCTTTTTTGCTTGTTTGACAGTGCTGCCAGGCCCTTGCTGCTGCTGTATGCTCACCAAATGGGTCTCCAAAATCAATTGTTGCGCGGATACTATTTCTTGAAAGTTACTTTGCCTCGGAGGACAAATCCAATTGGAACTGGCCAAATGGTGTTAAGATGCATGTCATGGGATCCCTGATTCTCCAAGCAATTTTTAGATTTCAAAGTGTATGTTTCGTTTAACGCATTTGTATTTATTTCCTCTTCGTTTATATCTATGGTGGCAATTTGATGGCCATATTGAAGACAGGTGCCATGAATGCGGTTCAATTGCTTTGGGTGATTCTATACCTGATATTTACATGCAGAATTGTCCTCAGCTAGTAGGACCAAGGCTTAGTTAAGCTGAGTTGAGTTGTATGACATGACTGCATGTCTATGATGCACGGAAACTTCTCCAAATAGGTGTTTCCGCGTTTCGGAAACGTTTCCATATCGGAAACTTCAGGAAACTCCTTGAAAACGTTTTAGGGCCATTTCCGCAAATATGAAAAATTAGGAAATGCATTTTCAACTTGAAAAATATATTCCTATAGTATTTTCCTAAATAAGAAAGGAGACAAATTAAAACATAATTTTATATTTTTCTTAACTAAACAAAATAATTCCTAAAATTATACTATTATTTTATAGAATAGATAAAATTTTTCAAGATTTATATATAAAAGTTATATTTATATATATTCGTATATTATTAATATTTATTTATATACCCATATACTTTTAATATTTACACGTTTTCCCCACGTTTCCGTTTCCTATATTTTAAAAAATAGAGTTTCCCCGTATCCGTTTGCACATTTCCCTGTTTCCCCATTTCTGTTTTCGTGCTACATAGCTGCATGTACATGTGGAAGTAGGATGTTGCCATCACTATTGGCTGTGTGAGAGCAAGACACTGCATTTTTTATCTGTGTTTTCCTCAATTAATTGCAACATGTCAGGAATCTCCATAGTGTTTAAATTAACTGGCATATGTTAGATTATGTTGCAGTCTTCTAACTTTTTGCATGAATATTATATATTTTCTGCTTATGTTTGACAGGGACTCATTCAGCCTTTCATTACTAGTCTTGTATCCATGGAAGTGGACCACATCCTTCAAACTGCAAAAGATGCTGGTGGAGCACGTGTTATTGAAGTTTTTCTTGGATCCAATGCTTCCTCAAAACAGAAGCACAAATTAATCGCAAAGTACGTCATGCTACAATGCTTGGTAGCTTTTACTTTGTGGTTATCTTTTTTATTTTTGGTTTCGAAAATAGCCTAAGAATTTGCTTTCAGAAGTTCTAATCTCTACCAAGGTTGAATTTTATTTCTGACATTATTATTACATGGTCTTTTATGGAACTTGTGTGCATGGATGCATGTGGAGTGAGAGAGAGAGAGAGAGAGAGCTTGAGCATTTTCCTTTTGTGAAAGAATCCTATAATCTGGGTTTTGTGCATTGTTCTGGGCTCTGAAGTGTGTGGAGATCAATCCAACCTTTTGGATTACGGCATGAAACTGTAGTTTAGAAGAGTTTGAATGTCTTGGATTTTGAAATTTGCTTGCTTGTTTACTTCAAATTGTTATTCTGACAACTTTGGATTGCTTTGAACTGCTGAAGGCTACGAGGATATTTTGGAGAGCTTGCAATGCATTCATCTGGCTCATTTACCATTGAAAAGTGCTTCGCTGCCAGTAGTTTGTCCCTAAAGGAGGCCATAGCATTAGACTTGTTACCAGTGCAAAATGAATTATCCAAGACAAAGCAAGGCCCTTATCTCTTAAGGAAACTAGATATTGACAGGTAAGTTGCATGATCCGTTGTTGCTTAGCATATCATGACCAATGCATTTGGTTCTCGTTTGAATTCTTTCCATCTTATTATTGTTCCTGGACATGGCCTGACCCAATGTCACATACTATTTGAAATGCAACCTGTTGCTCATGGAACATTTAGCTTTTCTCGTTTAATTTGGGAATTTGGCAGTTTACTGTTTTATCAGAACTTTATATGTTGTTTGTTTACTGCAACAGGTTTGCTAACCGGCCTGATCAGTGGAGGTCCAACCAAGCATCAAAACAATCTACTTATGAAAAGTTTTACACTGCATTCAGATCTAGTGAAAACAAGTCATCAAAAAGGGACTCCTTCCTTTCTGATACTTCCAAGAATACATCGCACTCAGAAGACTTGAAGAAAATGAGGGAAGAGATTGACCATCATCTAGCCTCTGATAACTATTCCAAAAAGGGTCATACTGGTTCTGAAGCTGCTGGAACATCAAAAAAATCTATGGAAGGCATGAACCAGAAACCATTTCTTTCTGGTGATATGAAGGGGAAGAAGCGACACAGAAAGGATAAGCTGTCAAAATCTTCAAAGAAGCCAAGAGTATGATGATGTGCATTCTCTGATTTTTCACTTTAAATTTTTGAAATACCTCAGTTGAGCTTTGCAGAACACACATGGCAATTTTGTTCTCAAGTGTAGCATAGCATATGCCTTCGGCTGTTTTCAGTTTCTTTTTTTTTTCCCTTTCTTGCAGTTTATTTATATTTTGTTTAGGCTAGAAGTTGTGCACAACGTAGTCTTTTAAAAGAAAATGGAAATTATTGTAAACTTTACATAAAAAAAACTGAAAAGTCTACATTTTATATGAGAACTCATCTGTAGTAATGCATTTTGAACTGCTGTTACAATAACTGTGAAACACTACACTACGCTACACCGGCAACATTTACAGTACAGAATGAATTGACCAACAAAAAGGAGGGGAAAGAATAAAAGGAAAGGTGATGTTGCAGAGACTCTGAACCTACTGTCTTTGGTATCACCTCAGCCATCCAATGGTGGCTTACACCTGGAACAAAAACACAGAATCTGAGTTAAACTAAAAGAAGCCTGCCAATGGTAGGAAAGGCTTGAAATTGTTGGCACAAAGTGTCTACTTATTCTGTGTAGGATTTGAAGTGCTTGGAGGTATTCTTCTGAAGCTGGAATCAACCTGCTTGAATGGATTCTTGTCATTCACCTGTAAATCCCTGAAACCTTGTGAAGTTGACACCGAGGAGGCAGGCATTGGAAGGCCCTCCGGTTGAGTCCTGCTTGCTGAGCCAGAAAGAATCACAGAAAGCAGAAGAGCAAGAGCAGCTAATGCTATAGAGTATGCTTTCATTTCAATCAAGTTCTCTTTATGTTGAATGCTAACACACTCCAAGTTTGCTTGAACTGTTAAAAGTATAAGAAGCTTGTAGCATAAATAGTTGAGATTTTTTTTATATAACTAAACGTGACAGTTCTAGCAGAATAGTAAATATCAGAATTGGGATCTGATGACAGTGGGATCATGTGCTCTACTTTGACTGTAACAAAGTCTCTATGTATCTGTGTTATGACTCATGAACTTTTTTTTTATGTATCATTAGTATGCTCTAATTATAATTAATTTGATTTCAATAGTATTAAAATGTATAAAAGTCTTCTAAAAGCTAATTTAATATGATTATATTTACTGTATTCACTATGATTTGAATTTGAAATATTATTACCGAGAATAGTCATTTATTAGTTGTAAAATGATTGTAACTGTGGAATGATGTGGTATTAAGAAAATATGAAATAGGGTCATGTGATTGATCACGTGGTATTACTACTAATTCTGTTTCTGGGGACTTGAGATGTGATTAGTGCTAATAATATAATCTGCTAGAGCTAGTTTTCCAAGGAGGTGACTCCTTGGATTCTAAAAAGTTTAAAAACATGTTTGGTAGTAAACAGCTGTTTTAAGGCAGATGTTGGTTCAGCTCAGCTTGAGATAAGCTTCAACTGTTTTTCTTCTCATTTCTTCATTTTAAACATTATTATAGCACCTGTCTGTCTGAATATAAATAAAATAAACTGGCACAACTAGACACATTTATCTCAAACATTAAAAAATTATGAACCTTTAATTGAAATAATCGTGTCTTGGAAAGACAGTGGTTTAGTTATTGGGTTTGCTTTTCAGTTTATTATGTTGTAAAATGGATTAATTAATGTGAAAATAAACCAATTTTTCTTTCTTTTTCTTTTTCTTTTTCGAAAATACACATACATTAGCTTATTCTCTAAGCAAAACAATATTCTGTCAAACATGAGTTTACATTTGCATTCAGACCGGTAGATTTGACCAACCCTGACTCCATATAATAAGAAGTATAGTGTAGAATTTGCTAAAATTTAGCAGTTTATATTGTTTTAACTTCTGCCCATGCTTGCTTGGCTAAACAGCCGAATTCTTTACGAGTATCAGACAGATTTTAAATCCGAAACCTATCATTTCCTCCCCAATTGTAACTGACCAAGAAAATGTTGTTTTAACTTCTAATCTAAACACTTCAGTTAAAAGTCAAATCTAATAGTAAATTAAGAAAAAGTTAAGTATCGAACTCTTAATTTATAGATCTCTAGAAAATAATTATATTAATAGACTACTTAACCTCAGCCACTAATAACATTTTGTTTTCATCGTTTTTTTGAAAGGAATTAAATTTTATTGTTATTACTTTGAAAACTAGTATTATTATTATAATAGTTATTATTATTTATTAAGCACTATATTGACTTTATTGGATTGTTATATCATGGATTTCTGTTCATAATGCAACATGAACACATATGTACAAAAGAAATGTATTTTTTTTTCACGTCAACATCTTTTTTTTTTTAAATGTTACATCAATTCTATCATAATATATACATAAGTTGATAATATTTTTGTCTATTAATAAGTTGTATTCATTAACCTTCACATGTTGATTCATTGATGTTCACTTGCTGATTCATTAATTTTCACCAATAGATTCGTTGGCCTTTTAACCTATTAGTTCAATGATTTTTGTCTCCATATTCATTGATATTTACTTACATATTTACTAATTTTTACCAGCATATTGATTAATATTTTCTTTTTATTTTTAATAGAATGAAAAAAGTATTTTTTATTTATCAAATAATTATTTTGTTCCTTTTATTTTATTAACTAAAGTCTTTGAATTTAATTTTTTATCCATGATTTTAGTCAAAATAAAATTTTTATTCATTTAAAAAATTATTTAATTATAATAAATAGAGTTTTACTTGTATTTTTTTATTTTAGTTAACTATTTTTAGTTAATTATTTAAATAATATAGGTTCATAACATAAAATATGTAGTTGGTTTGCATATCTCATCTCATGGGCTTGAACTAAACAAAATTAGTTGATATTATTTTTGCCTATTCTTAAGTTAAATTCATTGATTTTCAAATGTAGATACATTGACATTCACATGCAGGTTCACTAACGTTCACTTGCAAATTCATTGGTCTTTTTGAATCTGCAGTTTAATGATCTTTACTTACATATTCGTTAATATTCATTTGCATATTAACTGACATTCACCTACATATTCATTAATATTTTCCTTTTATTTTTAATAGAAATGAAAAAAATTATTTTTTATTTATCAAAAAATTATTTTTTCATTTTATTTTATTAATTATAGTGGTTGAATATAATTTTTATTCATGATTTTAGTTAAACAAAATTTTTATTCATTAAATAATTATTTTATTTTTAATTATTTTTTTTTATTTTAGTTAAATAATGCAGGTACATTACTTATATAATGCATGTTTATAAAATAAAATATATAGATTCATTATTTAACTAATGCAAATTTATTAACTTTTACAGATATGTTCATTGATCTTCATCTGTAGATTCTTTGATATTCGCATGTAAATTTATTAGTCAAATACTACAGTTTTATTACTTAAATCATGAAAATCCATTAGTTATCCACTATAGATTTAGCACTTTTATCTTAATGTACATAACTTATAATTATAATTATTTATTTTAAAAATTATTTTGATTTATATAGTAAAATGTTATTATAATTATCTATAAATAAAAATTATTTATTAAAATATTTAATTTGAAACGTTACATTTTAGTATTTTATTTATTTGAAAATTTATGGTTAATTAATTTTCAGTTATAAATACTTAAAAAAATAAATTTTTTAAGAAAATGGGTAACTTTTATTAATGAAAATTCAATTTTGAAAAACAAATTAATTTTAATTTCTAGAAGGAATTTGAAAAATTAAAGGTTAAAAAAATAAAAAAGAAACAATACACGTTACGTTAATAAAAAGAAAAAAATAATGACACACGTATTTAAGTACCCTGATCCATCTTTCAAGATGGACAAGGTTTCATAGTATAATTTGCGGACTTTATTAGTGTAATTAAATTAAATTAATTGACCCCAGACTGAGATTAGGGGCCTCTGCTCTAAGAAACTCAAAATTGGATTGTGGGCTAAGGCAGTAGAGGCCGAATGCCCAAACCAAAAAGCAAGAAGGGACAAAATCGTCAAAACCCAAACCTGAGACAGCGCTCAGCAGCAGTAACCACTAACCAGGCACACACAAAACACCATCACACGGAGATCAAAACGGTGCGTTTCAACTCCTGCCGACGTGTCCCAATGACGGTGCAATCAAGCTCAAACTCAAACACAGGCCAGGCCTGCCTTTGACTTTTTAATTTATTTCATGTCCTTTCCATGATAAGAGACTCACTGTACAGACAGGTAACATTCAATTGCTTTCTGTTACAATTTTTTTTTAGCCCTTTTGTCATCATCGTCTTCTTCTTCTTCTTCTCATTGAATTTTCTCCGTTTTTTCGAATCTCCATAAATTCCGGTAATCTCGTTATTTTTTTTCTCATCTGTTGAATTTATCTCTTAATTTTTTTCAAATTTTTTCGGACAATTAGATCAATTGATCCATCCATCCATCGATCTGTGGTGTTTGCTTTAATTTCAGCTCAATTGATGGATTCTTGATTTTATTTTCATTAATTCAATTATTAGCTTTGATTGTAAGTGATTCTTTATCGATACTGTACGTTGATCTTTGACTTAGGGTTTCTATTTTCTCAATTTTGATTCCTTATTGTATCTGATTAATTGCTTTTGTTTTCTCCTGTATCAGGCAAGCCAAGCGAAGCCGGTCGATTGTGATTTTGGAGCTCAATTAAAGAAAAGGGAATAAATATTATAATAATAATAATAGCTAGCTATCAAGTTGTTGTTTTTGCTGTGACTTGTTTGAGGCTAACGTTTTTGTGAAATGGCTGAAAAATCATGCGTCATGCGGCTTCAGAAGGAATATAGAGCATTATGTAAAGTGTGTTTCTTTCTTTTATTCTGTAGCTCCAACTTAATAGTTCACATCTTGTAGAGATAAAGAGTTTCACCAGTTGCTATATTTATTGTGAATAGTTTAATGCATGACCACTGATGCTGTATTCTTGTTGCTATGCTATGTCAGAATTTCAAATTTTTATTTTGTTTCTGTTTTTTTCTTCTTTATTATTTTTTTTTCCCAACCACTTATGATGCTTTAATAACGAACTTGTAGGAGCCGGTTCCCCATGTCGTTGCCCGTCCTTCCCCAAGGGACATTCTTGAGTGGCGTAAGTTCTTGTTCGTCTCCATCTATTTTCCACTCGTGCTTCTTTTTATGATGGCTTAATCATAGACATTTTATTTATAAGTTCTGGTTTACTGCCATGGACATTTGGGCGTGGCCTTTTACTCTAAATAGATTAGGGAGACAATTAAATAGTTTTAGTTGACTACCGTCCTATCTCTTCTTGCATACATGGAAGTATAATATAAAGATTACAAGCGAATTCAACATCCTTACAGAACTTGGTCTAGGCTTTGTTTAAATTTCTTTCTTGAACTAACAGAACAGATTTTGGATGTGCTCCAAGCAATAGCTTTTTCAGACTTTTGGGGTGAAAGAAGTGAGATGCCTGGGTATTATATTTATCATTCTAACCATAGATATTAAATATTGCAGAATATAATATATCAGGAAAAACATGATTTCAAGATGCACATGCAACAGCTAGAAGACTGCAGAGCTCAGCTTAAATTGCTGCATAGAATTCTACATGGTTTCCCTGTTAAATTTTATATATGAACTAGGGAGTAGTCATGCATGAGCAAGCTGATATAGAAAGTGAACGTGATGTGAACGGGTTTCCAGCAATCAAATGGAGATATTCTGATGTTGCATTCTTGTTGATTAATGTGTAGAACTTTATTTCTTCTAGGATTAGAAGAGATGGTCTATTGACGGTGAGATGTGATCATTCTCCTACAGTAAGAATAAAATGTTATGGGATATGGTATCTGTGCAGGAACAGTAATTTTGTATATCAAATAAATTACTCTGAATGGTGCATGTGGTGATAGCAAAAGGGAAATAAAGAGTTATTTAGGACCATTTTATTTGAATGATTATGTTGGAATTATTGTATAAATGCATCCATTGGTCAGAGAATTTCATCATTAATCTTCTGTTGCAAAATCTATTACTTGTCTGAGTTGACCCGTTCCCTCGTACCCTTATTGGCACTGAAAGCAGTTTCTTGTCAAAATTTTTGACATAAGTTCTTGCTCTCATGATCTCACTATTGCTTTTATGGTCTTTTTCTGCTTAGTGTTGTTTATTTACCAGTTTTCTTTTAATACTGACATCCCTAAACTTTCATAATTCAGACTATGTGTTGGAGGGCAGCGAAGGAACACCTTTTGCAGGTCTGATAGTTTTATTGTCAATGGAGTGATATATTACTGATCATGCAGTCCCATATTATAATTGTCTTTCTCAATTAATAATCTGATGTCAATTTTTTTTGTTGGTACTGTTGGAATATCTGGACATTGTGGTGTTAAGGTGGATGCTATTACGGAAAGATCAAGTTTCCTCCGGATTATCCTTACAATCCTCCTGGAATCACGTATTGTGTTTACTTGCTACTTGGCTTTTTCTTTTTCCTTAGAAATTCTACCTTCCTAGCCTTCTTTCAGAATTTTTTTTTATTTAACTCTCTTAACCTTTTCTGTTTTAAATTCTCTGAAGCATGATCACACCCAATGGACGCTTCATGACTCAAAAGAAATTATGCTTATCTATGAGTGATTGTAAGTTGTTTAGAATTTTATTCGTAGGTGATTAACAAAAACTTATTTTTGATTGGCCTTGATCATGTTGCCTTGCAGATCACCCAGAAAGTTGGAACCCAATGTGGTCTGTATCGAGGTAAAACATCTGCTGTTCTGAAGAAGCTTTATGTTTTTATATTTAGGATTCTGTATCATATACTATTTTACTTGTTCTGCCTGTTTTGTATTTAGCTTTAGTAAAGGATATGTCGCGGTTGATCCTAGTTCTAACACTTTCTCTTTCTGTTAATGCAGCATTCTTACAGGTCTTCTTTCCTTCATGGTGAGTTTATTCTAGCTATTAGTCTGATAAATGATTCACAACTGTGGATTCATTTGTGGTATTTGTTCATATCTTGCTTCGCATTCCCTGTTTCTGTTTCCTACTTATTGCATTTATATGTTCTTACCTGGTTTTTTGGTGAGGGTAGGAGCTGGATGGGAATGAATGAAAACGATCCATGTATAGCGAACCCTACCTAGATTGGAATCAAGGCTTAGTTAAGCTGAGGGAGGGTGTGATAATTTGCTGCTCTAATTTTTTGCTAGATTGTTGACAGAACAGCTTATAGTCCTCAATTCTTGAATGACCCTTGGGTGCTGTTCTTAATGCAATGGCATTTGTGAAGCATGCCTGAAACTTATATGTATGACTTTCCCTAGAGTTCCCTTTTATCAAGAATGAAACTTTTTTGTGCAGATGGACACCAGTCCTACCACAGGCAGTGTAAACACTACTGATGTTGAGAAGCAACGTCTGGCAAAGGCCTCTCTTTCTTTCAATTGTAAGAAGTATGTTACTCCACCCTTACAGGATTTCTTTTTTCAGCTAGTGCATAGAAAAGAAATGATTAATCCATATATTGTTTTGGCATTTAAGATTTTAACTTTCAGTATCTGGCCTTGTCTAAAAAGTTCCATTGCCCTTTACTATATAAAATTTTCAATTGGTAATTCTTTTATGAGCAGCCCAACTTTTAAGAAGTTGTTTCCGGAGTACGTGGAGAAGTATAACCAGCAGCAGCAGCAATCTGAGCAGATAATATCAAATCAAGTGTCACCAGAGGCACCACGAGAGGATAGATCCAGACCCACATCGGAAAAACTTGACAACAACTCCTTGCAAGAAAATGCAAAAGCCAATGCAGATACACAGAAGCTTGCACAAAGAAATGGGAGACAAACATTCCCAGCCTGGTTCATGGTGTTGCTGGTTTCTGTTTTTGGTATTGTAATGGCACTGCCTCTGCTTCAACCTTAATATTAGCCAAAGAATGGAAATCTTGAAATTGGTCAGCAGACATACAAGCTCATCCTAGTCGAAGTCATGGAATGCACCTTAGGTTTGCCCTGTATTTACAGAACTTGTATAGAGGCTGATGCTGAAAGAGGCTCAATGGTGTCTTTTTATTATGTTACTGTTGGCAGTTTGTTAGATAATGCCAAAAGTTACACGCTTGTGGCTTTATTTTCTAAATCTAATTGAGATTATGTGTGATACTGTAGGCTATTCTTTTCCTTGTTGTCATTGATTGATCGTTTGCCTTAAACGCTTGATCATGGCCAAGCCATTATTTGTTGACAAGCTTAAGAAGAAGAGGGTGCCACGTTTTTTTGTCTAAGCGATGTCCGTAAATATGAAAAAAGAAAGCATGGTACGACGCCTGTGTGTTCTGTTAATGATATAGTTCATGGCTGGCTGTAGCATTTATCTTTTTCCATGTTAAGACTCTTTATTCCGTCTTTAAGTTTGCTAAGGTGTAACTCAGATTCTTCAGTTTTTTATTTGGTTTCTTATTTGTCAATCAATTTCGCATCATATAAATTCAATACGAAGTCTTTTTCTTATTGGCAAAGTGACAAAATTTTAAGCCAATGCTCTGTCCTATCAGCACAAATTTCCACCAGATGCTATGGGATAAAGGCCAATAATTCCTTCCAAGAGTGACCTTTATTCTTAAGCAAAAAAATAAAAAAAAACATGGAGGAGTTTAGATATCCATGTTGGGGTTCCTGTGTTTGTCTGCTACCTCAAGCTCAATTGTCAAAAGAGCATGCTTACAAAGTGGGATGTTTGGTGTTAATAATATTATTATTGACTTAGCAAGCTATTTTTTCCCTCTCAAAACTGTTAAAGAAAGAAGGCCTCAATCACTCCGAAACATGCGGCACCTCTTATTCTTCCACTTGATTGAGCTCCAAAAGTGGTTTTTTAATTCGAATACATCAATAATAATTTATAGGAGAGGAGTTTCACTCGTGCGCAACGGTTAATTATTGAATCATGACTTTTCATGTCATCTATTATAATACATCAGTATTTCTTTTGTATACATCCTTCTTGTCTCTCATGCGTTTCTTTTGTTCATGCAAACTGCAAACAGTAGCTAGCTCCTTGTACATTATGCTGTAACTTACCAGCACCAGGGCATTTAGTTTCTACTGAAAGACTATGGAAGAAAGAGACTCTATGACAGCTTTTAACAACCATTAACTTCTTTGTTAATCTTTACGCTTATCTTTTCTTTCTTATCATTATCATCATCATCATCATCATCATCATCATCATCATCATCATTATTATTATTATTATTATTCCAAATTTCATATACCACATTTCTTCTCTTAACATTATTCATTTGTTAGCTGGCTAGCTATATAAGCTGAGATAATACACATTAATCTTAGTCTTTAATGAGTTAGAAGGTCAAATCAATAAAAATTCAGTATTTATTAAAGAAATAAAAATTAAAAAGTTAATAGCATAAAAATGGAACTTTAAATGGCTTGATATTATTAGCTTGGTTTTCAAGTTATTAAAAGTAAGAATCATTATAAAATTTATTCTATATACCACCACCTTTTTGATTCTCATTACCATTTCTCTTGGGTAAAACTATGAGTAGAATGTTGTAATGCTAACTTGTTATCATGTGAATTTACCATCCCATAACCCCACCCTCTTCCCTCCATACTATAAAAGGATCACACTGCCATTTCAACTACCAAAATGTTCTCATTTCTGTATCTTGCAATTAACATTTGGTAAAGTATCAGATTGGTAGTTGAACTCTGCCCCTCTATTTTTTTTTAACATTGAAATGATTGTAGGTCTTCTTTTCATCCTGTCTTTATCTTTCTCTATCATTTCACTTTACTAAAGATAGGTAGACAATTGTAAACTTCACTTCTTTTTTTCTTTATTATATGCTTGCTTGTTCAGCTAGTTTCTCTTATGGTTCCTTAATATATTATCCTTGATCTTGGTTTTAGTGTGAATTTGTTGTTAATAACTTGTTAGAAACACAATGAAGAAATCTCCTGTCTATCCAAACTTTGAGACTAGTGACTATGGAGGCGGGTATGAGTTTGATCCTCAACTGGACTTTACACAGGTGAATTTTTTGCTTATTTTCCTCTGCATTTGTTTTATCACATTATCAATCTTGCTGATGGTCCTCTCTTTTCAAGAATGGAAAGTTGTTGCTTGTTGTGAAGATTTTGACCCATCATCGTATGAAGCTTTCCTTGCATAGCAAATTATCTGATGTGACATGGAAAAGTTGTTAAGATTTGTTGCCATACTCAACTGCTGATTGAGATATAAAACTCAGCTTGTCATTATCTGTATGAACTGTTCTGATTTTGATGTTAATGTACTAACTATTTAGGGTTTCTTAAAAGTTAATTTTATCTGCTTATGGCTTTGATCAGTTCTTGGAAGAAGCAAGACAGCATGCAAGAGAAATGAATCTTCAGGCATCACTACAAAAAGGAGAAGAAGGTGGAAAAAGAGGGACAGGAGAAATAAAAAAGAGCAAGAAATCATGGAAAAACTTTCTCTTCAAATGGTGGAAATCTGGTAATAAAATGAGTAATGAGGCTAGCAAGGCATCAGAAAATAGCTCTCACATTTCAAAACCAAGAAAGGGTCATGTTTCTGGTCCAATATGTGGGAGTGGTGGCATGGCCGTGGAGACAAAGCACCGGCGACAGACATCTGGGCCACTTACTAACCTTTTCAACTCTACAAAGAGAACAGGAAATGAGACACCATATATGTGTCTTGATCAGCTTAACGATCCTCATGGTGTTAAAGCTTATGGACCAGTTTACTTGGTAACATAATTCCATGAACAGGAAAATGTTGTTCTGCTTGAGAATAGACAATTGTAGTTGCAAGAAAATGCATGAGATCATTTGAATATGCAGAAACAATCTGTATCTGGATCAACTGTAGTAATGCATGCTTTTGGATCATCTGATAGAAAGATCCGGCTCTGAAGATTAGCTATCTTCCTGTTCTTGTTGTTTACTTAGTTACATGTAAGTTTTTTAATCCTCTATTGCAGTTTTCTTCTTGCAAATCTGTGTGAGATGTTGCATAGCAGAATGCAGTATAATCAGTTTGTCACTATGCAAGTGCTTGCATGTAAAAGGGATTAGGGATACATCCAACTAGGCATACAAAAGGGGAAGAAATAAAAGAAGCAATTTGATTAAAACAACTAAAATGATAAATGTTTTTGTTTGTAAATTGGCTCCAACTGGAGGGAGTTCAGATTTATAACTTCTCAACCTTAAAAACGAGTTCAATGCCGTGAAAATAGAGCTTATTGGTAAGCTAAAGATGACTGTGGGTGCCTATCAGTTATATATGGTAGTAGTGATAATATATTCTTGATGTTTTTTTTTTTTGCCATACATGTAATAGGGAGGGGAAGCAAATGCCTATGCCAAAGCTTTGGCCTTTTGGCCAAAAATGATAAATTCTTGATTTTTTTTTTGGCCATACATGTAATAGGGAGGGGGAACATCAAGAAGGGTGCGCGAGACTTTGCAAATGTCCGTGTCAAAGCTTTGGTCTTTTGGCGGCCAAGGAGCATAAATTCTTAATGCTGTGCCATTAGAAATTGAAGGGGAAAGTATAAAAAACTACTACGTGATTTTAAAATTTTTACAAGTCACTTTTTTGATAATTTTGAATTTTATATTTATCACCATTTAACTATTTTTAGTATATGAGACTAATATCATTAGGCTCATTTAACGGTGTTAATTTTATATATTAAAAATTATTAAACTGCGATAAACACATTATACAAATTATCAAAAAATAAAAAACTATGGTTATCTTTTTTTTTTTTTTAAAAAAAGGGAATGTGCGGAAGCTTGTACATTTAGAGAGTGATGAAGACGTTACGCGGTCAAGATTGTTCATATTCTGCCCTTGGAGTTTTTGGTGTGCAATCAACTGCTGAAAGGAACCTAACTGTCATCTCAGTATTGACAAAAATGCATGCCCCTTTCTTGGAGTCATCCCTGAGGAAGCTACGCATTAAGATTCCAATCAAATTTACTATGCAGGCAGCTGAAAGAGACTCTAAAAATCAATTTACGCCTTGAATTGAGAAAATTCTTAACAATGAACTGGAATTGAGAAAATTCACTGGCATTGTCCTGTTACCTCCACGGTCAGTTCTGAATTATGGTGGGAAATCATTTGCATTTTCATCAGCTGAATAGCTGAGGAAAAGGTAGAGGCCAGGACTTGCACATCTTGTAATAGACACTTCTCAAATGAATGAATTAGCAGAAGAATTTCCATTCTTTCAATCAATTAAAACTTGTTAAATACTTACTGTAGTTCGACACGTTCAATCCGTGACTATACTTAACAAGTGGTTTCATCACAAAGCTTGCAAGACAGAAAATGGATTAATAGCTCTACAACTGACGAATCAAGTATTAAAACAAGAATGTTATACAAATTCATCTTCTGTAGAAGAAAATGGATTGCTTCATCTTCTTTAAACAGAAAAGCATGCCTAGATTCCTACTCTCTTCTCACACAACATATTCAAGTTCAGACTATTTTTTGTTCCACAGAACTCAACAGCAACATCTTGTATAGCAGACGATTCATCTCAGTATCAAGATCATATGATATATACTAGGCAAATAAGCTATTTTTTACCTCCGAAAAGAACAATAAATTCTCATGGATGACAGAGACTTAAATTTCTTGAAAATCTCCAACCAAACCAAGCCAATGTTGACGAGATAATGAAACATCTTCAGTCATCCATAGGCAATTTCAGGATCTATACAAATATTGTTTTCATTGATTAAACATCAGGACTATTAGAACTACTGGGAGCAACCCTTCTTTCTCTGCTTAAGAGCCTCTTCAATGACCTTAACCGTTGTGTAGGCATGGGAGACTTGGGTTCTTCGTCTGCATAATCACTCATTTGTTGAGGTATATCAATTACCAAAATCTCCTCTTGTCTACTACTACCTGAAGCACCAGAGGAAGAAGCAGAAGGAGTTACTTGAGCAGAACTTCCCTCTTCCAATCCCCCACTGCCGCCGCCGCCGCCGCCGCCGCCAGTGCTAACTTGAGTCTCATCTCCCCAGAACAAAACATTTGTAGGGAAGTTTGGAGACTCTGCTGAATACCCAGGAGCCAAAATTTCCTCTTGAGACTGAATACTACTACTCTCTTGCATATCACTATGCTCAAAACTAGAGCATTCTTGCTGTGGAGCGACTGAGTTTCTGCAAATAGGACAAGTCGAATGAGATTGAAACCACATGTCAATGCAATCAACATGGAATCCATGGTTGCATTTAGGCAACAATCTAGCCTTTTCCCCTTGGACAATTTCTGATAAACAAACCGCACATTCTAATCCATCTCTGAACTCTTCAGATTGAAAAACCACTACTGGTAAGGATCTGAGGACTGAAATGTCTAGCCCTCTCCTAACTGGTTCTTGGCCAGGGTTAAACACAAAACGGCGGCGATTCCGGCGAGAGTTTGGAGGACGAGGAGGCTCTTCAACTCTCCACCAAAACCATTTTGCATAAAGATGAAGTAAAAGAACAAAAACCACCACCATGAATAGAATTATTATAGCTATTACCATGATCCTGCCAGTTATTTCAACTGTTGGCGAGTCATCTAAATCGCCCATAGTTGATAACAGTAACAGAGAATCAACAACACCCAGATAAAAAAAGATATGTTCTTTGTGTATATATTTTGAAAAAATGAGGAAATGAGCAAGAACCCAGAAGAGAAAAAAGATGCGTCCTTTAATGTGTATATGAGAAAATGAGCAGCACCCAGGTGAGAATTTGAAGAAAGATAATGGAAAATGTAGCAAGATCCAAATGGGTTTCGTTTACTTTGATGTGATTAGTCAGAGGTAAAAGAAAGATTAGCTGAAAGAAGATGGACGGTATCTGTCAAGAATGAGCTGAAAGTTTCATATATAAAAGAAGAGGAAAAAGAACTGAAATTGTAATCTAAAGTTTAGCAATGGTGAAGAAAGAAAAATTGTTCAATGACAAATGAAAAAAAAAAAATTCAACTCTGAAGACTGGATAATTGGAATTTACTTATGGGATTGAAATGACGAGGAAGAAGAGGAAAAGAAGATGATGACGAGTTTTGGGTCCAAATCAATGAAACCAACAACAATTGTGAACACTGTCACTTTCTTCAATCAACGTTGCGTTTGTGGTTTATGCTGCGGCTACTTCTTCTTCTTCTTCTTCTTCTTTTGACTCTTCTTCTAATACCTCGCTGCCATTAAAGACTCTTTTTTGAAAGTTGATTTGGCTTTCACTGATTAAATTTTTAATTTTTTCTTTATTTTTGGATCATTTGTCCTAACATTAACTAACAGTTAAAAGATTCAAAAATATTTTAATCTTAAAAAAAAAAAATGGAAAATCGTGAAGTCTGTTTTGTCTCAAAGCCATTGGTCATCATTGCCTTTGCCTTTTGCCCGCGGCTGTAATTGGATTCACATGCTATGTTTTTGTAGGATTAATCATTCATTTCATTTCTCTATAATTTTAATTACCTTCTAAATACATTTAATATAATATAATCACATCTTTATCTTTGAATTTGCCGCTAATTTGCAAATATGTTATATATATATATATATATACCGTTATTTTAAGTTCATCCAATTTTCGTTGATCGAATTAGTTTTATTCGTTGTTCAGAAACAAAAATAATTTTATTCAATTAAAAATTATACAAAGGATAAAATTTTTTAATATTTAAATTAATATTTTTACATACATCTTAATTTGAATTTATAAAAAATTAAATAGAAGTCGGTCTATAATTTACATATGATTAGCTACTCTATTTATAAATTATTTATTATGAAAATAATAAATTTTGGTAATGAAAAAAGTTTAACTTATGATATTTATTTTTTCATAAGAGTTGAAATTCATTAGTTGTATTTTTATTTGAAAATTTAAGAATTTAAATATAAAAGCTCATTTGAATAAACTATAACCAATGAAATGATATCATGTATCAATAATATATGAACGTGAACCAATGTCATCTATCATCATTTTCAAATTTAAACAATACAAAACAATATATATATATATATATATATATATATATATATATATATATATATATATATATATATATATATTTATTTATTTATTTATTTATTGTGGAACTATTGAGTTCATAATAATAATAATAAAAGAATTATCGTTCTCCAAAATATTGTTTAAATTCAAATTACATTATATAAATATTTTATTAAAATAATGATTATAAAATTTTAAAAAACAATGCATTTATCCTTCAAAGAATAACAATAGAATATTTCTTTTGGCTAAATATAATTTTTTCTTTTTATTGGTAAAGACTAGGTGACGCTTCGAATTTGAATGTTGACACATGTAGTTATGTTAAATTATTTATTTAATTATTATTCTTATAAATTTGTTTGGTTAAATTAGTTAAGATTTAATAAATTTTATATACTTGTGGTTGAATTGAAAACTTCTTTCTACTATGACTAGACATAAAATAGTTCAATTTTGTCCGGTCAAATTCTTGGATCTCTGAATACAGTGAATTTTTTTCTGAAAAAAAAAAAAAAACCTTGAAAGAAACACCTATAGTTTGGATACCAAGAGAATTTCTAGGAAATGCCCTCTTGGGAAAAAACACAACTAACATTTCTTTATACCAAAAAAGAAAATTCAAATTTTTATTACATATATTTAATATAATTCACCCTAATCACTAGATACCTTATTTCTTTTTACTTATTTTCAATTTTAATTATAATATATACTTTATATAAAAAATTTAATTTTATTACCTATATTTTGAAGATAAAATATTAATTTCTAAAATTTATGTTACATAGTAAATGAATTAGTTTTGACTCAGTAATCACTTTAAGTAAATTTAGATTATAGATTTATAAACTTGTGCAAAATTCACCAAAATAAAAAATTGTCAAGTCTTATGTTGGTAAAAACCTAAGAAAAGACCAACCAACCAACCAACCAACAAGAATGGATTTTGCAGATGACGAAGAATTGCCATCTGATCTGCCCTTTTGAAACCATTGTTGAAGAGGTACAGTTTGACTGGTAATGTTTAAGAATCTTCAATCCAACTCTAATGGAGCCTATGACTTATGCTACACCATTAACCCAATGTCTGCTTTCAAACCTCTGAGCCGACCATGTGCTTCCAGATTTTTTTTGGTTGAACCAGTCAATTTTTTAATCATCAACATAGCTATTTATAGTTTTCTTCTTCTTTTTTTTGTTCAATTATAAAATGGAAAAATCCATCTTATTATATTCCATAAATTCTTAATATATATTCCGCACGAGAAATTAGTTTTGAGTCTTTTTATCCATTAATATTAATTGAAATTATTATTTTTGTGTAAGTGATTGATATTTAATATATACAACCTTTTAGGTTTCTCTCTTTCATGTTTATCTTCTTATTCCTCTTATTTTTTAGCTAATAGTTCATTGTTTTTTGAATGGTTTTTTACTACTTTTAGTCAAAAAAACCCAAAAAATTTTAAAAATTTAGTTTTTATATTATTACTAGTTAATTTACATGATTTGAGATTAGATCTCAAATCTCTTTTACGAATAATTTTTTTGTATATTTGTGTGTATTTTTTCATATTAATAGTTATTTTAATATGTTGTGATTTTATTCACATAATAAAGAGAAATCAGAGATTCGAATATGCTCAACTCTTCAAGTTTGATGTGTCTTTTAAACTTGATTTATGTGCTTACCCTTCATCGAATGAGACTAGAATTATATGTATCCCTCTACTGTTTGGAGCTGAGCACACATCATATTTATAGACTGTATCCACATCTAGTTTGAATATTGAATTTGTACTTAATTTTCTATAATACTCTTAAACTATTTGTTATTTTAATTTTATAAACTATTTTTAGTTTATTTTAATTTTATAAACTATTTTTAGTTCATAAATTTGGTTGGAATCTTTTGTGTTTCTTTTTTTTTTTTTTTTTAATGAAATCCCTTTTTTTAATTGTTTTTAAAAAAAAAGTGAATAAAATGATTTATGAGGTTAAAAGAATAATTAACTAATGAGAAATACCATAAATAATTAAAGAATTAGTCATCTAATTAAGTAGGGCTAGGTTTAAGATTTATTCACAGGATAATGATAAGCTTGTCTAGTGTCATTTTAAAACAGATTTTGAAGAAATTAAACACCTAATCCCAATTAATCACCCGGGAAATTCGCTAATTGCCACCTTCTTTTGACATTGTTGTCAATGAGATCTGATTCGTGTTTTCTCGCTTTTTTTTTTTTCAATTTAATTTTATAGCTTCAAAGTTCAAATCTTTTTAGTTAATAAATAAATAAATAAATAAATGTCAATACATTTTTTTTAATCAATATCAATAAATGTTGAATCAATTGATCAATATCAATAAATATTTTAATTAAATAAGAATATATATATATAATATCAAATAGTTATTTTTTGTTTAAATTTGAAGTTGTTGTATAAACAGTTAAATTAAAAAAACTTTTATCACTCTTATAATTTTAATCAAATGAAGTAATTAGAATATAATAAAATCTAAATACTAATGATTTAAAAAAAATTAAATATTTTACAATTAGTGCCCTTTTTATTTTTATTTCCAACTATTAATATCTAGAGTTTATTATTATTATTATTATTTAAGGAGCAAGACCCATTGAGGTCAAGAGAGGAGACAAGACCCACTTTCTCATATGAAGTTGAAGTGGTCTGTTCTCTTGTATGTGTCTATATAAGGGAGATTTGAGCAACTTGAACAACTTAGGGATTAAATTAAAAGGAAGATTCAAGAAATTGTAGAGGAATTTTAATTTATAACGTCATGTTGTTGGTCTTAAGGACAAAATTTATTGATTAATCAAATTATAACTGAAATACTATATATCTTTTGCGGTTATTTTATAAATTTTAAGTTCGATCATTTATTTTTCTTTGCATTTTTTATAAAAAAGATGTAACATAATTTAAATTTCTAATTTCATAATTTTTTTAGCACATACAAATAGCCAAAGCCATTATGGCTATTGAATACTAGAGATATCGTGTTAAAAAAAATTGAAAAGAAAATTCAATAGTACACAATCTAATGTGGGAAATAATCCTACACATTGAACCGATCTTCATTTATTCTTATGGTGATTGGTCCATGAATTTGGGCTTTAATGAAAGTGAAAAAATAAAATAAACGAAATTTCAGGTGAGACAAAATGATGAATTTGGAATGATAAATTCCTGTCATTATGACCATTGATGACCATTTTTAGTGGTAAAAGCACAGAGACAAACGTGCTTGAAGGGCATGTCCTTCAACACCTTTTTTTGGCTTTCTAGGAAAGTTCATAGCATCAAGAGAATAACTTGCAGCTGGTTAATATTGTAATCTATATGCCAAATTATTCATTAGTTCACACACAATCAAAACAAATACATTCAAATTACATTACTCTCATGTTGAATGTTCAAATTTTGTACTTTTATACTCATAGTCTCACTTCTCAATCTTAAGATCAATATATCAAAAATTAGATAAGCAAAATTGAAAAAGTGAAAGTGGAAATTCAATTTCTGATCACTCGTAATATTTATAGGAGACTTGACTATTAAGTCAAAATCTCATAAACATTATTTATATCTTTTTAGTATTTTATATTATAAGCGTAACATAGTAATTTTTTTATTTTTTATTTTTAAACAACTAGCCTAAACGACTTAGGTTTATGGTTAGAAATGGGAGAGTAAGAGGGGTTTGGGGGTCAAATTATACTCTTAATCAAATGTCTTGACCTCGTAACAGAATGTTTTACCATCCATTTTAGATGGACTAGACTTAACTATACTGTAGGCGGCGGAATTTAGCGTACGCTCAAATATTTGATGACTACGATATTGTGTGACTTTTAAGTCCACTAGGAAATACAAGATAGGTTTAATGCCTAAATTGGAGTAGGAGTCACCACCCAGATAAGAGCCTAGATACACTGTACGACAATTGAATTCCACGAGGTTCCCATAAGCTGTCATTAGAGAATGAGTTTGGAAACTGAGTATAGGCTTTTGAAATTCCCACCCAACCTTATGGTTGGCCTCCATTTGTGTTTTGTATTTTATTACCTTTAGTTATTCAATTATTTCCTTATTAACATGTAAATTATAATTATTTTTAATTATATTCGAATTTTATACTTAAGTCCAAATTCACAAATTAATCCAAATTCATGCATTTTGAAGGTGATTCACTACAAGTAGTACTAAATATTCATAAAGTAAGAATAGATACGTAAATACACATGCAAAGAAATGGGGGAGAAAATAGATTACAACCTTTTTTACATGCAAAACAAAGTGAAATAAACATAAAATATACCAAAAATAAACCAACAGTAAACAAAAATTAAAATAAACATAAAGAGAAAATAAACAGAAAAGGGGAATTCAAATTGAAGTCAGATGATCCAAATCATCTTGAGTTTCCTAAAATGACCAAAATATTAATCCCCACAAATATATAAATCCTACAAAAAAGGAAGCTGCCAAGTTAATCCATTGATTAAATAATCATACAAAAGTGATAAGCACACAATTATCTTAACTAAACATGGTAAACAAATGATTATATATAAAAATGATTGAATTAAAGGAACATGAAGATACCTATAAGCAAGAACCATGTTAATAAATACAGAAGCTGCATTAAAACTACACATAGTTTTATTGAAGGGGTGATTGCCTTACCATTGAGGAGTCACCTTATATCAAAGAGACATCACCTCTTTGAAGAGGTGATCGCTTGACTAACAAAAGTAACAATAGGTTGACAAGCTTCTTAAGTCCTAAGTAGGCAAAATATGATGGGAATAAATATAAATTAATAACCACGCCAAGTAATCTAGAGAATCATGTCATGAACATAACAAAAAATAACAATAACCAAGAGAAAACAAGAGAAGTAAGTAAATTTTTATGAAAGTTAAGAACCTTAACACTTAAAAATAAGACTCTTACTGCTCTATGAGATTGCTTTTCAAATTGGTTAGCCCTCATATATTAGCTTTGGTCTTAAGTTCCACTTAAATGTAAGAGTTCTCCTTTTTCTTCTTTGGAAAAAAATGGACTTTTAAGCTAAGTTTCCCCTTTTTCCTTCTCAAGAATGTCCTTCTTTCTTTTTTAAAGCTTTCTCCCCCTCTTTCTCTTTTATTTTTTTCTTTAATCCTTTCTAAGAGTTGCTAACTCCTTTACACTTACCCCAAGACCTTTATTTAACTCCCCATGCTTGACAATACCTCTCCTTCATCATTACACTCCTTTTTTCTTTTCCTTTTGCTCTCCAAAGTCTCATTTTTACTTAACCAGTGCAGGTCTGTAATAGGTGAGCCCCACTAACTTGACCATTATTGTCACTTCTACATTTAATGTAGTGTCAAGTGGTTGGTAAAAAGGTGCCACCTCTTCGATAAGGCATCACCTTATTGAGGTAGCTGCCATAAAGGTAATGCCTTTTTTATGAAGCATCGCCTCTCTAGCCTTGGCCTCGAACTGGGCCTTTGGTCCGAAGTGGACTTTGCATGGGTTTAGACTTGAATTTTAGGGTCTAAGATCTTAAGTCTATTTTTAAGAAGATTTTGAGCTTTTCTCTTGCATTCAAGCTTCACACATTCTTATCATTGGGCTTCATTGTGGGCCAATCAAATTGAACATCCATAGTTTGCCCCCTATTATGAGCTGATCGAACTGGGTGTTTACAGTTAGCCCCCTGATTTTTTGAATAACTAAATGCATGCAATGATATTTTTTTTAAAAATCACATGTTAAACAAAGTAGTAAACAAATAAAAGGATATTCTTCTTGTCCGAGTTTCACCCAGTGATCGAGTTCTTTGAGATTAGTATCGTCAGCGTCAATGTTCAATAAAAACTGAGAGGTTGAATCTTTCTTTTAACAAACTTTAGAAAATTCATGCCATCAGCCTCGGTGTTTTATAAAAATTGAGAGGTTGAATTCTTCTTCAATCAAACTTTAGGAAATTCACACCGTTAGCCTTGGTGTTCTACAAAAATCAAGAGGTTAATTTTTTTTTAATCAAACTTTAGAAAATTCACACCGTTAGCCTTAATGTTCTACAAAAACTGAGAGGTCAAATTATTCTTCAATCAAACTTTAAGAAATTCACACTGTTAGCTTTGATGTTTTACAAAAATTGAGATGTCAAATTCTTCTTTAATAAAACTTCAGGAAATTCACATCGTTAGTCTCGGTGTGTTACAAAAATTAAGAAGTTGAATCCCTTAAAAATTTATGCAATCAGCCTCGGTGTTCTACAAAAACTAAGAGGTTGAATTCTTCTTCAACCAAACTTTAAAAAATTCACGTCATTAGCCTCGGTGTTCTATAAAAATTGAGTGGTTGAATTCTTCTTCTCCTAACAAATTTCATTCTTTCAACTCCTCATATTTTTTGTTTTTCTTTTCTTTTTCATAAAATCTTGCCTTTTTTTTTCTTTTTCTTTCCTTTGAATTTTTTCATATATAAACCTTTTTTTTCTTTTTCCTTTCTTTTCCAAAAAATTTCTTTTTCCTTTTCTTCTTTTTTATATCTTCTCTCCTCAACAATGGATGACGCTCGTACCCTCGATCTGCCACAGTGGGATCTAATGATGCCTCCTATAGAGCCTCTAAGGACCTTTGGATTCTCTATCAAGGATGTGATTTCATTCACCATGAGTTTGGGCACCCATTTATATGCTTTGGCTTCCGGAGAGGTTAGTACCCAAACTTATTATTTTTCTAACAAACGAACATCGGGTTATGATTAATTGATATGTATTCATCTTTAGAAATAGGAATGTGATTAATTAAAATAGGAAAATTAAAGAAATTAGGAAAATCTGAAAACTGCTTTGTGTTGTCAACATGAAGAGGCGTTGCCTCTTCGATGAGGGGATTGCCTTATTAATCAAGCATCGCCTTATCAAAGAGAGGTGTTACCTTTTTGACAAAAAGCTAATTACTTTCTCAAAATTTATAGAGGCATCACCTCTTCACCTCTTCAATGAGGCATCGCCTTTTCAATAGTGTTTAACATTTTCTATATTTGTTTACAAATGAGTGACATAAATTTTAACTTCCTTATTTATTTTCAACATGATGTGCATACTTTTAAGGGCACTGGGAATTTCAATGGTGCTCGAGTCTAGTACAATGAGCTCACTGGAGATATCAGAGATTGCATTTAAGAGACTAGGTTTAAGGACTTCATCCTATCGCTTTTAGACGCTTAGGGTCACACTGACATAACCTTTACACATATTAATAGAGAGGTAGTTCGAGACCACACATAGCTTTCACCTTCCTTTCCTTTACTGCTATCACTAGGATCGTATGTGTTGGTAATGTTGTCCCCTTTGATGCTAGCATCCATCAAATGACCCTAGACTAAGTAGCTTATATTGAGCGGCTCCTTAGTATGGTCCTAAACATGAAAGGGACCCACATGATCAAGATTAACTCCATTTGGAGTCACTACACTCGTGCTAGAGTTGAGGCCACTATCACTGATTGTGAGATCAACTATAATCTAAGAGCCTTTTTAGTTTACCTGTTGGGCACTAGCCTATTTGTTGATACTACCATTCTATCAATTTAATGTTTCTAATGCCCCTTTGGGACTTAAATTGAGTATTTTTTTACAATTAGGGTAGTTTTACACTAGCCTATTTTTACAAGAGCACGGACGAGATAGTTTGAGGAGCCAGACGATTCTGCAGTTTTTGGCATGCTGTTTTAGTGAATACTCTTCTTTTATCTTTTAGCTCTATTTATTGGTTGTTATTTTTTATTTTCTACTAACTCCATTTTCTTTATAGGTTCGAGCTTTTAAGCTTGAGCTTATTTGAGGGATTACTCGTGTTAGTGATTTCCGTTTTCCCAGCTTGGCTTGGTGGGGTGGTAGCCATTTATAGAGGAGGCATTTGGCTCACGTGCACATTCATTGGGAGTGACTGAACTCCCTCACCTATGGTGAGGTACTTGCAAAATACAAAAAAATCATTAGCATAATAAAAACACAAAGTTAATTTACTTATCTATTTCGCATTGCTGCAATTGCCTTAGGATTTGTAGGGCTCTTAAGATAAATGGCTTCGAGAGATGACCCGCTCAAGCCCACTATCCTTACGATGAGTGCTCCTCTATGGGCCCAGGTATCAGGTTTAATATCTCAGTGAGAGGATCCTCCACTTGGTACATGGTGCTCATGCTAGATGCATTCCTACATCACCCCTATGGGCATATTCTGGGCGCATTTACTAGAGGGTGCCAAGTTGGCTTGAGTGCTTGCATAGGATCCCACTGAGGACCATACTGTAAGGAGCAAGAGCCATTATTTAGAATTTTTTCTAGCCAAAATACTATAATAAGTGCCTCTTACTGTTGCTACTCCTGCCCAAGTACTCATTTGACTTTATCTCATGCACTTGAGAGACCACTCTAGCGAATAGGGTACTTCAGCTGGAGCAACACCTCGTAGAGCCCTTACTAGATCTAGCTCATGGATGATTACTGGTTCTTTGACTCACATACCTGACTTGATGGTTTATTGTTGGGTGCCTTTAGGAGACTTATCTCATGAGTTCCTGATATTAGACGAGAATCTATTAGTAGCATGCACTCCCGATTGCTACTCACATAAGCCTTTTCCTTTTCCTATTTTCATATATCTCAATAAATCATTAGTAACAACTGACTTTTAATCATGCTGATTCTTCTGGATTAGGGAGTATATATATAATGCCTGATTGAGGCTTAGCGGGACCATCTAATGCGCATCACTCAATAGTGAAAGTAATAATTTTCTCTATTTTTATATGTATGTATGCTCATATGAGTGCTTACCTTAGGTCATGTATATACAGGATCATGATGTGATCAGTCAAGCTAGATCACAATCCTCTAGCGCTAGGTTGCTGCTCTTCAGGTCGAGGAAGAGCAAGATGAAGAAGAAGAAGAAGGAGAGGACATTGATGATGATGATGGTGATGGTACAGATGGGGATGGAGATGGTGGTGATACAAAGGTTACCGAGTCAGAGGCATTATAGGCTAGGATCCCCTTTTTGTTATTCTCTAATCCCTGATACAGACAGATTATTTTGATTTCATTTTTAAATATTTAGGTTTATATTCAATTGAATGTTTGATCATTTTAATTCATTCCAATAGAAAATTTGGATTATTCTAACACTATGCTTTACAAAATTGGTCATCCAATCGTAAAAATTTTCCATTAATAAATCAAAATAGGAAGGAACAAATGAAAATTACAATAAAAAAAATGCCCTCAAATTGCCATAGAGGCGATCACCTCTTCAATAAGGCATCGTCCCTTTATGAAGTGGCAATCGACAAATGCCTCTTTGCGATGAGGTGGTGCCTCTTTGAAGGGGTGATTGCCTCACCGCCTCATCTGCAGACCTCTTTTTTAAAGCCCCTTTTCTTTTACACAAGGACATATCCATTCTCTCTCCTTACTAATACCTCAACTCTCCATCCCCTCTCTCCTAACATATCCAATACCCCAAAACATGATTAAGAGAAGCTTGAAACAACTCTAAACAATCTTAAAGAGCTTAGATGGTAAATTATAGGCAAAGTTGGAACCTTTTCATCTGTCTACTTTCACATCACTATATGCTAGAATAATCAACTTCCTTTTCCTCTATATCATAGAATAATTTTAAGATCTAGGTAAGCATGCTTTTCATTTTAGTACATTAGAAATATGCCCCTTGATCGAGGAATTTGAAGCTATTCTAGGCTGCTAACTAGATTTTACTTGTTAACTCGCGATCCCTTAAGTTGGAACTCCAGATTTATACTCTATTCAGTATCAGGTGTCCTGGATGTTCAATCTTCCACCTTAGTCCTCATTTTGCTGCATTTTTAACCCTGAGATCCTGTTAGAGTCCTTTCTTAAAATTATCATAGGTGTAGAGAAAAGAGAAGTCTATTGGCCCCAGATGATATCCTTTGGCTTGTACGTGCAGTTACTACTAGTTTCCTCTTCTTGCAACTATGACTCAATAATCCTCTATAAATTAGATCAAGTAGAAACAAAGCTCAATCCTTTCCCTCTTATTTTAGTAGAAACTATCATTGGTCTAGATAATTTCTTGAAGACTAGAAGATTTTCTAGGAGCCCATTATTATTGAAGGTTAGCTCTTTTCCTTTCTATCATTATTTTTTGTTATTCTATCACTTTTATTCATTCATTTATCACTGTTATAGATGTGGCTTCATGAAAAACTAAGATTGATAAAACCCCCATAAGATATCACGCATTACAAGGCAAAATACTATCATATTAGATGACTTTATCCTATTCTAACAAACATCCATGGTTGGTTATCGACATTCCTTGATACAATGGTCCATTGGATGTGTCCACAGTGGAGGCTTTAAAATGTGATCATAAAAACTTACATATACTACGTTCCAATAATAGGTCTCCACTCTGCTACCTTTAATAATCCAGCTTGCCTTTGCAGACAATATGGATAGAAATAACTGATCATAGAACCTGTCCATAAATTTAATTCAGGACCTCTTACTTAGAACTTTCTTGATAACTTAGTTATGACTTGGCCACGTAAAGTCATTCTGAGGAACATTAACTACAATGGATACCTATCTACTGATGATCAATATAATGAGTGGATCTAATTGCACCAAACTAAAAAGGATGAGTTCAAAAGGCACAAAAAAATAAGAGAGCTATAAATGTTGAGTGTTTAAAGTGTAAAGAAAAATAAAAGGAGACAAAATTAGTTTATAGGATTGAATCTCTACTTTACCCTTTTTGTTAAATGGAGTTTCCTTTTAGTTAAATAGTATGTAAAGAAAACTTAATGCAATATTTAGCACTAATAAAGGTAATCTATTTCATTTAATTTGAGCATAAATGAATATACATTTCGCTTCTGACATAACTCCTGTAATTAATTGGTCTGTCCTTGCAAGTTTTCTAATTAACTATTTTCTACTCTCCTTTTCCTTTTACAAGTCCTTAACTTTTTCCTAGACTACCTCTTTCGAGGTTTTCAATCCAGTAGGACCCCCTTTTTTTTCTTTTTCTTTTTTTTAATCTAACTTTTACCTAGACAACTTCTTTTGAGGTTTTCTCCCTAGCAAGAATTTTACAAAAAGTATTTCTTAAGCTTGTCTAGGTTTATGGGCTCTTTGAACTCTTTCCCTTCTAAGTCAGACAAAATAGCAGCACCCTTAGAGAATAACTTCTTCACTACATAAGGACCTTCCCAATTTGGCTTAAACTTTCCTCGTGGGTCCGTCATGATCGACTTTGTAAGCTTCTACATCAAATCACCCTCCTTAATCTTTCCTGGCATAATCTTCTTATTATAAGCATGAGTTATCCTTTTCTGATACAATTAGGAATAATATATAGTTTTCATCCTTTTCTCATCAAACAATGTTAGTTGTGCCAATTGGCTTTCCACTTACTAATGCTCGGGGATTTTTGATTCTAAAAGGACCCTTAAAGATCAAATCTTAAACTCTACTGGCAATACCTCTTCACACCCATACACTAAAGAGTACAAAGTAACCCTAGTTAATGTTCTAGTAGTAGTTCTATATCCTTATAGTATAAAAATGCATATAATCAACCCAATCTCGGTAATTCTCCATCATCTTAGCCAGAATTTTCTTTATATTTTTACTTATGCCTCCACCACCCCATTCGCCTATGCTCTATATGAAGATGACATGTGATGTTCAATTTTATATTCGTTTAACAATGTAACTACCTCTGCCTAAAATGGAACACTATTATCTGTGACAATATGATTAGGTAACCTATATCTACAAATTATGTTCCTCTTAATGAACCTTGCCATTTGTTTCTAGCTGACGGTAGCATATGACTTTACTTTAATCCATTTTGAAAAATAATCAATCACTGCCATAATGTATTGATGACTATTTGATGCTCTCGACCTTATCTCCCCTATAATGTCAATTCTCCAAACTACAAATGGCCAAGGAGAAGTCATTCCTTAAAGTTCCATGGACAGCAAATAGCTAACATCCCTATAGGCCTGATAATTATGGTATCTCTTTACGAACTAAACACAGTCCATTTCCATGGTCAGCCAGTAGTAACTTTATCAAGCTATTTTCATTGCCAAGACTGTCCCATTCATGTGTGGCCCATATACTCCTTCGTGCATTGCTTTCATAATTTTCGTACTTCATCCTTGTCGACACATCTCAGGTGGACTCTTGTTGGCATTCTCTTGTACAATATGCCCTTATAACTGATAAATTGCCTAGGCAACATCCTTAGAGACATTTTTTCTTTCTTATATACTTCTAATGGAAACTGTCCCATTTCTAAATATCGTTACAAATTATGAAACTAGGGTTTTTTAGTAGTATCAACCGACATCACCCTTATCTCTTCATAATAAGGGTTTCAAGATTTTACTATAATAAGGGGCTTGAAACTTATTGGTTTTCCACTTTCCCATATTGAAGCTAAAGTAACTAAAGCATTAACTTGTTGATTCTCATCTTAAGGCAGATGAAAAAACTTGTATTGGGTAAAAGATAATAAAATAGTAGCCAAATAGTCCCAATATAATTGTAATTTATCTTCCTGTACCTCCTATTCTTTTGATGCCTACTTTATCACCAACATAGAGTCACAATATACAATGATCTCTTTTGGCCCTATGTTTCAAATCGTTTCTAAGCCAAAGATACAAGCCTCGTCCTTGGCTTGGTTATTAGTTACTTCAAACTCCAACCTTTTTGCCATTAGGATTGTTTCTCCTTCCTATATAATTAAAATTATACCAATACCTGCCCCTTTGTTATTGATTGCTCCATCAAAGTATATTTTCCACTCGTGGATTTCAGTTGCTCCTAAATGCTCATCTAGAAACTCCAGCTCCCATTGTTATTTATCATTGACTGGACTCTGAGCTAAAAAGTATACTATCGCTCTACCTTTCGCTACCTTATTCACCATATAATTTTGTAATGACCATTGTTTTTAAATTATAAAAATATATTTCGGGATATGCAGTATTAATAATTTTAAAGTTTAATCATATATTATTATCGTTAATTACTAATGTTAATTACGTATTTTATTTTAAGAGAATTATTTATGTAAAAATAATTTATTTACGTGAGATTTATATTGTTATTATTATTGTTATTTGTATTTAACCATCGTTATTTTACGTATAAAAATTTTCTTACGTAAAATAATTGTTTTTGGAGGTTCATTATTTAAATATTAAAGTTACTATTATTGGTGTTATTTTTAATATTATTATTTTAAGTACCCTATTATTATTATTTTTGTTGTTTGATATTATTGTGAGCATTATTTTATTATTAAATTATTTCACTAGTATTATTAATATTATTATTTGTCAATATTACATTATTTTTATTATCATTAATATTATTTTTATTGTTTAATATTATTGAGAATATCATTTTTATCATTCAATTATTTTACTAATATTATTAAATTCCAATTGTTAAATTATAATATTTATATTATATTAGTACATGTGTGTGTCTATATATATATATATATATATATATATATATATATATACACACACACACAAATCGGAGAAGGAAGAAAACAAGAAACACAACTCAACAACTCACCTCTCCTTCCTCGCACAACTTGAATCCGCTACTGTCACTGTGCTTCCCTGTCCTTCACACCAGACGACCATGTAATATCCCGAGTTTTTAAATAATTTTAAACTGCATCGGGATATGCAATGTTAATAATTTTAATATATATTTATGATTATTTAATTAGTTTATTATTTATTGAAGTCATTTTTAATTATTTTAAGTTCTTTACGTAAAATTTTTTCGAAAATTTTATTTTCGGAGAAATTAAAACGTAAGTAAATAAATATTAATTATGTTAAGTGGTTTTATGAATTTACATGAGACCATATATGATTTTTAAGTGTCGAATAAAAATATATAAATATACATGCAAATATGCACATTTAAATTAAACTAGGGTTTATTTTAATTAAATTATATAGTTTTAATATTAATTAAGTGTGTATATATGTATATGTGTGTGGTGCATATTCATTGTGCACATAATATTATATATTAAAATAATATAAAGATATATATATATATACACATATATACATATAATATATATATCTAATATAAAGTTTGTAAAAATTACAAATGTGCTATTGTCTTCTCCTTCTTCTTCCCAATCGTCCCCATTCAACTTTCGGCCATTGCAATGCCATTTTCTTCCCTCCACTGTGCATCCCGGCATGCCACCTTCCCTTCCAGCTTGCTCCATCGCCCCAAGCTTCCATTTCCGGCGCTGTTTGGCCGAATTTTCTTCAAGAAGCCGAGAGTGGGTGCCAACGCCGATCAATGTGTTTTCGGCCATCATTTTGAGTTCCACCAGTCTCTATCTCTTCCTTGAACTCTGATGAGTCCATTTCCAAGCTTTGTTTCACTTAAATTGGTCTAGATTTCCCTAGGTTTTGAATTTTCATTTTCGGCCAACTAGGGTTCTTGAATTTTTTGAGCTTTGATTTCAATGATTCAAGCAAACTTACTTCACAAAGATTGATCCTAGTAGCTCAATATACATGTGGTAATTTTTTTAGAATTTTTGGGAATTATTTTGATTTTTGTGAATTTTTTATTATTTTATTAATATTTTCTAATTTTTGAAAATTAAATTATGAAATTGTGATTTATGGTATTTTTAGGTGTTGAAATGCATTTTATAAATTTATTTATAATTTTTATTATTTTTATATAATTATTGTGAATTTATTTAGTTTATGTGATTTGTGGAAAATTAGGTTAATTATGTGTTTTATTGAAATTAATTTATTCATTAAGTATATTTGTTGATATTATTGAATTATATGTTTAGAAATTAATTTTTGTGTAATTATACTATTTTTAGTGAATTTTTGAGCAATTATAGTGAATTTATATATAGTAGGGATATTTTGGTATTTTGATACTAAATTGGCCAAAAATATAATTAAATTGGTTTTATTTGTTATTTGAGGTATAAAAAAATGATTTCTACAAATTATTTAGTATTTTTAACTAATTAAAACTATTTTTCGTAAATTATTTTCAAATTATATATAATATACTATTTTTCTAAATAAATGAGTTTTTATCGATTTTTAACATGTTTTAAGGTTAATTATGTAATTCGGAGTTTTAAAATGTATTTTGATTGATATTTATGAATTTATTGAGAATTATCAATTTTTAATAATATTTTATTAAAATTAGGATTTTTATGTATTTATCGGATAAATAATTATTTTTAGTGTTTGAATATCTAATTTGCTATATTTTAAGTATCAAAGGGTATTTTTGGCATTTTAATGTGATCTGTAATTACCTCATGCATTGTGAACCTTGGTTGGTAGAATTGTAGTTTGGGAGTCTGACCGAGGGGTTGTGTGGCGATATATTTTTGAAGTGTGTTTCTTTGCATGACCGGCTCTACTCTTTGAGTAGAGAGATATCCGTGTTACAAGGGAGGTTCTACCGGATTTTTGATAGAATTCTCTTAAAACGTAATGTCCAGTCGAGTTCTTATTCTGATTTTGTGTCCGTTATTTTTAGATCGAATCTCTAGAATTACGTTAAATTTATTCTAATTCCGTATTGTCATTTGTTTGTTTAGTTGTGCCGAGACCGAGGCCTAGTAGACCAGGCCCGTCGGACCCGTCTCGAGGAGCACAATAACTGTGAGTTGTTATTCTATATATACTTGTATTAGGATTTCATGTTTTTAGAAATGTATGATTTATTTTATAAATTATGCATATATGGTTTAATAATTGCTTAGGTTTATTTTTGGTATATTTTGGATTATCTTTGGTATATTTTAAATTATATGCATGTTTTATTATGAAATTATTCTTAAAATGTTTTTAGGTATATTTATAGTTTATTTTATAATTAAATTGAATTTCTTTGACGTATATATATTCAAAATATACTTGATTTATTTTTGGTATATTTCTAATATATATATGGCTTATATTGTTATTTTACTTAAATTCATGCATCATTTATTCATGAATGTATGAATTTATTTTTAAATGAAGGATATCAATAGAACGTGCTATCTAGTGGGCAGCACTAGGACCGAGTATGTACTGGTACGACGATATAATTTAGGTTATATTACTAACCTATTTATGGATATTAATTGGATTGATTTATATGATGTGAGATGTGATTTAAGAGTGTGATTGTTGGAGCTCGGTTGACCAAGTGTCTCAGGGCCAATCACACTGACAGTCAGATTGTTAGAGCTCGGTTGACGTAATATCTCGGGGCCAGTCTACTATCCAAATGGAACAAGTGAAATTATTTAGAATAAGTAAGCCTGTATGGCTAAAGTGTTGTCTAACTCTGTTTGAGGTTGCGATTTTCTAGGTCTATTTGATCCTTCATATACATATGTTATTTTCAATATTTATATAAAATGATTTTGCTACATCTGTGTATTTTTGCCTGTATATATATTTATTATATATACTATTGAATGTGTGCGTTGTCATTTAGTATGCATGTATATATATTATAACAATTCACTTAGTGAGGTTTGACTCCCCTCCGTTGACTATTTTTCAGGAGAGTCTTCATCTTCAGACCTCAGTAGCAGACCTTTACGCTGGATTTCTTCTGCCCCGACTTTACTATGTAAACTGCTCACTTGATTTTATTTTATAATCTAGACACCGCAGGTAGTTGTAGTCAGTTGTGGGATTGATGTATTATATTTGTATGAGACATGTATTTTAAGGATTTGAACTGAGATTTGTATTAAAAGATTATTTATATATGAGATGAGCTTGTTTATTTAAACGAATTGGTGGATTATATTTATTACATTTATGAGATTTATTTCCGCTGCGAGTTATTTTAGTTATGCTATTATTATTGCATGTTTTATTTATTTTAAGGCTTGTTACGGGTTCCAGATTCGAAAGAATTCCCGTTCCCTAACGCCGGTCATGACCTTTGTTTTGGGTCGTGACAGACCACCAACATCTCCTCCTCTGTCCATCTTCCTCCTCGGAATGCCGGATGATAGAAGCACCAAGTAGCAACAGCTTATTTCTCCTCGTGCGAAGACCAGCAGCAGCAGCAGCCTCCCTGACGCGACGCCTAGCTCGACCACCACAACCTACTGTCACCGGAGACGACAGCAACTCCGGCACTTGCAGTAGCAACCCTCCCTTTGTCCTTGATCTCTTTGCTAAGTAAGTTAGTAGGTTAGTGGTAGTTAGATCTTAGTTGTTAGGTGGTTGTTTTTGGTAGTTTTTAGGTTGATTTTGAGTTTAGTTAATTTTAATATTATTTGTTTAAATTATTCAGAATTTATTTTAATTATTTGATTAATTTTGGGTTGATCTATATATATACTAGTTGATCTAAATTATTTTGATTAATTTCTGACTATTTTATATTTAATTATTGAATTTTTGTTAATTAATTATTTTTAATTATGGATTTGGTTAATTTAGTGTTATTATAGTATGTTAATAAGTATAATGTTGAGAAAATAATTTTTTTGAATATATTATATAATTTTTGGGAATATGTTTGTATTAGGGAAATGTTGGAATTCTATTTTAGATTTGTACTTTTGTTAAAGTATTGGTTAATTATATGTTTTTAGTAATGTTAGATTATTATATATTGATAAAATAATTTTTTGTGATTTTATATAATTTTTGAGAAAATTAGTTAGTATTATGCCATTTTTGATTGTATAGGTTAATTATGAGTTTTTATTGAAATTGTGGTTAAAATATATGTTTTAAATGATTTGAACTAATAGTTGGTATTAAAATGATTTTTACAAATTATTTGCTATTTTCAACTAATTAATATTAATTTTTGAAAATATAGGTTAATTATGGATTTTGTTAAAATTATAGTCAAATGTTATATTTTAAATGATTATATGATTATATAGAGTATTAAAATGATTTTTATAAGTTATTTGTAATTTTTAACCAATTAATATTAATTTTTGAACATTATATTCAAATATATATTATTTATTATTTTGGTGATAAAAATGGGTTTTAAACTAATTTTATCATATAATTAAACTATTTAAGCAATTAAATGTGAATTTTATTATGTTATGTTGAATAATTGTAAAATTGAATTTTTATTAATATTATATAATATTTGAGATTTTATTAGTTAAATTATGATAATTTTAGAATATTATGTAAATAATAAGTGTATTTATTATTTTGAAACTAAATGGATATTTTATTATTTTTATGATGTTAAATTATGATTTTTAATAATTATTTGCAATTTATGTTAATTTAATGGTAAAATGGAGATTTTATTCCATTTATGAATTTTATTGTCAAATATTATTTAAATTAGAATTTTATATTTTAGTTCAAAAAATAAATGTTTTTAAATATTTTAATGGGTTTTTAATAATTTTTATTATTTTACCATTTAATATTGTTGGTTTGTGAATTGTGAACCTCGGTTGAGGATTTGTGGAGTTTGGGGTCCCAACCCGAGGTATTGCGGTTTGTGATTTTAGAAGTATATTTTCTGTGCAGGATCGGCCCTACTTTTGTAAGGAGATGTTTGTTTTATAAAGGAGACTCTGCCGAAATTTTGATAGATTTCTTGTAAAATATGACAACCAGTCCGAGTTTAGTTTTAAAATTTTTGATTGAGTCTGTCTATAGTAATCCTAAAAGTGCAAAAATTAAAAGTTTATTCTAATTGTTATTATTATTTATTTTTCTAGCTGTGCCAAGACCGAGGCCTATCGAATTAGGCCGCTGAGTCTATCTCATGGAGTGCAAATCAGTAAGTTATTATACTATATATATATGCATTGCATTTATGATGGATGACTTAGGATTTTTCATTTCCATTAGATGTTTTAAAAGTTATTTAATTTATAATATAACTTGGTATATTTTCAGTTTATTTTTAGTATGTCTTTGGTATATTTAGGATTTATTTTGATATTTTTCAAATTATATGCATGTTTTATCTTCGTTATAGACTTAACATGTTTAGTATATTTTAGGTATAGTTTTAGTATAAATGCGTGTGTATACTATTGATTCATACTTAAATTGTTTTTAAGTATAGTATTGGTTTATTTTTGGTATATTTCATCTTTGTTTTGACTTTATTTGACATATATATACTCGAAATATACTTGATTTATTTTAGGTATATTTCTAGTATATATGGTTTATTTTATCATTACAACTGTCATTTTGCATTATTTATTTTTCCATATGTATGATTTGCTTTAAATGAAGGATATCAATAGAACGTGCTACCTAATGGGCAGCACTAGGATCGTGTACGTATCAGTGTGATAGATTTTAGGATTAAATGAGGAATTACTTGTGGTAATTATGATTTAATTGAGATTGATTGGTTGATTGATGATTTGAGATGTGATATAATTGATAGTATGGTTGCTGGAGCTCGATTAACCAAGTGTCTCGGGGCCAATCACACTGACAGTCAGACTGCTGGAGCTCGGTTGACTTATTGTCTCGGGGCCAGTCTATTGTCCATATGGATAAGTGAATTTATTTGGAATTAAGTGAGCCTGTATGGCTAGAGTGATGTTGTTGTTGATTAAGGTTGCGTTTAAATAGGGTTCTATTTAATCCTTTAATAAAATAAACATTTTTTGCATTTATTATATATATAAAAATAGAGTTTGACATTTATGTGAAATGCATGTATATGTATATATATACGGATGTCTGTTTGTATATGAGTTAGATTGCATGTATATATATTACAATAATTCACTCAATAAGGTCTGACTCCCCTCAATTTTATATTGTTAGACCTTAGCAGTGTTTCTCTTTGCCGATGTTCTTCCGCCTCGGCTAGATCGTGTAAAATTTATATTTAAACTCTAATTTGTATTATAGAAACTGCAGTAGTGTTATTGTATCAGAAGAGTATTATTTTATTTTTGATACTTTATACCCAGAGTATTGTATGAACATTAATTTATTTATGAGGATATTGAGTATCTATTTTTATATATCGATTCAAAAAAATTTAATTCAGTCATACTTTTTATTTATTTATTGCATGTTTTTATTTTTCTAAGGCTTGATATGGGTTCCGAATTCGAAAGAATTCCCATTCCCTAGTGCTGGTCATGGCCCCCGGTTTGGATCGTGACAAATTTATGTCAAACTCAGTGAGTAGAACCAACCATCTAGCTAATTTTCCTATTAGCAAAGGAGTCTTTTGAAGGTATCTAAGAGGGTCATGTTTAGAGACTGCCTGCACTATGTAAGATTGAAAATAATGCTGAAGTTTTTTAGTTACCCAAATCACGGCCAAACACGTCTTCTCTATCAGGCTATAATTAGCCTCACACTGCAAGAGCTTCTTACTCAATTAATACATTGCATGCTCAACTTTACCTTTACCTTCTTGAGCTAACATCGTACTTACCGCGTCCTTCTTAATTGCCAGAGAAAGAATTAAAGGCTTTCTCGACTTTGGGAGCTATAAGGCTGGAGGATTCATCAAATAATTCTTAATAGCTTCAAAAGCCTACTACATTTATTATCCTAAATTACGGGTTGATTCTTTCTCAAGAGCTTAAAAATTGACTAAAAAATGGTGGTCAATTTAGCTATAAATCTACTGATGTATTGCAATCGCCCAATGAACCCTCTGACTTCTTTTTCATTTTTTAGTGCATGCATCTCCCTAATTACTCTAACTTTATCTAAGTCCACCTCTATTCCCTTCTGGCTGACAGTGTATCTTAACAGCTTCCCAGATGTCACCCTAAAAACACGCTTCTTCAAGTTTAACCTGAGATTGTACTTCTCTACTCTTACCATAAACTTGTCCAAAGCCTTAAAATAGCCTTCTCTGGTTGAATATTTCACCATCATATCATCCACATACACCTCTATCTCCTTGTAGATCATGTCATGTAGCAAGGTGGTAGCCATCCTTTGATACGTAGCCCCTACATTTTTCAATCCAAAAGGCATAACCAAGTAACAATAGATACCCCATTTGGCGATAAAAGACATTTTCAACTTGTCAATTACTATCATCATGATCTAATTATATCCTAAGAAACCACCAATGAAGGAGAACATCATGCTGGAAGTTGTGCTATCGACTAATGTGTCAATATGCGGTAAGAAAAATCATCTTTTAAGTAGGCCTTATTTAAATCTCTATAATCCAAACACATCCTAACCCTTCCATCCTTTTTAGGGACCGAAATGATATTTACTAGCCATTAGGTGTCTTTTACCATCTCCAAGAACTTCACCTTCAGCTGCTTTTCAACTTTTTTTTTTATAAAAAAAGCACATTTTAGCCCCAGCCTTCTCTTCTTATGCTTTATTAGTGTGATATGAGGGTAGGAATCTTGCATTCTATGATTTCCTTATCAATCCTTAGCATTTCCTAATAGCCTTAAGCAAATACTTTTTATCTTCTTTTTAAAATTTTTTTAATTTTTTTCTTTCTCATCAAGAGTTAAATCAGAAGCAATCAATATATTTTTAGGGTTATCATTTGTGCCTAAATTAAATAATGTAGTTTGCATAAAATTAATGTCAATATATGTATGAAATGATCATCACAAATAGAATAACCATTAAGAAACATATCATACAAGTAAGCAAAGTCAGATTTCATTCATCAATTTTTGAGAAAAATACATCACCAATTTCAAATAAGTTTATAATAGAAATATCAAAATCATCATAAAAGATGTCGATGATGGAATTCAAGATGAAGATTTCAAGATCCAACTCCTTTTCTTAATCATTAGTAGCTTTATTCTCCTCAACAATAACATCCTCTTTTGACCCTGGGCAAAACCAGTTCTTCAACCATGTCTTTTTCAGTAGTAGACCCCTTGATCCTATTTATATAATCAATAAAATTTTAAACTCAGGGACCATCTTTCTAATTAGCATCAATGGCTCAGGAGTTCCTTTGTATGGATAACCAGTTCCTTTTTTAGCAAAAACATCCCATAAATCCCTACTTCTCAGTTTCAACCGTAACTTCTTCTCCATTTTTGAATCCTCAAGTCTAGAATACCTAATTCCATACTTTAAAATAAGGACTTTTGGCTTCATAAACTCAAGCAGCTTGTTATGCTCTTTTCCTAATCCCAAGCCAGGTATGAACTTCATGTTGTTCATCATGTTCATAACTTTCTCATTAAACTCATTTTTATAAATCACACAAACCTTAAAACTCGGGCTAATAGAAATCTCCTTAGGAGCGAGCTTCAGAGCAGCAATAACAACTTTAATTTCTGCTGAAATCATAACCACTTTCCCTTTATATGGAAACTTAATTTTTTATGCATAGTGGATGGTACACCTCCAAAGGAATTGAACCAAGGCCTTCTTAGTAAGACAGCAAAAGTGACTATGATGTCAATCATATGCAAGTTTACCCAACTCTCGATAGGACCAGTCTTTACCAAAGTGCAAAATATTCCCCCCACAGGTTGATTTGTATTATCATATGCTTTGATAATCATATAAGAAGGCTTAAGGTCATCAATAGTCAATCCCAACTTGGGCAAAATCTTAAGAGGGCATACATTTATGGTGGAACCGTTGTCCACCATCATGCAGTAAGTTAATATGCCTTTTACTTCAACTTTAATGAATAAGGCTTTATAATGATCCCTTTCTTCCAATGGCAAATCATTATCAGTGAACATAATAGCACCCTCAGGACTTTCCATTAAATAGCTTACCATTTACTGAGGAGTATAGGCTTTGGGGACCTTATTCTAATCTAATGCTTAAACTAGAGCCTACCAATGTGTTTTAGAATTCATCAATAGTTCCCATATAATTACCATAACTTTTTTATTTTTCTTTTATTCTTCCTTTGGTCCCTCTTCTTCTACTTTCTGATTCCCAATTTCTTTTTTAATCTCAGTCACTGGATGGGCTTCATCATTTCCTTTTCCTTTTTTAGTAATCTTCTTAATGCGTTGAATCTCTCTCTCCTTATCACTATCTTAAATGTTTACTTGTATAGGTCCCCCTTCATCATCAGAGCTCCAATGTCTAGAACTTTAACTGACAGTTCAACAAGTTATAGGTTAGGTTAAGGTGTATTTTGGGTAGTGAGGCTAGGTTATGATGGACTTGGTTTAAGATCAAATTTTGGTGGGCTAGGTTCAACATCCGTAAAAGAGTTCATGACTTGCTCTTTTGTGAAACCTATGTTAATTATGAGAATGGGTGCGTTTGGTGATGGAACATTTTAGTAATTGGGTAAAGGGTTATCTTGAGTATTTGGTTTTTTGGTCTTAGGGTTAGTGATTTTGAGTGAATTAATCTAATCTTAAATTTTATTTCTCAATCGGGCATAACTGTCAGTATCATGGTTAATGGCTCAATGAAACTTGTAATAAAATTTCGAGTAAGCATTTGGTAAAGGTTGTTTAGGGGGTAAGGGTCATAGGAAGTTCTTCTCTAATCAACATCTCAAGGACTTTTGAAAGCGGCCTACCCAAATTGGAGAATCTTTATGGTTGCCTGATGGCATTGATCTTTACATTACTACTTGATCCACTAGCTTATTTACCCCCAAATCTTCTATTAAAAAACTTTTTTTTCTATGCCAAGTCTGCCTCTTTTTGGACCTCAAACCTATATAATTCTTTAAAATTCTAGATCCCAAGGTCAGCTTCTTAGATAATGGCGGAACACAACCTTCCATTACCAATATTAATTGGTCTGATTCATCAGACTTATGTCTTATTTGAGTTAATTTTCCCTTCCAATGAGTCAAATAATCCGTGAATGACTCATTGAACTTCTATTTAGAGTTTTGAAAATCCCTCAAGGACACTTCTAACTGAACATTGAGACCATACTACATCGCAAAGGCAACACACAACTCCTTCCAATCAAACTGCACATGTGGTTCTAAAGCATAGTACCAATGAATTGGTGTACCTTCTAATGTGTCACGACCCAAAACAGGGGCCATGACCGGCACTAGGGAACGAAAATTCTTTCAAATCCGGAACCCGTAGCAAGCCTAAAATAAAATAAAACATGCAATAGTAATAATAACAATACTTAATGCAGCGGAATAAAATCATAAATATCAAAATAATATTTCCACCAAATGAAATTAAATCAAATCCTCATCTCATATATAAATAAACTCTTTTATACAAATCCAGTTCAAATTCTTAAAATACATAACTCATACAAATATAATACAATATCTTTTAACAATTTTACGACTACTGCAGTGTTTAGATCATAAAATAAAACTCAAGTGAGCAGTTTACATAATAAAGCCGGGGGCAGAAGAAATCCGGCGTATAGGCCTGCTACTGAGGTCTGATGGAGATGACTCTCTTGAAAAATAGTCAACAGAGGGGAGTCAGACCTCACTGAGTGAATTACTATAGTATATATACATGCATACTAAATGCTAATGCACACAATCAAAAGTATATATAATATGTATGTATACAAGCAAATACACACAAATGCAATAAAATCATTTTATATATTTTTATTAAAAATCATTGTTTATGAAGGATCAAATAGAACCCTAGAAAAAAATTACAACCTCAAACAATGTTAGACAACACTCTAGCCATACAGGCTCACTTATTCCAAATATATTCACTATTCCATTTGGACAGTAGACTGGCCTCGAG